>LPNX010723168.1:349045-406873 GCA_001517045.1 Pseudotsuga menziesii | reverse complement strand
GGCACAACAGGAGGGATGAGGCTTATGGCCTCCTGTGTTTGAGTATTTCTAGAGACCTCCTTTTCCATCTTGATGGATTGACATCACCGAATGAAGTATAGGAGAAGCTTGCTGATCTTTTTGGAAAGAGAGATGAGATGAGGGGACATCAAATCGAAAATGAGCTGATTTATCTGAGTCCAAATAGCTTTGAATCCCTGCAGCTATATTTCTCCAATTTCAAAGCACTAGTTTTGTGGCTGAAATAGTGTGTGATCAAAAATAAAGATGATCAGCTCGTACTGGACATCCTCTCGAAGCTAGGCCCTGACTATTCAGTGTTTGTTTCGACCTTCTATGCCACAAAATTGATAGCTCGAACCTGGAAGATGCCTAGCCTTGCAGATTTCATGGAATCTCTCACACAAGAAGAGGACAAGCTGGTGATGATGGGCACCATCAAACCATCCAAAGATCAAGCTTTGATTACTGGAGATTCGAAGGTGGATTCAAAACGCAAAAAGAAAGATAAAAAGACACCTGAGCAAAAGAGAGACAAGAAATAGTCTCCGGAGGATCTACAAGGTCCCAAGAAGAATTACCAGAAGAAGAAGAACAAAGGTGAAATGAACAAGTGTGCATACTGCAATAAGGGAAATCACTCTGAAATCTCTTGTATGAAAAAGCAGATAGACATGCTGACCCAACTCCTGGAGAAGAATGGCATCTCCCTTCCACAAAGCTCAAAGAAGAGAGAAGGAGGATCAAGTTCAGATGACAGAGAGAGAGTTCATGCTCTAGTTACTGGCACATCAAGCTCACCCAGTTTTATCATTGATTCTGGAGCTTCAAGACACATGGTTTTGACTAAGGAGGCCTTCTCCTCACTGGACATGTCGAAAGGACCATCTATTGTACTGGGAGATGACTCTCTCACTGAAAGTAAAGGAAAAGGAAGGATAGATCTTGATCATGGTCAGTCAGCAATGTGCTGTATGTGCCTGGTCTCGCCTCCAACCTCCTGTCAGTGTACCAAATGACCCACACTGGGTCTCCTAAGAAGGTCATATTATCCCCCAATGAAGTTGAGATCACAGAGATCTCAACTGGTAGAGTCATTGCAAAAGGAGTTGCGAATAATGCTCAAAAGGTATACATGTTCTCACACTTCCTACATTACTCAAACCCCTCTGCTCTTCTCATTCATGCTAATGAATCCAGCCAGCTGTGGCATGAAATATTTGGCCACCTAAATTACAAGTATCTTTCTGATCTTAGTGAAAAAGAGATGGTCATAGGGTTTCCCAAGATAAAATTTTCCAAAGGAGTCTGCCAAGGTTGTATCCTAGGAAAACACCCAGAGCACAAATTTGAGAGAGCTAGTCATGAGAGAACCTCTGCACCCCTCGAGCTGATCCACAGTGATGTTGCTGGCCCATTCCATCATATGTCCATGAGTCAGGACAAATATGCATTGACTTTGATTGATGAATTTTCCAGGTATTGCTGGGTTCACTTCCTGAAACACAAGTCTGAAGTTTTTGGCCTATTCAAAGTCTTTAAGGCTTTGGTTGAAAACCAGTCTGGAAGGAAACTCAAGGCCCTCAGATCTGACAATGGTGGTGAGTATGTCAAGTCTGAGTTTATTAATTATTGTGTAGATGCATGTATTCAGATGCAGCATTCTATCCCTTACACACCACAGCAAAATGGTGTTGCTGAGAGGAAGAACAGATCACTCAAGGAGATGGCAACATGCATGATGGAGGCCAAAACTTTGCCACCAAAATACTGGGCCGAAGCTATCAACTATGCAGCCTATATTCAGAATAGGGTTCCTCACAAACATCTTGATGGCATGACTCCCTTCGAAGCATGGAGTGGGCACAAGCCAGATGTGACCCATTTCAGGATTTTTGGCTCAAAGGCTTGGGCTAGAATCCCGACAGAGAAGAAAAAGAATTTGCAGCCCCAAAGCCAAGAGTGTATTTTTGTTGGATACTATGAAGATTCAAAAGGGTACAATTTGATAAATTTGAGCACAAACAAATCCTTCATTGAAAGGTGTGTTCATTTTGAAGAAGAACCCCTTGCAGCAGTGGAAGTTCGTGAAGCCTCTTCACCACCTGAACCTCAAGAAGTAAGTAAAAAGTTTGTTGAACATGCTGATTCTGATTTGTCTGATGGATATGAGTTTATTTCAGACCCTAACAGACCCACAAGGCCAAAATGGGCAGCCAAGAAACTACATGCAGCAGGTGAGCTAGCTAGGGATCCCAATGACCCAAGAAGGACTAGATATCAGTTTGAGAGTGGTCTGTGCATGAAGGATCCTATGTTTGCTGAAAAATGATATTTGATGGTGGAGTATGATCCTCAAACATATGAATTAGTATTAGGAGATCCAAGATGGAAAACAGCCATGAAGGAGGAGTTCAGCTCACTCCAGAAGAGCAACACATGGGAGCTAGTAGATCTTACCCCAGGGAGAAAACTAGTACAGTGTAATTGGGTCTATAAGACTAAATTTGCTGCTGATGGTTCACCACTAAAGTACAAGGCCAGATTGGTAGCCAAGGGCTACTCATAGGTTCATGGCATAGATTACAATGATACTTTTTCCCCAGTGGAAAAGATGGATTCCATCAGGCTAGCCTTAGCCATTGCAGCCTCAAGGCAATGGGAGGTACATCACATGGATGTAAAATGTGCCTTCCTGAATGGAGATCTCACTGAGGATATATATATGCAGCAGCATCAAGGTTTTTCTACTAACCCTTCTCTTGTGTGCAGGTTGAGAAAGTCATTGTATGGGCTAAAGCAAGCCCCCAGGGCTTTGTATTCCAAGATCGATAGCTTCTTGCTATCACTGAATTTTGTTCGGTGCAAATAAGATCCAAATGTCTATATGAAGTTAGTTAATGGTTCATTAATGATCATTGTATTATACGTTGATAACCTCCTCATGACAGGAAGCTCACAGGCTGAGATTGCTTCCTTAAAAGGAGCTATAAACCAAGCCTTCTCCATGATAGATTTGGGGCTCTTAAGTCAATTTTTGGGGCTTGAGATCTCTCAAACCAAAGCTGGAATCAAGGTGCACCAGTCCAAATATGCCTTGGACTTGCTAAACAAATTCAGAATGAAGGATTGCAAAGCAAGCAAAACTCCTTTCCTTTCAGGAGTGAAGCTGGAAGAAGTTGATTCTTCACCTATGGTAAACAATACACTCTATAGACAATTGATTGGATGTTTATTGTATCTGAAACATACTAGAACTGATATTTGTTATGCAGTAAGTGTGGCTTCTAGATACATGGATCAGCCTCATGAGATCCATTGGAAAGCAGCCAAAATGATCCTTAACTTTGTTCAGGGAACAAGGACACATGGGATCTTCTATAAAGCAAAATATGATCTTGATTGAATTGGATTTACTGACAGTAATTGGGCAGGTGATAGCATAGACAGAAATTCCACTTCAGGATATGTGTTCATGCTTGCAGAAGGGCCAATCAGCTGGTCAAGCAAGAAACAGAGTGCCATTGCACTCTCATCTACAGAAGCAGAGTACAGAGGAGTTGTTAATGCAGCAACTCAATGTCTATGGTTGTAGGGTTTACTTGGAGAGTGTGGCTTCGAAATAGAGTACTCAAATACCATCTACTGTGATAACCAGAGTAACATTCGAATTTGCAAAGATCCAGTTCAGAAGCAGAGAACCAGACACATTGAGATCCATATGCACTACATCAGAGAACTTGTGCATGATGGCACCATTCACTTACTCTTCTGCTCATCTTCAGAACCAGTAGCTGATATATTCACCAAAGCATTTTGTGAGAAGACCTTCAGAAATCTCAAATCACTGCTGGGGATTGCTGATCATGCTATGAAAGCATGAGTGAAGACAAGATTCTACAATTTTGTTTTACTGTCCATGTTTAAGGGAGGATTTTCCAAAGTTGGTTTTGCCTCTTTCCTTGTTTAAATGGACATGCAGTATGTAAAGGGTGACTAAGCCTTGTTGATAGGCCATATAATTTTCTGATATATTACTCATAAGTCAGGCTTAAGGGGGGGTGTTAGAATAATCAACCCATATTTTACCCATTTAGACATTAATTTAATTATTTCTGTCTTATTAGCCTAGTTCATGTGTCCCACCTTGTGCAAGTTGTCATTTGCCTATCTATAATGGTCAAAATTGCCTTATTTGACTCATGTAGCACATGGGAGAGCTAAAGGAATCAATTCTTCTTTATTCCTGGCCTCCTAGGTGCCCTTTTGCTTTTTCTGCTTTATTGCCTGCTTTTTCAGTGTTTTAAGGAAAAAGGAAAAGCTAAACTAGGTGAGGTTGACTAGTTTTTTGTCCTACACATCCTCCTCTCTTTTCTCCATGCAAAAGAATGTATGAGCTGCCATTCCACCACTCTTTATCTTTCCTAATCCATTTTTCCAATTCGTGATCTCCATGACAGATTTGGGATCAACTTTTTACACCTATGGGGGATTTGCTTATTTTTAGTAAGCCTGCTTTATGCTAGATTCGAATTGCTCCTCATGCATTTGAATCCCTGATGTATGTTATTTATTCAGAAACCTATGCTATTACAGGGTTGGCTATTGTACACTGATTTAATACAGTTTAGTGTTCAGCTCAAATTTTCAGTCTCTTTGTGAGTCATTTTGCATGATCAATTGTTAATTGTTGTGAGTAAAATTAATCTATCACCTGGTTCAATTTCCACACCAAATTATTAAAGGGTTCTATCTCAATGGAAGAGAACCTTCCTTACAAGTAGGAGGTTGGTGGTTCGATTCCTCCATGCCCTAATGATATTATAATATCGGTTAAATACTAAAGAAGACTAAATTAGTGACCAAAACATGAGAGACGCGAAAATAGGCATTAAAAAGGATGCAGTGCATGGCACTAATGATGAAGCCAAACATGGCATTGATATGGTAGAAAAATAAGACGTTAATTTGGATGCAAAACATGGCACTACATAGGAAGCAAAATATGGTGCAACAATAGAAGAAATATTTGGCATCATTTTGGTAGAAAAACACGATGCAAGAAAGGAAGCAAAATTGGTGCAAATTTGGAAGCAAAAATTGGCACATATTTGGAAGTAAAACATGGTGCAAAATGGGATGCTAAAGTGGTAGAAAAAATGGATGCAATATTGGATGCTAATTTAGATGCTAACATGGTGCTATTAAGGATGCAAATATGGCACTAACAAGGGTGTCATTTATGAAGCAAAAGCGGACACTCGCTAGGAAGCAAAGTAGGACGTTATTTAGGAAGCAAACCTCGACGTTGTTTAGGAAGAAAAGTTGAACGCTATTTTGGAAGCAAACCTTGACGTTGTTTAGGAAGAAAAGTTGGATCCTATTCTGGAGGCAGAAAAAAAGACGCGATTTTGGACATCATAAAGGATGCTATTTAGGAAGCAAAAAAAGACGTTTTTTGAGATGCTTTAAGTTTTGTGCATGATGCATCCCATTTAGTGTCTAGTTTGACCACTCAATGTAAAAAAAATTACATTAAAAAGAGATGCTAAATGGGATGCTAATTCTAGGATTTGTTGTAGTGTACCAACCCTTCTAATTAAGATAAACACCTAGTAGCTCTGAGAGGCTAGGTTATCTAGATTCCATACCTAAGCTATGCTCAGGTAAGTTTAGGACCTAGCCTTTTCAATATAAGGAAAGTGGTAGACCAATTATATGGTTGGTGATGTTAGGTGTACTTTAGTATATCCTTGATGGGATCACTCCTCATTTTTGTAGGCCTATAGGTTACTTCAAACTACCTACATGCCTTCAATTTTCAAGTACTTTTTAGACTCCTCAAGACACATCTTCCTCTTTGAATCTAGAATTAATCAGGGTAACTAGAGAGGACATGCACATCCAATATATTTTGTCACTTGGACCATGCCACCTAAGGGTATTGGCCTTAAGGTGGCTTTATGTTTTGAGTGTTTTTCATAGTTGGCATTCATGGATTCACTCCTTGTTTTTGGAGGATTGCAAGTTACATCAGACTACCTTCATGCCTTCACATTTCAAGTACTTTTTAGACATCCTAGGTCACCTCTTGCTCTCTAAATCTAGGCTTAATCAAGGGAAACAAATAGAAGATGCACATACAATAAATTTTTCCACTTGTAACACGCCACATGAGGGTCTTGGGCTTAAGGTGTATTTATGTTCTGATTGTTTTTCGTAGCTGGCCTTGATGGGTTCACTCCTTGTTTTTGAAGTCATGTAGGTTACTTCTGAATACCTCCATGCTTTCAATTTTTAAGTACTTTGTAGACTCTCGATTCCACCTTTTACTTTCTAAATATAGACTTAATCAGGGTAATCAAAGAGTACAATCACATACAATACATTTTTTCACTTGAACTATGGCACCTGAGGGTATTGGCCTTAAGATGAATTTATGTTTCAAGTGTTTTTTCTTGTACATTTTGGTAATATTACAGCAAGTAAAAAGAACCGATGCTTGAAATATAATTTTATATTTCATGTAAATAGATTACAACATATGAATATGAACATAGCATAGAATGCACTTTGGACACAACAAATGGTAAAACAGAATGCCTTCTACAAACCCCACAGTTGAAAGAATGTTTCCTTGCAATTACATAAACCACTTTTTAAGATTGCAACAAAATAATTCTGTCAATTCCATCAAAATCATAAGCATATAACCATTCAAAATGGGGTAACATAGAACAAATCTTACCAAAATAAAGAAAAAAAGTTGTGAACATGCTTAATTGCCAACATATATGAAAATAAGTAACTGAATAAGTTATTTTGATTTAATCAACATCTCTCCCATATCAGTTTCTTTTCCAACACACATCTTGTATACCTCTACTAGATTTCATAGGTGTGTTCTTTTAATCTAGACATGTAATATCTACAATCTATTCCAAAGTTGAATGGAGTTCTTCTCTCATTTCTTTTGTAGTAGGTCATGTATAAAATAAAATAAAAGGTTCTCCACCATGGATTCAAACATGTATGGGATATGTTTAACCTCATCCTTGAATATATTTTGATTTATTATGTCATCTAATGACCATTTTATCACCATAATATCAAATTGGTCAATCACCTTTGTGTATGCCATATTCCTAATTTTATCCAAAAATATAATTTCACTAATAATCCATTTACTATTATTTTTATTGTATCCATGTGACCTTGTGGTAACACAACAATATCACCTCATCTTAAATATGTCCAATACATTTTCCAAGATTCAAGTCTTCCAAGACAAAGTAAACAAGTAAAATAATAAACATGGGGATCAAGTTGGATTTTATGCCCTTGATTTCATTCCATTGGAGAATGTCAATGGTTGATGGGGAAGCCATTCTTATTGCATAATCATGGTTATGATTAAATCTTTCTAGAGAAAACTAATCAATACACACAAGCATAAAACTAAACATGTTTCTTGAATAGGTTTTAATCCATTGACTTGCATTTCATTGAAGAATGTCAAGGATCCATGGGGGTGGCTGATATTATTGAATATGAAAGGACATGCTTAACTTGTTTTAGAGATAGTGAAACAAAAAACATGAGCATAAACATGATGAGACATGAGTTTGGTTTTACATCTTGGAATTTCATTTTATTGAAAAAAGGATTCATGGGGTAACCATCATTATTGTATTGCTGTTGACGTTCTTACCTTGTTCTAGAGAGAGTAAATCAACACACATAGGGATAACACTAAACATGATGACCATTGTGAAAAGTTACATGGGTAACCCTTGATTTTTATATTGGGAACTTGGGATAGGTAATCCCTTGTGTTCTTATATATTCAAGTTGGCACCATGATTTTTATAGGTACTTGTAGTTGCAAAGCTCCTTTTTAGGCCCAATTTCTCAATTAGAAGGAACTTCTTACAACATAGGGAATTTTTTTTAGGGTTGTGACTATAAGGATATGCTCCAATATATTTGAGGTCTACTCTTACAAGCCTATAATTTTTTCTCAGTACCACTTTGATTCACGGGTCACTCTAGGGTTATTTATTGTTTTTTTGACGCTACAAACATGCCCATAAATGCATTTTTACCAGTTCTCTATATGCAGATATTCCAAAATTTGAGCTTATGGATTGCTTACCACTGGTATAGTATATGTTGTCCCAAAGGTCTCCTACCATAGGATTGATGTAAGCTTTAAATTTTGTTTTTTTCTGTAAGCTTTGACTTTTAGGTTGCTCAAAAGGAAACCTACAATGTCCTTTGCTTTCCTTGTAAAACTGTGATTTTATTGCTGCAAATGTTGAAACAAACCTAGATGTGTTACTTCCATACGAAGAGTGGAATTTTGATTAAGAATAGGCTTACAAAAGGGTACAAACTTCCCTTCTACAAACCATGGAGAGAAAAATGAAGATATAGGATTCCCACCCCTTTTGATTCATTATTCAAGAATCATATGATTGCAGACATGAAAATTGATTCTAGAACTACTGGAAATAGAACCAGATTTGGAGATACCCCTCATCTAAAGCTAAAACAATCCACATGTTTCCCCTCTGTACTTAATGGACATGTAAGAGATGAGCTTCAAGGATGTTGCCTCATTGAAATAGTGCGTTGAGATTGATTGTTTCTATGCTCCCCATATTTCTCTGTTCTAGAGATACTACCATCAGAAATTAATTTAGAAACATTCCTCCAATAGACTATATCGAAATAAACTTGGATCCATTCCTAAAGTTTTTCTCTTCATAATACATTTCTTATTATATGAAATTGGTTCATGTTTTTAATCCTTTTTCCTTTAGGTTTTGGTAGATAATGGCTGGTGTGGTGAAAAAGGACTTCAACATGTGATATTTTTTCTTGTATCATAAACTAAAATAAGGTCACTTCCACGAAGACATTCCCAATAATCTTAACTATTATCCTGGGTCATCCCAGAAAACCTCTAAGTGACCACCCATGCAAAGTGGGGGATAACATACTAGATAGTCATTTTCACTATTAATTGTCTCATATATCTTATATGCTATATCTCCACCTTTATTTAGGTTTTCATTAAAATTTAACTCACATGAAAAACCTTAGTGTGGTTGGTTTTCATTTTTATACAATAGTCCTCAATAACATGGAAGAAACGACACAAATGTCAATGCAGAAGGAAGTGTACAAGGAGCCTCCTATATACATACCTACCTAAATAAATGCATACCTTCCTCTAAGTGAATAGCTACACATGAGACCCATTAGTAGTACTTTGAAGAAAATGGGTTACTACATATTCTATTCACTCTTCATTTGTTTCTTTATACAAAAAAATGTAATATTACCATAGATTATCTATTATAGTACATAAATTATTGATGATATTTATTCCTAGGAATATCCATAAATAAAATTCTTTTTAAATACTTCTAGTTTGTTACCAATGGATACCAACTAGCTCAAATTTGTCTATCTTGATAATATTCAATCCACACCTCTAGTATATCCATTCAATCTTTAGAATTTTGGCATCCCTATCAATTTATCAAATTAGAGTCTGCTAAGGATTAACAAAAAAGTCAAATGTCCTCTACCTTAATATATTTTAAAAAATTCCTTTTGGTATGATATATAATTCATGTCTAGTGAACTTGCAACACTATATTAGGTACATATTTTCCATGTGAATGATACTTTTATCTAGGTTGATGAATGATGTGAATTATTAACTCATGAAATTGATTAATTTGTCGAGAATTGAGAAACTGGTATACTTCATTTTGAAGTAGTACAACATAGACTAGGGATTACTAATATTTCAAATATTTTTAGACTATGCATACTGTGCTTACATATAACCTAATCATTCCCTAATAAAAATTTATGGAAATGAAGGAAATTGTATTTGAATATTCCAAGTAGATACCAATAATGTGGTAGGATGGCTAGGAAGATAAGGGAAAGTGGTAATTCCCAGAGTTTAGGGGGGAAATTCCATTAATAATGTTGGGCTTTTATTAGATATATTTTTATCTTATAAACTTGTTACCACCCATTTTGCATGGGTTTCCACTCTTGAGGATGGTTGACCTAGTCTTGATTGGAAAACATGAACGATGGGCTTTTGGGTACCTATTAGTGAGATAAATTAGGTATAGGATAATTTTTAATAAGTTTCCAGTAGAAAGTAATCACCTATAACCATTTAAACAAAATCTAAGCACATAGACAAATATTTGGGCATACTCTAAACAATTATGGTCACTCAATCGTTCATGCACCTTAAATTAGTCCTATAAATTTGTGATAGGTTGAAGATAAAATATGGGGATCCTAAATCAACCCAATATGACAATGAAACTATAAATGAGATTGAATTTTCAACATGGAAACAAGGCGATTTCGGATATTATTTTGAAGGAGAGGATATCTACTAAATTAGACTAAGAGTTTTTTTTTTTGTTCCCACGACATTCTCCAACAAATATGGACATATTTTGACAATAGAGAGTAGCGAGATATTACTAGGGGCTTCACATAAGAATTTGTAGTGTTCTACTCACAATGAATTTCTCATATTTTATCATTCTTAGGTGATGTAAATCACAAATCATATGAAATAGGAGAACTAATTGAGCTTCCTGTATTTGTAACAATGTATCATAGAATGCATTCCTAACTATGGGATGTGTATGATGACTGTTATTGGATGGAGTCCAACATGTTTGGGACATCATGCAAATTCAATCATTTCTATGATAAGGAAAGATAGGAAGGATAGGAATAGTTAAACTTCTTGCATCGTGAAAGTAGACCTTTGCTTGGAAATGTGGAAAATTAGTGTTAAGAAATTATTTTACAAACCATTCCTAGTGGGGAGTCATCTTGATCACTTGCTCCATGAATGTTGAAGTGGTTGCAAGAACCATTTAATGTAAAAAATATGTTGTATTATCTTGGATTTCATCCTTTCTATGGTGCCTTGAAGTGGAGTACCCCCTCTAATAGGGGTTTATTATAGATTCTCTTGGTTTCCTTATAATCAAAGTATGTTTAGCATTTGACCTAGAAACCCTTTAAGATGAATCTTGGTTGTTTCATTAGAATTTTTGGTGAAGTGACCCTTCTTCGAGGCTTGGTATGAATTGATTTGTGGACATCATTTGGTTAGAAGAGGAATTTGGATATCTTATTGATTGCTTGTTTTGAGTTTCATGATATTCCAATGTATTGAGCATGTGTAGTTTAGTCAAAGTACCACCCTTTAAAGATCTACCTTTCATTTCATCAATCCATATTAGGAAGGTATAGGTTGTTACCAAGAAGCATTTACATCAGTATAATACGAATTACTACTTTTAGGGCTTCCTAAATAAACTTAAATAGACCATGGCTTATGCCTCCTGGAACATGTTGAAAAAAGGGGTACTTCTCCTGGAACCTACCTGGATACTATGTTTGTTGTTAAAGGCATATTCTTGCTTATTGTTACAAACAAGTATGCATAGGTTGCTTAATTTTGTGTGATTGTGTGTAGGCCTTTAAAGTCTTGCTTGTGTGATTTTTAATAAGCCTTTAGAGTAATATTACGATCAGATTAAGTGAAAATAGTTATAGTGTCCTACATATTCAAAATGGTCCTAATATATAATCTTTTTTCATGGGATTTACTATCACCGATTGTTTTCCTTGAGGTAATACAAAAAACTAACATTTTCTTCAGTGCAATGACCGTCATCTAGTATACCTATTCTTGAAATGGTCAAGTTTCCAATGCTTATTTTTCCACAAAATAAGACGATTCATATTTCCTAGCTTGTTACATGCATGCTTATTATAAAAATAACCTCATGTAGAAAACATATATGACCTCAAGAAAATAAAGGGAGAATATGCACCTTACATTAGTGTTTGGTGAAAGTGAGTTTATAACAATTATACAATAATATATATTCTATAATTTGTTGGTAGTTTTTTTTAGTTTTGAAGAGGTTGGTAATGCATCATACATTTGAAATTGGTTTCACCATGGTGAAAGAACTTACCCTAGAGTTTGTATTGTTTCAAGGTCCTATCAAAGTTATATCTGAATCTTATTCTCATAGTCATGTCCAATTCTTGGTATTAGTGGTGTTTTAGATTTTCAAAGCCCTTTCTAGTAGTCATCCCACTTGTTAGAATTTAACCAAAAATATACACAAGGATATTAAATGAAGAAAATGTAATCTCCATGATATATGTTTAGATCAAACAAATATTCTTTAAAAAAAGAAACATTTGGCATTAGGATTATGAAGCAAATTGCAAATTGAAATTCAAGTGGTAGAGAAGTTTTAGCCATAAAAGTAGTTGGATATTACTTGAGATTTATGAATCCTCAAAAATACCACGAGAGGATATTGTCCCTGCATGGAACCACTATTAGCACCTAGAATTGCATTCATGCAATTCTAGTTGAAAATGATATTTACCTTGTTCCTTTTGAATGGTGTGTTTGTTTCATATGTTACATTAAGAATCACGATACACTTACATCAATATCATTTATTTGTCATTGACGTAATATTTCCTTTTAAGTTTAATTAACATAGATAGCCTATGTAATATCCTTGATCATCCTGGCATTTTAAGATAGTGAAAAAGACAGATTCTAAATTCCAAGTTCCAAGTTCTCACAATTGAAATTGAGGATATGACAAATGTGATTTGAAAACAAGATGATTTCAGAGAGATTTATGAGAAGCTAACCAATGGCACACAGGTGGAAGACTACTATTTGTAGGGAAAGTTGCTCTATAATTTGGGCAAGTTATGTGTTCCTATTAGTGAAAGAGTCCATGTAATACGAGAAGCTCATACTTCTCTTGTATCAAGGAATTTTGGGGTAGGTAAGACTTTGGCTCATTTGCAAAGACTTGTGTATTGGCCTCGCATGAAAGACATCGTAACAAAATATGTAAAGGGGTGTGTGATTTGCTCTACTTGTAAGCCCACTAATAAAAAATTGGGGTTATACTCACCACTTCTTGTTCCTTCCCATCCTTGGGAAAGCATTTCCATGGATTTTGTGGGGGGGTTTCCTATGTCTAGGAGGGGTCATGACTACTCGTATGTGGTCGTGGATAGGTTTAGCAAGATGTGTATTCTTATGCCATGTAAAAAACACGTCACTGCAGAGCAGCCTACTTCTCTTTTCTTTCAGCATGTATGGGTTCACTTTGGACTTCCTACGTCCATTATTTCGAATTGGGACTCCTAATTTCTTGGAGAGTTTTGGAAAAAGTTATGGTGTATGATGGACACCAAGCTGAAGAGGAGCACTACTTTCCATCCATAGACCAACAGAAAAACAGAGGTAGTCAACAAGACAGTTGTCCATTTGATTCGAGGCTATTGCAACAAGCATCCTAAGTTATGGGATGAACAGATCCAGTATGTGCAACATGCATACAACAGGGCTATGCATTCTTCCACTCAGAGCTCGCCATTTGAGACATGCTTTGGGTACTTGCCAAAGACTCCATTGGACTTGAATTATGGGAGAGAGGTTGGTTCAAGCACTTCCAAGGATGAAGACAAAGCCCGCAGGTTCATTTAGAGAGTTCAATAGGTACATCAAGCAATGCAAGAGCAGTTGGAGAAGAGTCAAGACCAGTACAAGGCTCGCCATGACAAGCATAGAGTTGATCATCAGTTTTAGGTGGGAGATCAAGTGTGGCTTCACATCAGCAAGGAGAGGATGAAAGGAGAAGGCAAGAAGCTCAAGCCTATTAGATATGGTCCCTTCACCATCTTGGAGAATATTGGGACGAATGCTTTTCACTTAGAGCTATCGCCATACGTGCAGATCTACTCAGTGGTGAATGTGGAGAACTTGAAAATCTATGAGCCTCCCATGATCATGGATGAAAGGGATAATTTCTCATTGCCATCAGTTGATGAATTTTCTCCCAAGTACATGGATGAGCTAAAGGAAGATGTCATCTTGGACAGAAGGACAAGGAATTCTCGCAGAGGTGATGTTGAGTATCTTCTAGTGGGCATCAAAGGCACTCATCCAAGCAAATCCAAGTGGATTGAGAAGGAGAAAGTGAGGGAGCAATTCCCTCACCTATCTATTGATTAGTAAATGCTTTTGGCGGCCAAAATATTCTTAGTGGGGAGGAATGATCCAGGAGGATCCAAGAAGGAATTTTTTTTTAAGTGCTCCAATCTTAAAAAAACATCATCATATCAAAGGGCTCATCGAGATGATTCCAATGGCATTTGTTTCACCTCAAACGGACTCTGTATGAGCAAGTTATCACGTTTCGTTGTATTGATGAAACAAGCAAATTTGACAAAATGGGGGTGCCACGTGGCATCCATACAGCATGGACGGATGACATGGAAGTTGTATAGATAGATAGGTGGTAGTACAGTCCAATCAGGATGCAACACGTGTCATGTACAGACAATGAGGTGGCAATCCAGTCAGCAATATGGACCAATCCGAATGCGACACGTCTCATGTACGGACGATGAGGTGGCAATCCATTCAGCAGTACTGACCAATCCAAATGAGACACGTGTTAGTACGGAGGTGACTACACAACTTAGTTGGTAGTATGGAAGATGCATTGGCAGCTGACTAGGAGTTGAGGTGGACCAATCCAAAACTGCCATGTGGCAGCACCGGATTGGCCAATATTGATTGAAGTTCACCAAAATGTTGCTGCTCCACCGGTTTCAAACTCCTGACCTCCCATACCCTGTCTATGCTCCTTTACCAACTGTGCTGGTAGTGTTCTTTGTATAATGCATGGGAATAAATTTATTTAAAGTGGCATTTTGAGCCCCAAAGGAGCCGAGGCTTAGCCCCGACCTTGGTTCTTCATCCAGCACGATTGGGAGCTTCGACCAGCATGGGATCCCGCGCTCTATTTCAACACATGTCGAATTATAAACTATAGAGTTTGGGTTAAAAGTGGGTTGAGAATTTTTTCTCCGTTATAACAAATTTTTGGGTTTTATACATAGTTCGGTTGGGTAGTTTTGCAACCAAATTTTATTAATTCCATACTTGGGTATGTGGTTGGCATAGTTGTTAATTATGTCAACTACATGATAAAAGGAGCTTTAAGCGAACCCAACCAAAACTTGAGAAGTTGAAACAAGATGCCAATCTTGGAAAATTTGTTGTAACCAAAGAGAACATGAGGAAAATGTGAAGAGGGGCAAGTCATGGATATATAAGCCCCCTTAGTTACCATTTTCCACTCATGCTTTGGAGTGGAGACTTTGTAGCTAAAGGAGAGAAGGGAGATTGCGTAGCTCTGCAGGAGGAAGGTACTAGTGTTTATACTCGTTTTACACTGTCTTTAGGCTTTGGAGTTGCTGGAAGTAGTCTAGTTGTGTTTTGGGCAGCGGTTCTCTTCCTGACCATTGTCGCCAAGGTATCATTGTATCATTTCCATGTATTTTGCCATATGCTGAGATTATAGATCGGCCCTGCTATTGAGAAGTAGGCCCGGAGATGTAGTTCATCCTAGATGAAGTATGTTATCAACTTGTTGTATTTATGTGTGTATTGTCTATGCTGATTGATTCTCTTCTTATGGATTTGTGAGCTTCATTCATGTTCTTTATGAAATTCATGTTAACATCATAGAGTAGCAAAGATCTTGTTTTTGGATCAAAATGTTAGGTTCTAGTTTCATAGATGTTTTTGGGTAATGGAAACTGTAAATCATCTTCAGATTGAGCTTGTGACTATTCTTCAGGGGAGATTGCATTGGCATGTAGTATTGTTTTGTTGATTCAATATCTATAGTCTATTGATACCTTAGTGTATATGACATTGCTTGATAATTTTATCTTTGTTTGTCCTAATTGTATTCATTATTGATAATCTTTTGAAAGAACCTCTTGTTCATTATGTATGATGTGTGTTTGTTGTTCGTGATAGATTGACTTGAAGGAGTAATAACCATGATTTTGATATATTTTATTATTCTCCAAATGATTTCAAGTGCCGATCAAGGATTAACGTTGCTCGTCATTTGGGAATTATAGTAGATAATGTTGTTAATACTCTCCATTATTTTTTTGACCATAATTCTTCACCACATAAAAGTAGGAAGTTTTTTCTACATAAGGCTTTGTGGTCTACAACATTGCCTAGAAAAAGGAAGGAGTTAGCCAGGATCGAATGCATGGATATAACTTTATCAATGGTACAAAGTTGCATAGAGAATGATGAAAACAACAACAACAATCAGAGCGATGATCATTCCTTAGGCATGGATGTTGAGGCCATCTCTCGGAAGGTTTAAGAGAAAGAAAAGAGAGTGTGTCTATTGTGGATGAAAATTCGATACATCAAACAAAATCTAAGGTTATGAATTTTTTTACTGCTTATTCATGTTATCTATTCCATGATTTTATTTTTCATCCTAATGTCTGCAATTGTAGGAATGTCCTTAGACAAATATTTTAGGAGTTCATTTTTGTCCTATGTGTACAGGGATGCATCATTTTTAGGTGAATTTCTGGGCAAAATATTTTTTGATGATTCTACTTTGTAATGTACAAATCCTTCTTTGTGAACTTACATTATTGACTAAACCATTTGATGGAGTTCTTCAATTGTTAGTAGATCATAGAAACTTTGACTTGCTTCTTCTATACTTTTAGGTGGACTTTTTTGTAAAATATGAATATTTTCTATCAATTGTATTGGTACTGTTGATCCTCAACCTACATATCCTGATGGTATCCATATATGGCGTATACTCTATTGCTCTACTTGGCATGATAGATTCACTGCGATTAATGGAAGTCTATTTTTCCACATATACTCTCTTTAGAAATTGTCTATACTGTAGGGCTTAAACCCATAAATGCTTCCATTATTTTGTAGATCACTACCTTCAATGATGTATTCTATGACGTGGTGGCAATGAATTCTAAATAATGTGCATTTTTTATCATTTTAAGTATTCTATTTTTTTGGGCACATTCGGTTCATTTATTTTCTTTTAGTTTGTTATATTTTTATCATTTAAGCAATATGATCTTAGGATCTTATCTGAGAGAATAACATGCACAGCAATAAACATAAGAGACAAGAGACACAAATAATTTCCTTGGGAAAACCATAAAGGAGAAGACCCCGCACCTTCCTTAGAGATAGAATGAGCACCAATGGTAGTAGTAAAACCCCCAAAAATAGAAAAGATGATCTCCATAGTTGTTATCTCTCTCTCACATGAGAGAGCTTCTCCTTTCTCACTCATACGCCCCAGTGAGTGAGTGTGTGTATGTTAAATAGAGAGTCTCACTCTCTATTTATATTCTTTCGTTCACTTAATTTCCACTTCAACATGTCATCCCCACTTGACAATTACTTACTAGGGCCGAAATATCTAGGAGATTCTAATAACCCTAGTTCCCCACAACTATGGAGACTTTTCCCTATGATCAACAAGGAGGGTTAAACTTGACATAATTGTGGAGACTATTGCCCCGACTTACAATGGAGGGTTAACCTCAGTGACTTGTTTACATTATTGAATCTCTCGACTGAAACATTGGGACATGAAATGACTCAATTACATTATAGATACTTCCCAGAGTAAACATTGAGGTACAATACATAATATATACAAGTGAATACATTCCAAAATTACAAATACATCAACACTTCGTCTTAACTAGGAAGGTATTCTCTCGATAGAATTTATCAGCGCAAGTTTTCTTTTTTGTATCATCTGGATCATCATCAAGTCATCTTCATCTTCAAGTCATATTCATATTCAATTCATCTTCATATTCAATTCATCTTCATCTTCAAGTCATCTTCATTGTCATGTCATCTTAGTCAAGTCTGGATCATCACTTGATCTGGAGCATCACTGGATCATCATCAAGTCTGGATCATCATCAAAACTGGATCATCACTGGATCATCATCAAAAATGGATCATCACTCGATCATCATCAAAACTGGATCATCACTGTATCATCATCAAAGTTGTATAATCACTAGATCATCATCATCATCACTAGATATAGATCATCATTGATGGATCATCACTGCTCATCATCACGGGTCCCATCTCTTAAATGTTCTCGTCACAGGAAGTTATATAGTGCCAGCCCTTTTTCATGCTCGTTGTAGGACTAGCCTCTAAGTAGGTCTTCTTCTTCTTCAGCACTTATATCTTACTATGGGAGGAACACATCCTATCAACCATGTAAGAAAGGCACATCACTTATATCTTACGATGGGAGGGAAAAATCCTATTAACCATGTAAGAAAGGCACAACACTTATATCTTACCATGGGAGGAATACATCCTATCAACCATGTAAGAAAGGCACATCACTTATATATTACCATGGGAGGAACACATCCTATCAACCATGCAACAAAGGCACAACACTTATATCTAACCATGGGACGAACACATCATACCAACCATGTAACAAAGGCACAATAGTTATATCTTACCATGGGAGGAACACATCCTATCAACCATGTAATAAAGACACAACACTTATATATTACCATGGGAGGAACACATCCTATAAACCATGTAAGAAATGCTCAACACTTACATCTTACCATCGGAGGAACACATCCTATCAACCATGTAAGAAAGGCTCTCAACCCCAGGGTGAGTATCAGTCCCATACTGAACCACATTCCTGGTAACTGACCAGGTGCCTCCATTCTCTCAGATAATGACCTTTAGCACTTACATTTGATCATGTGGGAGCCAATCCCACAATCATATCAGAATGGCTTAGCACTCACATCTGAACATAGAAGGAACCAATCCTCTCACCATGACAGAATGGCTCAGCCCTTATGTCTGACCATGGAAGGAACCAATCCTCTCACCATGTCAGAATGGCTCACCAACTCATCACTTTCCCTTGGAGGGAACCTCAATATGGAGAACACCAAGCTTCTCCTTGAATTATTCAAACTTCACCCTCGCCAATGGCTTAGTCAACACATCAGCTATATGTTCATCCGTCGCAACATACTAGAGCTTTACTGATCCTCTCTGCACCATATCCATGATATAGTGATATTTGATCTCAATATGCTTTAACATGTCATGGAACACCAAGTTCTTAGAAAACTTCACACAACTATGGTTGTCGCAATATATACAAGTAGAATCCAACTGGAGATCAAATAAATCATACAGTAGCTTCCTTAGCCATAATTCCTCACAACTAGCTGAACAAGTTGCAACATAATCTACTTCAGCTGTACTTAGTGGCACGCAAGACTATTTCTTGCTAAACCAAGAGATCACACATGATCCCATACTAAAGCAACACCCTGAAGTGCTCTTTCTATCGATGGCACTTCCTGCCCAATCTGAATCAACATAACCTTCCAAGTTAATATTCTGATCCACCTCATACTTGAGCCCATAATCAATTGTACCCTTTAGGTACCTCAACGCATGATTTTCAACCATCAAGTGAATATGTCTCAATGTGTTCATTGCAAAGAAAATATTTGGTCTCGTATTCACCAGGTACATCAAGGACCCAATCATCTAATGATACATCATAGCATCAACCACTTCTGATGAAGCATCACTCAATAGCTTCATGTTTGATGCTATAGGTGTGGTCATAGCCTTGCAGCCCATAATCCTAAAATTCTTCAAGATATCTACTGTGTAATTCCCTTGTCCGATGGACATTCCATCTCTATTCTGCCACACCTCCATGCCTAGAAGGTAGTGCATCATATCCAATTCCTTCATCTCAAAATCGGTAGCAAGTCTCCTTATTGCAACTTTAATGAGTTCCTCAAAACAAAGTACTAAACCATATTAGTACAATATTTCCAAAGTTCTTCTCCATCTGTGAGCTGAAAATTAAATACATCTCTCACACAAAATGACACTATGGATAGAGGAGCCTGAATAAAATTTCAGAAAGAAGGAAAAAGGGAGGACTCAAAAGAAAGGACAAAAGTCCAAAAGCACAAAAGTACAAAAAGCCATGGGAATGAGGAACAAACAAATATTTCTATTTACCATATGTTACAATCCTGTGGTGTCCAAGCTAGGAACTACCCGAAGACAGAGGTAAAAAATGAAATTCATATCCCTTGCCTCAAAAGAGTTATCTAAGACTTTGAAATCTTGGTTTCCATTAAATTGGACTATCATCAATGATTAAAAGTACATACATCTTCCATTTGGGAAATCCAAACATCTATAAGAATTCAACATGTTAGTATTTATTGTCAAATAGTTTGTTACTCAAAGAATAAATTTTCCAGAGATCTGTGTTCACCAGGTAGTCACCAATTGTTGCAGCTGCAACTTTTTCCCAAATTTATAAAAAAAATTGGACCCTCCTTTTGATTTTGTCTAGCAGGTTTTTTTATTTCTTTTGACCTTTAGGAAGTTGAATGATTGGTTGACTATTTTTTCTACTGTTTCAGAGGTTAAACGAACTAATATTACCATTTCCCAGCCATAAGGATTTCGAACACTTAACGTTTTTATTTTATTTTATTTTTTATCGCTATCGAAAGTAAGTTGAAGTTGAGTCAGGGAAATAGTTCTCTATGACACCAACGTTTCGGGAGGGAAACAACGAATAGTTCTTATTTTCACTGATATGTGGCCTTTACCTCTTTGTCATTTTATTGTTTAAACCTTTTTGCCGACACTGTTTATTTTATCGCTATCAGAATGATTTTTTATTGTGATTGGAGGGCTAGTCCTTTGCATTGCTGACATGGTGGCATCGTTGAGTTTTGCATCGCCAATACATAGTTATTAGAGCTCTCGATCACCGATGATTTTGTGATCTGCGTAACCCATGTTCAGTTTGTTATCTGCCATTTTGGTTGTCGATTAGACTATTTCTCCGATGTTTAGTCCTTTGTATTGCCGATGCATTATTGGTCAATGGGTCCAACCTCCAATACATCCTACGGCGGCGTTTAGTGCTCAGCATCGCTGAAACTATGGAAACACTTAGATTTGTTTCGTCGACACTATAGATGTTCTTATATTTGAGTCTTCAACCCGTAGTATGTGGATTTTCTGATGCCGATAGCTTTAGAGTTGCCGATCGCTGATGATTTTATGTTATTCCAGGATCCGTAGTCTATCTGCTTGCCATTGTGGCTGCCTATAGGACTATCCTCTTGATGAATAGTGTGTCTGATCATTGATGTTGTACTGGTTAATGGTTCTGATTGCCGACGAGTTATATTTTGTCATGGAACCATAGTTGTATATGAATTTTCCGTTGCAGCTATCTTGTGAACTATCCTGCCGATGCATTAGTGGTTCCAACCGTCGATAGGTATTTTTCCCATCGATAAGGTTTTTTTTCCTGCCATCCTTTTCACATAAAAGTTTATATAGTGGGGCAGGGTATTATTTTATTCTTACCTTTGTGAAAAAATGTGTCTGCTCCAATCCTCACTGAACGAACTGTGCCATCGTGCCCAGCTGTCTGGATTTCATTTGATTGGTTTTATATCGTGAAGGTTCTTGGGTTGTCCCACCGGCTGCACAACATTTTTTCCAGGTAGGTTGACCACGGTTTCTCCTTTTTCTTGATTTTATTAGTCATTTTGGGAACTAGGGTCTTCCCCTAGCTAGGTTTTCCTGCAGTTGTGTAGTTAGCCATTTAGAATGTATTTATCCTCGCGGCATGATGCATCACAGTCAGTTTGACAGTTTTGGTGGTGGGGGTTTGTTGAGCCTGTGTTTTGAGCCGTTATGGATGCTCTATCCCAGTCTAAAAGATTAGGTAGTTGGTGCAGAAAAGCATTAAGCTATCTGCACCAACTATTTTGGGGTTGTTTATGTTAGAATAATCAACCCATATTTTACCCACTTAGATATTAATTCCATTATTTTTGTCTTATTTTCCTAGTTCATGTGTCCCACCTTGTGCAAGTTGTCATTTTCCTATCTATAATGGTCAAACTTGCCTTATTTGACTCATGTAGCACATGGGAGAACTAAAGGAATCAATTCTTCTTTATTCCTGGCCTCCTAGGTGCCCTTCTGCTTTTTCTGCTTTATTGCCTGCTTTTTCAGTGTTTTAAGGCAAAAGGAAAAGCTAGACTAGGTGAGGTTGACTAGTTTTTTGTCCTGCACATCCTCCTCTCTTTTCTCCATGAAAAAGCATGTATGAGCTGCAATTCCACCACTCTTTAGCTTACCTAAGCCTTTTTGCCAATTCGTGAGCTCCATGATAGATTTGGGATCAGCTTTTTACACCTATGGGGGATTTGCTTATTTTTGGTAAGCCTGTTTTATGCTAGATTTGTATGCCTCCTCATGCATCCAATTTCTTGATGTATTCTATATATTCATAAACCTATGTTATTTCAGGGTTGGCTATTGTACACTCAGTTAATACAATTTAGTGTTACAGCTCCATATTCAGTCTCTTTTGTGAGCAATTTTGCATGATCAATTGATAATTGTTGTGAGTAAAATTAATATATTGCTGGCATTAATTTCCACATGGTATCAGAGACATTGTAGGTTGTTTCTCTCCTTCAAAAATTGTTTTGCAGGTTCGACATCAAAGACTGGGAGCCTTCTACTGACAACCGGGACAGATTTTCTAGAGCTATGGATCAATCATAGAAAACTATCTTGACTCCCTTCAATTTATTTGAATGGAAAGAAGAAATGGAGATACTGTTGAGAGCGAAAGGCCTCTACAGGGTGACTATGGAAACAGAAGCAGAGCCCAATGCATCTGCAGAGAAGATAAAATGGCACAACAGGAGGGATGAGGCTTATGCCCTCCTGTGCCTGAGTATTTCCAGAGACCTCCTTTTCCATCTTGATGGATTGAAATCACCGAATGAAGTATGGGAGAAGATTTCTGATCTTTTTGGAAAGATAGATGAGATGAGGGGACATCAAATAAAAAATGAACTGATTTCTCTGAGTCCAACAAGCTTTGAATCCCTGCAGCTATATTTCTCCAAGTTCAAAGCACTAGTTTTGCAGCTGAAACAGTGTGGTATTGAAAAGAAAGATGATCAGCTCATACTGGCCATCCTATCAAAGCTGGTCCCTGATTATTCAATGTTTGTTTCGACCTTCTATGCCACAAAACTAACAGCTCGAGCCTGGAAGATGCCTAGCCTTGCAGATTTCATGAAATCTCTCACACAAGAACAGGACAAGCTGGTGATGATGGGCACCATCAAACCATCCAAAGATCAAGATTTGATTGTTGGAGATTCAAGGGTGGATTCAAAAAGCAAAAATAAAGCTAAAAATCGACCTGAGCAAAAGAGAGACAAGAAACAGTCTCCGGAGGATCAACAAGGTCCCAAGAAGAATAACCAGAAGAAGAAGAACAAAGGTGAAATGAACAAGTGTGCATACTGCAATAAGGGAAATCACTCTGAAAGCTCTTGTATGAAAAAGTAGATAGACATGCTGACCAATATCCTGGAGAAGAATTGCATATCCCTTCCAGAAATCTCAAAGAAGAGAGAAGGAGGATCAAGTTTAGATGACAAAGAGAGAGTTCATGCTCTAGTTGCTGGCACATCAAGCTCACCCAGTTTTATCATTGACTCTAGAGCTTCAAGACACATGGTTTTGACTAAGGAGGCCTTCTCCTCACTGCATATGTCGAAAGGACCATCTATTGTACTGGGAGATGACTCTCTCACTGAAAGTAAAGGAAAAGGAAGGATAGATCTTGATCATGGTCAGTTCAGCAATGTGCTCTATGTCCCTCGTCTTGCCTCCAACCTCCTGTCAGTGTACCAGATGACCCACACTGGGTCTCCTAAGAAGGTCATATTATCCCCCAATGAAGTTGAGATCACAGAGATTTCAACTGGTAGAGTCATTGCAAAAGGAGTTGCGAATCATGCTCAAAAGGTATACATGTTCTCACACTTCCTACCTTACTCAAACCCCTCTGCTCTTCTCATTCATGCTAATGAAGCCAGCAAGCTATGGCATGAAAGATTTGGCCACCTTAACTACAAATATCTTTCTAATCTTAGTGAAAAAGAGATGGTCATAGGGTTTCCCAAGATAAAATTTTCCAAAGGAGTCTGCCAAGGCTGTATCCTAGGAAAACACCCAGAGCACAAATTTGAGAGAGCTAGTCATGAGAGAACTTTTGCACCCCTCGAACTGATCCACAGTGATGTTTCTGGTCCATTCCCTCATATTTCCATGAGTCAGGCCAAGTATGCATTAAATTTCATTGATGACTTTTCCAGGTATTGCTGGGTTCACTTCCTGAAACACAAGTCTGAAGTTTTTGGCCTATTCAAAGTCTTTAAGGCTTTGGTTGAAAACCAGTCTAGAAGGAAACTCAAGGACCTCAGATCTGACAATGGTCGTGAGTATGTCAAGTGTGATTTTATTAATTATTGTGCAGATGCAGGTATTCAGATGCAGCATTCTATCCCTTACACACCACAGCAAAATGGTGTTGCTGAGAGGAAGAACAGATCACTGAAGGAGATGGCAACATTCATGATGGAGGCCAAAACTTTGCCACCAAAGTACTGGGATGAAGCTATCAACTATGCAGCCTATATTCAGAATAGGGTGCCTCACAAACAACTTTATGGTATGACTCCCTTTGAAGCATGGAGTGGGCACAAGCCAGATGTGACCCATTTCAGGATTTTTGGCTCAAAGGAATGGGCTAGAATCCCAACAGAGAAGAGGAAGGCTTTGCAGCCCCAAATCCAAGAGTGTCTTTTTGTTGGATACTCTGAATATTCAAAAGGGTACAAGTTGATAAATTTGAGCACAAATAAAGCCTTCATCGAAAGGTGTGTTCAGTTTGAAGAAGAACCCCTTGCAGAAGTGGAAGTTGGTGAAGCCTCTTCACCACCTGAACCTCAAGAAGTAAGTAAAGAGTTTGTTGAACATGATAATTATGATTTTTCTGATGGAGATGAGTTCATTGCAGAACCTAACAGCCTCAAAAGTCCAAAATGGGCATCCAAGACACTACATGCATCAGGTGAGCTAGCTGGGGATCCCCATGACCCAAGGAGGACTAGATCTCAATTTGATAATGGTCTGTGCATGAAGGATCCTATGTTTGCTGAAAAATGCTATTTGATGGTGGGATATGATCCTCAAACATATGAAGAAGTAGTAGGAGATCCAATATGGAAAACATCCATGAAGGAGGAGTTCAACTCACTCCAGAAGAGCAACACATGGGAGCTAGTGGATCTTCCCCCAGGGAGAAAACTAGTATAGTGTAAGTGGGTCTATAAGACCAAATTTTCTGCTGATGGTTCACCACTGAAGTACAAGGCCAGATTGGTAGCCAAGGGCTACTCACAGGCTCATGGCATAGATTACAATGAGACCGTTGGCCCAGTGGCAAAGATGGACTCCATCAGGCTAGCTCTAGCCATTGCAGCCTCAAGGCAATGGGAGGTACATCACATGGATGTAAAGTGTGACTTCCTGAATGGAGATCTCACTGAGGAGATATATATGCAGCAGCCTCAAGGTTTTTCTACTAACCCTTCTCTTGTGTGCAGGTTGAGAAAGTCATTGTATGGGCTAAAGCAAGCCCCCAGGGCTTGGTATGCCAAGCTTGATATCTTCTTGCTATCACTGAATTTTGATCGGTGCAAATCAGATCCAAATGTATATTTGAAGTTAGTTAATGGTTCATTAATTATCATTGTGTTATATGTTGATGACCTCCTCATTACAGGAAGCTCACAGGATGAGATTGCTTCCTTCAAAGGAGCTATGAACCAAGCCTTCTCCATGACAGATTTGGGGCTCTTAAGTCAATTTTTGGGGCTTGAGATATCTCAAACCAAAGCTGGAATCAAGGTGTACCGGTACAAATATGCCTTGGAATTGCTGAACAAATTCAGAATGAAGGATTGCAAAGCAAGCAAAACTCCCTTCCTTTCAGGAGTGAAGCTGGAAGAAGCTGAATCTTCACCGATGGTAAACAATACACTGTATAGGAAATTGATTGGTTGTTTGTTGTATCTGACACATAATAGAACTGATATTTGTTATGCAGTAAGTGTGGCTTCTAGATTCATCGATCAGCCTCAAGAGATCCATTGGAAAGCAGCCAAAAGGATCCTTAACTTTGTTCAGGGAACAAGGACACATGGGATCTTCTATAAAGCAAAATCTGATCTTGAGTTGATTGGATTTATTGACAGTGATTGGGAAGGTGATAGCACAGATAGAAATTCCACATCAAGATATGTGTTCATGCTTGCAGAAGGTCCTATCAGCTGGTCAATCAAGAAACAAAGTGCCATTGCACTCTCATCTACAGAAGCAGAGCACAGAGGAGTTGTTAATGCAGCAACTCAATGTTTATGGTTGCAGGGTTTACTTGGAGAGTGTGGCTTCGAACCTGAGTACTCAACTACCATATACTGTGATAACCAGAGTACCATTCAAATCTACAAGGATCCAGTTTAGAAGCAGAGAACCAGACACATTGAGATCCATATGCACTACATCAGAGAACTTGTGCATGATGGCACCATTCACCTACTCTTCTGTTCATCTTCAGAACAAGTAGCTGATATCTTCACCAAAGCATTTTGTGAGAAGACCTTCAAGAATCTCAAATTACTTCTAGGGATTGCTGATCATGCTGTGAAAGCATGAGTGAAGACAAGATTCTACAATTTTGTTTTACAGTCCATGTTTAAGGGAGGATTTTCCCAAGTTGGTTTTTCCTCTTTCCTTGTTTAAATGGATTTGCAGTATGTAAAGGGTGACTAAGACTTGTTGCTAGGCCCTATAATTTTCTGATATATTACTCATAAGTCAGGCTTAAGGGGGGGTGTTAGAATAATCAACCCATAGTTTACCCACTTAGACATTAATTCCATTATTTTTGTCTTATTTGCATAGTTCATGTGTCCCACCTTGTGCAAGTTGTCATTTTCCTATCCATAATGGTCAAACTTTCCTTATTTGACTCATGTAGCACATGGGAGAGCTAAAGGAATCAATTCTGCTTTATTACTAGCCTCCTAGGCGCCCTTCTACTTTTTCTACTTTATTGCCTGCTTTTTCAGTGTTTTAAGGCAAAAGGAAAATCTAGACTAGGTGAGGTTGACTAGTTTTTTTTCCTACACATACTCCTCTCTTTTCTCCATGCAAAAGCATGTATGAGCTTCCATTCCACCACTCTTTAGCTTGCCTAAGCCTTTTTTCCAATTCGTGAGCTCCATGACAGATTTGGGATCAGATTTTTACACCTATGGGGGATTTGCTTATTTTTGGTAAGCCTGCTTTATGCTAGATTTGGATGCATCCTCATGCATTCGATTTCTTGATGTATTCTATTTATTCATCAACCTATGTTATTACATGGTTGGCTATTGTACGCTCAGTTAATACAATTTAGTGTTACAGCTCCATATTCAGTCTCTTTTGTGAGCAATTTTGCATGATCAATTGATAATTGTTGTGAGTAAATTAATCTATTGCTGGCCTTAATTTCCACAGTTTATGGTCCTCCCAGGGGAGTTTTCAGTTTTTCATAGGTTCTTATCCTATTTTTCATGGAACAACGGGGGGTTTTCAATATTTTGGTCAAGTTGGGGATTTCGGCAATGAGAGCACAGGATATGGTCTCACAATTTGAGGATTAGCCTTATTGATATTGTGGTTCATGTTTATTGAAGAGTTAAATCATTTCATGTAGTTCGTTTTAAATGATGCATTTTCTATTAGGGTTGCGTTTTAGTTGTAGATAGTGGACTAAGAAGATTTATTTTGCCTTATCATTTTCTTTTATGCATTAATACTCTCTATAGTTTATCTGTGAGAATGCATATGGAAGACGTAAATAGGTTGTTACAGTTTTTCTTCATTATTGAAACACTAACTAAAAGCTCAAATGGTCTAAGAACATGCTGTGTTTATGACAGGGTAATTATTTCAAAGGATATATGTCTAAAAGACAAAAGAAGAAGGCTCCTATTGCAGAGGGAGAACCAGAGGTTGAAATCATCACCAAGGTGGAATACATATATGAAGATACCTAAGATACCACCGGGATAGAGCCAGATTACAAATGGGGTGAAATATACTGGATGATTGTAAATCAGAATGTGCCTGATGCAGGATTTGAAGAGCTGACTATTTATGCAAATATCGAGAAATCGACTCTTATGAAGGTAGCCACAAGACCTGAGTTGTTCCCATCCTCAGAGGTGATTGGCTGTATTCTGCCTAGGGATGATGTAACTACAATGATCCTAGAAAATGCTGCCAAACATGGATATGCTGCATACAGTCCTTCTTATGTCTCAATGGAATATCACCTGCCTCCTGCTCAAATTTACTTAACTGAAAGCTGGTTGAAAGAGACAAATCTGGACCTGGTTGAAATAGTTAAGAGAATGATGATACCAGGGAATAACTTTCAAACCAGGCCATTAGTATAATATGATACATCCACTCTCCGGACCCCTTACAAATTTATAGCACTAATTTTTGGGAGAGCTCATGGAAAAAGCTTCAAATTGGGATGGATGCTGTTACGGAGAGAAATTCCTATGGCTTGGGGTACCACAACAGATAGCTTGACTCTAGAAATCAATTGTTTCCTATATACAAGATAAACCAAATATCTAACACTAAAGGATCTCGATTCATACCTTTTCTGAACGGTTGATGTAGATCCCTGTTGAGCTTTCCAACTCCAGCTTGAATTGATAAATTGCTTCCTCAACATTCAATAAACAAGACACGCATGCTATATATGATCATGTTAGACCTATTCTAGCATATATAATCAATAACATATAAGCATTTTAAATCATCCATGGATCAAATATTCATTCAAATATGCATTATTGGATAGGAAAAGATATTTCTATTAATATAAAACAGATATTACTATAGAGACAACCTCTATCGGCACATCTATGAATCGGAGAAACTGAGTCCCCCACTTGGACAACCACCACTTCAATCCTCCATCTCTCGATAGAAAGCTCACAAGCAAAAGGAAAGCTTGGGAAGAACACAAAAGTGCTCCAAGGAACAAAGGGATGCAGACTCAAGTATAAGCTCCGACAATAATGGACTATAGTTTTATTGCTCTCAATTCCTCAGGCCTTCAATGTATCTAAAGGGTTCCTTATATAGCTCTTCAATGGGGTAATGAAAGGTAGAATCCGAGTGATCTCAAGGCATATGGAAGGACAGGAGACAAGTGAGTCTAATCCACATCAAGGAAAACTCGAAAATAATTTGGCCTTTTGCAGACATCCCGATGTATGCGGTTTTAGGGGTAAAACTCGCGTATATATGCAAGAAAGGGTTTAAAAGTCACGTATGGCAATTTTTCATGTTTTTAGGGATGATCTTGGAAACATCAAAAGTACAAAAATGGTCCATGGGTTATAAGGAGTCTACACAGGGATAGGGAAGGCCATAAAAATGTGATTCACCATGTGTGGTAAAATCAGCTATAATAGATGCCCCCTAATGTGTGAGGTCAGAGGGGTCATACGATAGCCGAAATACATTATAAGTCCATCTCAGAAGTGAAGTCATGAAAAACCCAGTGGATGGACCAGCCACCCAATCAACACTATACAATGATACAACTCTGTACATAACTGCAAATAGATATAGCAGTTCCAAGTACATAAGAGTACAATGGCCATGAATAGGCATGATATAATATAACATATGTGGTCATCACCACGTAGAATATAAATATATCAGAATCTCCATGATGAATATATACAAAGGATCATGATCTCCATGAAGACTGAAGATATATAATGGATCAAGATCTCCATAATGGCTGGAAATGTCTCACATATACTGGAATCAAGTCACGAGAGCTGAAATCTCATGAACACTAGCATGATCAAGGAGGTAGCATATAATAGATGCCACCAATCTGGAAGGTCTTCTACACAAAATTCTACAAGTACATGCATGATGCAAGATATCATATAAGTGGTCATCGCCATGTACAATATACATAGATCAGAATATCCATGATGAATATATATAAAGGATCATGATCTCCATAATGGCTGAAGATATACAATGGATCAAGATCTCCATAATAGCTAGAAGTGTCTGACATATACTGGAATCAAGTCACGAGAGATGAAATATCATGAACACTAGCACGATCAAGGAGGTAGCATATAAAAGATGCCACCAATCTGGAAGGTCTTCTACACAAACTGCTATGAGTACATTTCCTACTATGTGAAAGGAGGTGTCGAGGTTGAACATTGTAGTCCATCATCTGATTATCAGTCATTGATGTATACTGTTAATAGACGCGAGATCACCCACCAATAATGAAAATGGGAATCAAGGTACTAGAGTGCAAACTAACAAGTGTGAATAAATGTGTTGATGTCGAACACTAGAGAGAATCCATCAATCAGGGGACATTTATGTATTCCCAAAAACTCTTGATGGCAAGAGAACCTACCATTGATGATTGCAAGTCTCAAGGCACTCAAACATGACTCTAGATTCCTATCCCAGAACAAATGATCTGAAGTCGATGGGACGAAATCCGCTGGAAGGAGGGAATTAAGGAATCCCCCGTCATCCAACATGAGGTACTCAGCAAAGTTGTATAATGTGGAAGGACTCGATCATAAGGTGCATGAACCAGTAATTGTACCAGGAATGGCCGACATGCAAAGTCAAGATAACTGAGGAATGGCTGACTTAAGTTTCAACTTCCTTTGAACAAGAGCATAAAGGCGAATGGTGACTGAGTGTAGGTAGCATAGACTCGATATGAAAAACTGGGACATCTCTATGACACAAGAGGCATCGACAGAGGCTCCATAGGGACTGGAAGCTTAACCAATCGATGGAGATAAACTCAGATAAACGTGTACAACTCCTAAATTCAAACTATTAATGCAACCAACAGATGTGATATATAGTGCTCTATTTGAAGGAGAAACGAATCGACTGCTGCCAAAAATAACATCTTTTCTTGTCCAGCTTTTTGGTTTTTTAAAATTTTTTGGACTTTTTCAAATATTTGAAAAGCTTGAAAAAGAATAAAATCACTTTAAAGTTACAAACTAGGAGGAGGCGAGTGTCAAATGGGAAAACAAACTAGTTCCAAGCAGTGGAACATACATATGCTCAATGCAAGGATACACATGTAGGATAGCGACACTCGGGGGAAAGTCCCCTCCCAGTAAAAATAGGGAATCAAGCTACAAAGGATATATAAAATGGCTTTGCATGGCTAGACATGAGACAAGCTTGGGCTATATGGCTGATACTCAAAGTCAGGGAAGCTGGCATAAGGCTCAATAAGGTAGGCAAAGCTCATGATAATGCAATTACAACTTGACATAAGGGAGTCCTTGGGAAACATGATATCAAAATATCAAGAGGAGTATGAGGCTCTTGAGAAATGTCATGGCAATACTATACAACAGAGTCCCACATCCTAAAAGACAAACTATCAGCATGGGCACCAAATGCAAACAAGGAGCTAACTAGGGTACCCATGTAAGGTTGAGCTCTACCATTCACATCATGTCACTTCTAAAACAACAAGAAGGTTCCGTGACAAGATAGAATGGGTTCGTACCGAAGGTTATAATGAAATGGCATAAGGTCATGGAAAATGCAAATGGAGGTGAGACCTAACCTATATGTCAGTTTAAACATCATACCTAAAATAGGCATGAATAGGTCAAAACAATGGTCGAAACGATGCTCAAAACGGTCTCCTACATCATATATTAGTAAAAAATGGTCCAAAAGGGTCAGAAACGGTCCAAAACTATAGAAAAGGGGGTAAAAATTTTCAAAAATTTGAAAATTTCTATAAATAGTAAAACATTCAAAACATTATATAACATTTGAATTTTTTACCTAATTGAGCTCAGAACTTCAAATGCGAATTCCAAGAGATCCAGCCGGTGGAATTCGACATCATTTTTTCCAGGTAACTTCCCATGCCCTGCTCTTACATTTACATGTAAATTTTTCAATTTTCCATAGTCTAATTTGATTTCTAGGCCATCCTAAACTATGCACCTCGGACCACGTGGAAATCGAAGATTTTTCCATGTATAGCGCTGGATATACGTAGAAAAATGCCCCAAAGTTGCGTACATACACAATTTTTTAGCAAATAGTCGCATATGTGGCCATGTTCAAGTTTTTCTAAGACATCTAATGACCCAAAATTGAAATAAATGTGCAGGATGGTTCTAGAATGGAGGGAATGAGAGCACGGGGATGTAGAAGAAGTAGTACGAGGAGATCTAATGGCACAACATGCTCTTCATGCATGCGGGATCTACAAGTTATTGTGTATTGGTGGCTTAAGGGCCAAACCAAGACTGCTGCAAATGGTAGTAGAATACTGGGATCCTGACTCAGAGTCATTCCAGATCGACGGGATGTCCCTCACCATAGAAGTGGAGGACATATACTTAATTACTAGATTGTCCCGACGGGGGGAAGTGGTGAACCTACGTTCTCGTGGGCCTGGAGGTGGGCTCAGCATAGATGAGTACATAGAAGTGTATTGTTATTTGGATACAGAGAAGGTCGGAGGTCAGATCCCAACTAACTCCATACAGGGGCTAGGCCTAAAGGCCATACTACTAACACTCGGTGGGATAGCAGGGCTAGCCGCACTCCACCAAGCCTCACGTCCCCTGATGTTCAATGCAATGGAGTGCATGAGGCCCATGGTTTATGATTGGAGCAGTGCGTTATTAAGCAACATGAAGCACCAGCTCAGCAAGTGCAAGATGGGCAAGGTACGAAACTTCGGTTTCAGCAGTATACTGAGCACGTTTTTCTTTAAGCGTGTTCTAGGATTGAGCCCTAGAGTTGACGTTCCTCTTCATGGTGTTTGAGATCCGACCCAATGAAATTGGGCAGATGTGATGCGTATACTAGGTGGAGGTAAGGTGTCCAACCCCTATCCAGCTGATTTATTTCCATGGTGGTGGCGGCAGATAGTTTACATCGATGATTACCCCTATGTGGGGATAGATTTTCGGGGAGACCCTGACATGCCACTACAACTAGGATTGACATATGGTGACATTGGTAATGAATCCCAACCCTCTTTTTAACTTTTTTTAATTATTTAATTTTTTTGTGTTTTTTGATATATATAGACTCAAAAGACATGTTTTTGCATGAAAAAACATAGTGACATCTTGTCATATGTATGCAGATGTATGACCAAGGTGGCCTGAAGGCTTCCGTCATCATAGACGAAGGGGAAGAGGATATTACATTATGGGTGTGGTTGTGGAGCAGACGCTCCAAAGCATTCATACCAAATTCATGCGGCTGACACATAGGGTACCCATGGTGCAGGTCGAGGACCTGCCTGAGGCCATGTAGCGTCAGCTGGTGGGTGTGCCCTGAGCATGGGTGTGGTTGTTTTGACGACTAGCTAGAGTTGTGGTGACATTCCACAATCAGAACCCCCCTCCTCCTCCCCAGGCTTAGATACCTGGGAGTGATACATTTTTTACTACCATGTATTTATATTTTGGTGGCTCTGAAGCCCCATTTTTGTATTATGACACCTATGTTTTATCACATTTTGGATGTTTTAAATTTTTTTTATGATGATCGGTTTATTTATTTACATGTGTAAAAATGTATGTTTGTGATGAGCTTATTGTCTGTGAAACAAATGCCAATCTAACACATAGTTAGCATATGAGTCAGCAACTTGATTATAAATTCTTGGAACATGTATGTATGTTATGTTGTCAAATTGTCGTTCTAACAATATCACACGTAAGAATCTTCATAATAATGTTGGATCCCTAACATGATACAAGACATTAAGTCACTACTAACTCCGAATCAAGATGTACCTCAAGAGATAGAACACCATGTAAAATGGAATCCCATAGAAGCTCGATAATGACACTATATTCAGCAACATTGTTTGAAGATGGCCGTAAACATACACCTCCTGAAGACAATACCTGACCCGTAGGAGTATAAATCACCCAAGCAGCAGAGGCTAAGTGTTGAGTGTGGTGGCTAGCACCATCCACAAATCCTATATAGATGAAGACTCCATTGACATATTCCATAAGAAACGAAAGCTAATCAACAAACCTGGTCACCATAGGAAAAACCTAACTATGCAAAATACTATACAATAATATACAATAGTCAGCCCTGGTTGAGAATCATGCATAGTACTTTTTAAGATAGATCCCATTTCTAGGCTTCATGAAGGCTGTCCCTTCATAATATACTAACTCATATGCACCCTTCTCTAACACACGTTTAACAACATAAGGAGCATGCTACATGGGTTTAAATTTTCCCGCCCCCAAGTGTTCTTTAGCTTGATCCCACAAAAGGACCAAATCTCCTTCACTAAACTTCCTTGGATGGACATATTTATCATATTGGACCTTAATGCGATGCTTATTCACTTCTAGATCCACTAAAGTATCTTGGCACTGCTCATCAAGCTGCTCTAAATGGACTAAATGTTCCTCCAATGGGAAGTGTCTGGTAAGAGCTATATGGATAGCTTCAAAGAAGGGATTTCGTACTCAACCATAAATATAAACTCCTCTCCATGTACACGCTGATATGGAGAAAAAATGGTGGCAGTCTTAACCGCGGTCCTATAAGCCCACAAAGCAGGATATAACATGATATGCCAATTGGTCTTGCTTTGTGCGATGGTTCGTTGGAGAATGGACTTGAGTGATTTGTTCACTGCTTCAACCTGTCCATTTTCTTGAGGGTAATAAGAAGAAGAATGCTCCTGCTTATACCCTAACTTCGAGGCCAACTTTTCCATCATTCGATTCTAAAAGTGCCTACCATGGTCAGTGACAAGTTCTTTCAGAATACCGAACTGAGTAATGATCTTTTTGAATAAGAAATGTGTGGCTGTCTCACCGTCAGATTTAATCATGGGAATAGCCTCATCCCATTTCATGAAATAGTCAACAACCACGATAATATGATGATACCCCCTAGCTGAATCTAGGTTGCAATCCATGAAATCAAGCCCCCAGTTAGTGAACGGATCGACGGTGATAATTGGATGTAACAAGGCAGGATGTGAGCACATATTGCATGTAAACACCTAGAAAGGGTGGCACTTCTTGATCGCATTAACACAATCCTTAAAGATCAATGGCCATAAATAACCCACTCTCAAGATTTTTTGGGCTATAGAAAGCCAAGATAAATGACCACCACATGCCCCTCCATGGCAATCATTCAGCACAAGCTCAGTCTCCTCATGAGTTAAACATCGACATAAAATGGAATCTACCCCGTGACGGTACAATGTGTTATCCACTATGAGGTAATTATTGGATACGTGAAATAACCATCGTCGTTAATCCTGTGAAAGTTTAGTAGGGACCTTCAATGTTTGTAAATATATGATAATATATCCATACCATGGATCCAAGGTTGATATCAAAAAAATGTGCTCATCGACAAACGTATCTTCACAAACTTCCTGCTCCCCCTTGCTTGGGAAATCAGATATAAGCTCTGCAAAAATCAATGATTTCTTCGATTTTACCGAAACAAACTCAAGATTGAATTCTTGTAAGATGAAAATCCACTTATTATACTTTCCCCCTATTATCCTTCTAGTGAGGATGAACTGAAATGGATAGACATGGGCTACCACCAAGGTTTGGTGAAGGAGAATATAGTGTCTCAATCTTTGAACCGCATGAACGGTAGCTAAGGCAAGTTTCTCCACATGGGAATAATGGATCTCCACATCTATAAGGTTTCGGCTCAAATAATATATGACATGCTCTTCGAGCTCCTCATCCTCCTAAACCAAAACCATACCAATCATCTCCATGGACGCGGCCACATAAAGTAAAAATTCACTACTACAGTCGGGTGGACTAATCACCGAGGCCGATGCTAAGGCTCATTTAAGCGCATCAAAGGACTTTTGGTCTCACTCATTCTAGCAAAAGGTAGTGCCCTTATTCAAAAGACGCATAAAGCCTCTAGTCAAATTGGAAATACTAACTATGAATCTCCGCAAGAAATTTTCCATGACTTGCAAACACTAAATATTTCTAATGTTTCTCAGGGGAGACAATTGAAGTATTGCCTCAACCTTCAAAGGGTCGACTCTTATACCCTCCTTGGAGACAATGAACTCTAATAAGTGACCAGAATTCACATAAAAGATGCATTTATGAGGATTTAACTAGACCAAGTAATGGAGGAACCTTTTGAACACTAATCTGAAATGATAGGAATGATGCATCCTCTGACGAGAATGAGTAGCGAGGTCATCCAAAAAGACTTCAATAATCGATTTGAGATCGTGGAAGATCAAGATCATAGCTCGCTGAAAAGTGGCTATGGCATTTTTAAGGCTGAAAGGGATTTTTCGATATGCAAAGGTACCCCAAGGACAAATAAAGGTAGTCTTATGTTGGTCCTTAGGTTTGATCTATATCTGATTGTATCCGAAAAAGCCGTCCATAAAGGAAAATAACTCGCTTCCTGCACACTCATCCAAAATTTGATCAATAAATGGTGTGGGAAAATTATCCTTAGGACAGGCACGATTCAAGTCACAGAAATCGATGAATATCTGGATCGTTCCCTGCTTCTTATAAACTGAAATGAGGTTTGAAACCCACTCCGTCAATGGAATGGGATAGATAAAACCGGCATTCAACAGTTTTTCTTTCTCATCCTTAATCGCGGGTGCTTTCCTAGGATTCACCGCATGCAAGCATTGTCGAACAGGCTTAGCATTGGGATAAGTTTTAATTTCATGCTCAATAATGCAAGGGTCGATACCTAGCATTTCCTCATATGACCAAGCAAATACATCACGAAATTCTTTGAACAACTCGGTATACTCTTGAATCTCAGCATGGGAACATTCTTCCCCAATATAAACATTCTCAATCTTGCCAGGATCGCAAGAGATATTGATAGGAATGGTAGGAGATATATTCACCATGTTTCCATCAGCCATCGAACTAGGAGAGCTTAATGGAACCATAGGACTACCAATTCTCTCACTAAGAATCTCCCTAAAGTCTTCACACTCCAAATGGTCAAGCTCGAGAAGGAAGTAAGATCTATGATGCAACTCTTCCCAAGGTGGCTCAACTCTAGAAATAGCCTCAATGATATATTCATCTGATGGAAAAGAACTATCAAGGAATTCATGTTTGTGAGAAGACTCAACTACCCATGCAAGCAGCAAATATGGGTCCTCCTCCTCTGTCCGTGAAGAGGAAGGACTAGGCTCTGCAACACATTCAAGATTAGCTTGATATGCTATCATAGTTGGAGAAAATGGCACGTCCGTTTTGATGGGCTCACTAGAAGGACTCAGTGTAGGAAGAATCCAAGGATCTTCCACATGAGTGGTGTAAAAATACACCGAATGCAATGAAGATGAAGCCTCATCAGAATTATACTCGATCATAAGAACAAGTGTAGGACAACTAAATGATCCCATAAGGTATGGGTACATGCCAACACCCACACTCCCAGTTGCCGGTTGAGAGTGCACGACAATCGGGACAGAAGCTCCCGAAGATGCGGTAACACACGGATTCTTGAATGACATTTGATCAATCATAACTATATTTCCATTAAATGGAAAGCATACAAATAGAAATAGAGAAGAATCTATGGCTTGCATATTGTACATCCAATTCCTACCCAGTAACAGATTGTAGTCAAGGGGCGCATCAACCACCTCAACCTCGATCATGATGATCTTTCCTCTCAAAAGGACCTTAAGAGAAGGAAGAATGACATGTAGCGAAAATGATCTACCATCAAATGCAGTCAACATGGTAGCTGATTTAGACAACTTGGGGGAACCCAAACCCTTCCAACATGCCAAAGACATCACGGAAGCAACAATGCCTTCATCAATCACAGTGCGTTTGATGGTCTTGCTAAGACATTCTACATGAATCAAGAGAGACACATAGTAAGGAAAGTGAGGCTATAGTCCCATGGTTTCAAACTTTATGACAGAGGAAGAATTATCATCGTTAATACCAAGAGTAGAAAGAAAATCCTTCCTTTGTGAAGGACAACTCTGAAGTACTTTGAGTGCAGACATCGCACAAGGAGTGTGGCCCAAATCCTTGACAACAGAATAGTTCTAGGTGGCTTGGGCATTAGGATTGTGCCCTGAATGCTTAAGGACTCCCTTAGAAATTCAAGGTACAACTTCAGGTTTATCCACAGGGTTTTCAATACACAAAGGACTCCCAGGTGGAGCAGGTTCCTTTCCAAGGTCCGGTTGTGACGAACCATAGTCCTTCACATGAGTCACAACCTTAGTAGCACACACCATATTGATGCAACCATGACCATTACTAGCTTTCGAAAGATCTTGATCTCCAACAGATTGATCATGGGTCCTTGAGTTTATATTTTGATTATGAGTAAAAGGGTTAGTCAGCATAGCTGGGCCCTGCGCTATGAACCTTGAGGCTTCTTCTATCCAAGGGCACAAGTGAGTGAGGTGGTCATCCTTACACAACTTGCAAGGAAACTTAACCTTACGTTTAGGATGCTTGTCTCCCAAGCATTTCGGGCTTTCTTGTCATTAGAATTTGCATTTTCATTCCTATTCCCACCCTTATGATTATTTTTACCCTTATTCTTATTTATTCCAGGTTGCTAGTTACCCTTCTGGTCTGAAGATTGCACCGAAAGCACACTTGCCATTTGGGTGGGTTGAGACGAATCCGTGGCTTGTCTTGAGGCAGATTGGTTTATAGACAATTGAATCACCTGTTTCACAATAGAATCCATAGGTTTGGTACTCATACAACCAACAATGCCATCGGCATGTGGTCCAGGTTTTATCTTAGGGTCGAAACTAAAACGCGGAGCATTAGGAATGATCTCATATAACAAACCAGATTAAGCATAAATCAAATTCAATTCTTGCACCCTAAAAATGGTTTGTTCCTCATTCTGAACTCCGGATTTAGAAACATCCTTCACTATATAAGGTAGTAATGACTTAAGGAACCACTCAAGGAGAAACTCTGGCAGTATGAAGGCTTTAATCAATCTCTTCCATGTATGCCACTCTTGGATATGGTATAAGATATGCGTAGCTTTGTCTTGCCAAAATGTCGACAAGAGTTCCATACCAATGTCGTAACGCACTGGTAACTGGAATTGATTGATAAAAGTCATAGCTAGGTCATCGAACAAAGTGAATGCCCCCTTAGGTAACTCTATGTACCATTTCGTTGCAGGCTCTTTAAGGGTGCGTTGAAATATCCTTAAACGGATCGAATATTCATGTAAGGAATTCGAAGAGCACCAAAGGTGAAATGTAGTAACATGTTCACTAGGATCTTCTCCTTGTTTTCCCTCAAATTTGGGGATGTCCGAGGAAAGCTTCGTAGGGACAGCCAGCCAGGCCAGGTCATAAAATATCAGATCATTCGTTAGTCTCAACAAGTCAGGAAAATTTAACGTTGCGAGGAAAGGGATCCTAGGTTGAGCAAGTTTATGAGACACTCCCTCATAATTTTGGTTCACATAGGACTGATTACCGTAACCACCATGGCCATAGTATCCTCCTCCCATTTGACCCATGTAGGGTGGCATGGAAGCACCATAATGTGGTGTACCTTGACTATTTGGGGCTACAAAGACATAATTCAGGGAGTAAGTGGGTTGTTGATACCCGTACCTATAAGGTAAATAAATCTATGCATACTGTGGTCCATAATATGGTCCATCAAAATTCCCATGAGATGTTCCATTAGAAACTCCATAGGTAGGAATAGACATTCCAGAAGTAGGAATATGACCTCTAGAAGTAGGAATATGACCTCCTGAGACAACAGGAGGTACTTGACTCTGAGACACAAATACGTGAGTAGCAGCAGTATGCACATGACTCGTAGCAACATTTCGGCCTGAAGGATTATGTGAATGATGGGGAGGAATAGCATTCAAAGAACTAGGAATAGAGGAATAAGGGACATGTGAAACTGTGTGAGTGCTTTTCCCTACCATCACTTTTCTTGGTTCTGGTATCTGAATAGGACTACTAACACCAGGTCTAGGATGAATGTGAGATGTAGCCTCCACTGCCGGGATGGAGGGTGCAATGTGACTCGTGCTCCCAAATCTCTCCGCATGGAAAAGAATGGGAATTCCCACAGGCATAGTGCTAGGATCAAATTCTGACTCGGCATGATGTATTGGATCATGTGCAGGGATACCAGACATGCCATAACTAACATAACTAGTGCTTGTAGGTTCATGATGAGTCTCGTTTCCCAGCATCCAATATCGGTGACTTGTGAATGAGGGATCATACCCGGAGTGTGTAGGTGTATCAAGTGAAGGATCATACACATGAGTAGGATCTTCTTCCCCAACCTCCTGAGGTGGAGAAGAAATCTTAGGAATTTCATCTTCATGATCTCCCATTGTGTGTGAATCAATTTGAGAAGTAGTTCGCCTGGACTGTCTATTTCTCTCTCCCAAAGGAGGAGGAGATGTAGGAGGCGAAAGTCCTGCTAAATGATGAGAACGGCGGGGTGCCACACCTGAATCCACAATGACTCAAAAAATGAAAAATACTCTCTAATTACACAAACCCTAAGCAAGATAACGTGCACAGAGCATACACCAATATAATCTAAAGATAATCACAAGCAAACAAGGGTAGGATATGTGAGCTCTTGAATGAAGCAGGTATGTCTCACCTAGGAGAGGCTTGAGACTCCCGTACACAACAATTGGAGGCTCGTAACCAATTACTGTGGCCCTTAGCTTCAAGGCATATAGCGACTGTGTTGTCCGACCCCAACCTGGCTGGGACACCTGCAGAATAACCCCTGCAAAGTACCAACTCGATAACCTAGGTAAGTAAACTAAGGTCACCTCAATATAACCAATGCTCAAGTGGACAGTTGCAGGAAGGATTGACCGTATGGGCAGAGTAGCAAAGCCTGAAACTCTCGAAAGAGCCCCTAGATATGAATAAAATCCTGGAAATATCTTTGGTGCTACTCAGTTATGACTAGGGGTCATCCCAATCAATAACTGCTCACATTGCCTCCTGCTTAACTCCCTTGTAAGAGGAGGATCCTGAGAAACACTAATTATACTAAGGAATTTCACACTCCCACCTGGACAGACACATACATCTTGTTGTTTAGTGGTCTTGGAGAATTTACTCACAATGAACTATTCCAAGACCCTAAAACCTAATCTTGTTGGTGTACCCTATCAAAGAAAATAGTTTAATCCATTTTAATTAAGCATTGATTTTATTTGGCTTTATTACTCAATAAAGGTAGATGATTGTGCAACCAATGCTGTTATAATGCAATATGAAGTAAAATGCACACCTAACAATCAGTGCAAACACATTGTGTCAAATGCAAAACAAGGCATGCTACTACGTGAAGCACAAAATTTTCTTCAAATGACAAATGCAATCATTTGTATATGAAAACCTGATTAATACTTCTCTAAGAAAATCTAGTGCAAGTACCATGCAAAGTGCAAAGTGCAATGCATAATGGTGCAAAGAAGCAAATATTTTTGGATTTTTTGAATAAAAATGAGATACCAAAGGAAAAGAATGATTCTACCATCCCCAGACTTTGGAAGCACAATCAAATAGCACTTACAAAAATTACTAAGGTAAAAGAACTCCAATGCACTAATCCCAAAACAAAAAATCGAAAATGCAATGACAAGAACATTCTTAAAAAAAAAATTACCCTAAAAAATATGTCTCTGGTTAAAAACAGAGGTGTATACAGACTCTAGCAGTATCAAAGGAGACTCAACAATGATCAAAATTCACCCAGCAACAATCAATCTTTCTCTAAATTGAAAAACTAAAGGCATATGTGACTGTATGTAGAAAACCCACGTATGCACACAGATATAGAAGTCAAAACAACGTGTATACGTGACTGTGAGTTAAAAACTCGTGTATAGGAAGAAAAATGTATAAAAAATGAAGGAAAATAGATAATCTGAGACAAAATTCACACCAATAAGACACTACCAGGAAAACATGTCCCCATAACTGATTCAGAAACAGAGAAATCAGAGCAATTCAAGAACATTCAATGCCAATAAAAACCCCCAAAGGACAATTACTAGGAACTCCCTAGTAGAGTCACCAATTCTGTTACGGAGAGAAATTCCTATGGCTCGGGGTACCACGATAGACATCTTAACTCTAGAAATCAATCCTTTCCTATATGCAAGAGAAACCAAATATCTAACACTAAAGGATCTCGATTTGTACCTTATTCCGGACGGTTGATGTAGATCTCTGTTGAGCTTTCCAACTCCAGCTTGAATCGATAAATTACTTCCTCAAAATTCAATAAATAAGACAAGCATGCTATATATGATCGTGTTAGACCTATTCTAGCATATATAATCAATAACATATAAGCATTTGAAATCATCTATGGATCAAATATTCATTCAAATACACATTATTGGACAGGAAAAGATATTTCTATTAATATAAAACAAATATTACAATAGAGACAACCTCTGTCGACATGTTTGCGAATCAGAGAAAATGAGTCCCCCACTTGGGCCTCCACCACTTCAATCCTCCATCTCTCGATAGCAATCTCACAAGAAAAAGGAAAGCCGGGGAAGAACACAAAAGTACTCCAAGGGACAAAGGGATGCAGACTCAAGTATGAGCTCCAACAACAATCGACTATAGTTTTCTTGCTCTCAATTCTTCATGCCTTCAATGTATCCAAAAGGTTCCTTATATATCTCTTCAATGGGGTAATGAAAGGTCAAATCCAAGCGATCTCAAGGAATATGGAAGGCTAGGAAATAAGTGAGTCATATCCACATCAAGGAAAACTCCTAAAGAATTTGTCCTTTTGCACACATCTCGATGTACGCGGTTTTAGGGGTCAAACTCACGTATATACGTGAGAAAGGGTTTAAAAGTCGTGTATGGAAATTTTTTCATGTTTTTAGGGATGAACTTGGAAACATCAAAAGTACAAAAATGGTCCATGGGGTCTAAGGAGGCTGCAGAGGGACAAGGAAGGCCATAAAAATGTGATTCACCATGTGTGGTTAAATCAGCTATAACAGATGCTAATTAATTTCTATGTAGCCACTCAAGGAACCAGAATCAATTGGGAAAACATAGTGTCCAATAGCCTCTTAGCATGCATATCTTCAGCCTTGGGAGGAGCATCATAGAACAAGTTAGAGGTCTACATGAGCTCTCTCCTAGTTGATTATATACTATGTACCCAACCTTTTCTAGCCTTGAGGTGCAATTGGGATAGGGATAGGACCCCAGTATACCCTACATACAAATTACTGTGGGCACACAAATACCATGGTTACTACAGAGAAATATGTGAACATTTCATTATACTGTTGTACACTCTAATTTTCTTGACCGAAAGCAACTGCATGTCCAAAGAGGCATTCGAGGTCATTGAGGAATATGGAGACTACTATTCAATTGAGGAAGGTATGTATATCATGATGTATGGGGGTTCCAGAGCACCTTCTCTACTACCTAAATATGCCACTGATTATGTGCTGCATAAAGAGGCAGTCAGGCAAGTATATCTTGATGGTGTGGGGAGTTTTTTGTTTGAGCATAAAAAGGCAGCATTTCCTGCAATACCTTTCTAGCTAGGGAGTTATAAGTATTCTAAGGTAAAACAGAGTGCAAAATTCGTGTAGGAGCTGGAGCACTTCCATTTTGGTGAGATGAAATTTCACAGGAATGACTCTCGGAATAAGGTAGCAGAACACTGCAAAGAAGCAAATGTTAATTTCGAATACACCAATTTCTGGGACAAAGATGAAGAAACCTTCGGGAGTGCAAAGTATATGACTGCCTTACATAAGATATTTAAACAGAAAATAACTACTATAGGAAGGAAAGGAAAAACTGTATAGAATACCAAGACAACTAAAGAAGAGGAAGCCAGAAAAAGAGAAGAAGATGCTAGAAGACTAGCACAAGAGGCAGAAAGCTGGTTAAAGAATGAAGAAGAAGAAAAGAAAGAGAGCTGCAGAGGTAGAAACAAAGAAGGAAGAGGAGGAGAGAAAGAGAAATGAAGACGAGCAGGAGATCCAACAAGTCAAGGATCTGGATGAATAGATTCTGAAGAATGCAGTGGCTCACACAATAGTAAGTATCCACTTACTAGAAGAATAACTACGCCGAAGTCTGGCAAGAATAGAAGTGGTTAAGAATTAGGCTGCTAAATATGAGATAAATATCCATTTTCTTGAACCCTATGATTTTGAAGGCATAGCAGCAGAGGCCCAGGCATGGAAAAAATTCATAAGTTACCAAGCGGGCCCATATTAATAAAGTGTCTAAAAGATTTTTGTTTTAAAATGTAATATATTGTATAAATCATGAGTACTTACTAAAAGAAAATTTTTTGAGATCGAAAGGTTGGGGAAGCCCAAAGGTCATTTGGGGGCAGCCCAAAGGTTTTGCTTTTTGGTATAAATATAGGAGAGTTTAGATGTAGAGGGACTTCTTTCCCAAGCAATTTTTGAGAGTATGTTGTAAGAAGAACTACTTCCTTTTGCAATAAAGAATTACAATTTTCTACAGGAGAAAGTTTGGTGGAATGTTTCAAATGCTTTGCTATGGATCACTTGAATGTGAACTATTTCGTTTTTAGCTTATGTCCATTAATTGTGAGATCGTTCTAACTCATTGCATTTCTGTTTATGTTATGAATGTCTTATAGTTTATTCTATGAAATTTCCACTATGAGTAATGAAGGTGGTCATAAACAATAAGCTATCTTGTTGTTCATATTTTGATTAATGTTCATGTGTTTTGAAATAAATAATAGTAATCTGTAATTGTTCATAATACATGTGTAGAAATGCATTATTCATTGTTAACTGTTAATTTTGCTCCCTAGGGATAGGTTAATTAGTAATATTTAGTTTCTTGTTGGGTGTGATTTAGATGCGAGAGATTTAAGATGAGAGGTAAGAACCTGCGCATCACATTGTGACACTCCTTGTTATCTCTATCAATATGCATTTTTAGATAGGAACTTGCACATCACAACTTAAACACAAAAAACTAAAAATATATATGGTGGACTAGGCCGTAACCGGTAAAACATTTTAATTTGTTACTTGACCTATGGTAGTCGAACTGTAAACCGGACGGATTCCCCATACCAAATAGTAACGGGCTAGTTGGGAATGTTTATTGGGGAGAATCCCTAACTGTTGTTACCTACAATTTTCAAGGCCTTAAAAGGCTGACATCTCTAGGAGAGTCTAATAACCCCAGTGCCCCACAACTATGGGTACTTTTCCCTCTGATCAACAAGGAGGGTTAACCTTGACACAATTGTGGGGACTATTGCCTCAACTTACAATGGAGCGTTAACATCAATGACTTGTTTACATTATTGAATCTCCCAATCAAGACATTGGGGCATAAAATGACTCAATTACATTATAGATACTTCCTGGAATAAACATCGAGGTAAAATACATAAGATATACAAGTGAATACATTCCGAACTTACAAATACAACAACACTTCATCTTAACTAGGAAGCTATTCTTTTGACACAATTTGTCAGTAGAAGTCTTCTTCTCTTTATCATCTAGATCATCATCAATTCATCTTCATTGTCAAGTCATCTTCATCAAGTCTGGACATCACTTGATATGGAGCATCACTGGATCATCGTCAAGTCTAGATCATCATCGAAGCTGGATCATCACTGGATCATCATCAAAACTTGATCATCACGGTATCATCATCAAAGTTGGATCATCACTAGATCATCATCATCATCATCATCATCACTGGATATGGATCATCATTGGTGATCATCACGTGTGCTATCTCTTGATTGTTCTCGTCACAGGAAGTTCTAAGGTGCCAGCCCTTTTTCATGCTAGTTTTATGCCTAGCCTCTAAGTAGGTCTACTTATTATTCAACACTTATATCTTACCATGGGAGGAACACATCTTATCAACCATATACAAAAGGCACAACACTTGTATCTTACCATGGGAGGAAAAAATCCTATCAACCATGTAAGAAAGGCACAACACTTATATCTTAGCATCGGAGGAACACATCCTATCAACTATGTAAGAAAGTTACAACACTTATATCTTACCATGAGAGGAACACATCCTATCAACCATGTAATAAAGGAAAAACACTTATATATAACCATGGGAGGAACACATCCTATAACCATGTAAGAAAGGCACAACACTTATATCTTACCATTGGAGGAACACATCCTATAAACCATGTAAGAGAGGCACAACACTTACATATTACCATGGGAGGAACACATCCTATCAACCATGTAATAAATGCTCAGCACTTACATCTTACCATGGGAGGAACACATCCTATCAACCATGTAAGAAATGCTCTCAACGCCAGGCTAAGTGTCAATCCAAGACTGAACCACATTCTTGGTAACTAACCAGGTGCTTCCATCCTCTCAGAGAATGACCTTTAGCACTTAGATCTGATCATGTGGGAGCCAATCCCACAGCCATATCAGAACGGCTCAGAACTCACATCTGATGATGGAAGGAACCAATCCTCTCACCATGACAGAATGGCTCAGCCCTTATGTTTGACCATGGAAGCAACCAATCCTCTCACCATGTCAGAATGGCTCACCAAATCATCACTTCCCTTTGGAGGGAACCTCGATCTGGAGAACACCAAGCTTCTCCTTGAAGTATTCAAACTTCACCCTTGCCAATGGATTAGTCAACACATAAGCTATATGTTCTTCCATTGCAACACACTAGAGCTTTACTGCTCCTCTCTGCACCATATCCCTGATATAGTGATATTTGATCTCGATATGTGTCAACTTGTCATGGAACACTGGGTTCTTAGACAACTTCATACAACTTTGGTTGTCGCAATATATACAAGTAGCATCCAACTGGATATGAAATAAATCAGACAGTATCTTTCTCATCCATACTGCCTCACAACTAGCTAAACAAGTTAGGACATACTCTGCTTCAGCTGTACTCAGTGCCATGCAAGACTATTTCTTTCTAAACCAAGGGATCACAGCTGATCCCATACTACAGCAGCACCGTGAAGTGTTCTTTCTATCGACACCACTTCTTTCCCAATATGAATCAACATAACCTCCTAGGTTAATATTCTAATCAGCCTCATACTTGAGCCCATAATCAACTATACCCTTTAGGCACCTCAATGCATTCTTTGCAACCATCAGGTGAACATGTCTCAATGTGTTCATAGCAAAGCAAATATCTGGTCTCGTATTTGTCAGGTACATCAAGGACCCAGTCATCTGACGATACATTGTAGTATCAACCACTTCTGATGAAACATCACTCAATAGATTCAGGTTCGATGCCATAGGTGTGGTCATAGCCTTTCAGCCAATCATCCTGAACCTCTTCAGGATCTCTACTGCATACTTTCCTTGTCCCATGGACATTCCATCTGTATTCTGCCACACCTCCATGCCTAGAAAGTATTGCATCATATCCAAGTCCTTCATCTCAAACTCGACAGCAAGTCTCCTTCTTGCAACTTTAGTGAGTTCCTCTTTTCTGTCAGGAACAAGTCATCAACATATAAGAGGAGCATCACTGGTCTTCTTCCTTCAACTTTGAAGCAAAGGTTGGAATCCTCTTTACTCTCAGTAAAGACTAGAGTCATCGGTAATCTGTCGATCTTGTCATACCATGTCAAACCTTAGGATATTTTGTAGTCACTACCTATGAAGCAAAGCATCATTCTCCCTCTGTCTTTCGTACTCTATGCATTGACGCATTCTGTACTGGAGTAACAAGTAGCTTCCTTTGCTACTAATATTCTATGTATCCATCTAGGGTGACTGGATACCAAGATCCTCTATCTTGAACCTTTTCAAAATTTCTTCTCACACCCATCTGTGAGCTTGTCATCCTCTATAGGCTTTCATATTCAACCTGTAGAAACGTTTAAGATCTTCATCACTCTAGGTGATCTTCAAGCTCCTCATGTATGTATGTTATCCCATGAGCTTGTACAAGGCCTTCTTTCATTTGCACACATGATTCTACATGTCATGTGTATTTCTAGTGTTTGCAAATGTCTCTTCGTAGTCTATGCCTCATGCTACGAATATTTTCTTGTATCCCACGATGTTTCCATCTATTTCATGATGGAACTATGATATTCTCTTCAGGTCTCAATACTTCATCCTAGACATCATTCTTCTTGAAGTGGTACACATCTTCCATTTCTTCTTAGATAATTCTTGGAAGGTTCCTCATCAATGATGTCGCTCAACAGTGTCACATAACTGCGCTGTGTTTGAGATCTCTTCTTTGAAAGTATCGTCATATTATTATTCATCTTGGATTCTTTGTTGAACTATCGTCACTTGTTCTTCGCAACAAGTCTCATCCTTCTTTGCTTGTAGGTGATTTTATGTGATCTTTCCTACAAGTCAAATGCATTAGTTGTATGGTTATAAAAATTTCATAAGGAAAATTCATAATGGAAAATTCTTATGCATAAATATATGATCATGCAACTATTTTAGCCAATCCAACATTCATCCATATCTCACGGAAACTTTCTAGATGCCTTCTATCTCTACCAGGACAACATTGATATTGTGCACTAATTCAATATGTCAACAAAGAGGTTTCATTCAAGATAAGTAGTAAGGGAGAGTTGTATATCACTATGAGCTACTTACACATCACATGCATAGTAGTAGTATTAATGTTGAAAATTCTATCCTGCATAATACATCAACTGAGTATAAACAAATGCACAACAAAATAATATCTTGAAATGACAATGAAATACTTATCTTTATTTGTTTCGTGGGTAGACTCCTTCTCGAGCCTTCTGCTTCATCATCTTGTTCATTCATGACATCGTCATTTCTTATCCAAATGCTCGACATGGATAAGAGGCTCTTCAAGAGTTGATTCCTTTGTATTCCTCATTGCTTGAGGGATCGTTTTTGGATGGTGAGAGCTTGATCTTCAGTTTCTCCCATCTTCTCTTCTCTTATTATGAGTCGAACTTCTTCTTCTTCCCAGAGTCCGCCAAAAGTAATCACTTCCTTCTAGAACACATTCCTTGCATGAATGAATCCCATGATCTTGGGAGTCCATTCAAGATGGCTATCACTACTTCTGCATTCTCTGCTTCTTCTTCTACTGCTACAAGTTGTTCTTTGATTTGATAGACCCTCGCAAAGTATGACTATATGGTCTCTGCATTCTGGATCTTCACATTCTTCAACTGTTTTCTCAAAGTCATATTCTAATTTATGTTCTTCCCTTCAAATAGCTTGGTCAAGGAATCAAACATCTCTTTCGCGGTCTTTAGGGAAGACTCTTGTGGTATAACGTGATCTGTGATTGAATCAACAATAATCTTCTTGGCCTTGACCAAGTTCTTCTAGTTTAAGGATTTTAGCCTCATCTCCCTCTCGAACTGGAACCTCTATACTTATGTAGGTTTCCAATTCATTTTCTTCAGAGAGATCATATACTTCCATGCTTGGAAGTTGTTAGCTTCACCAAGCTTATACTCAAGCTAATGTGATAGATCACATGGAAATGAGAACCTTAAATGAAAATAGAAAAAGATTAGATCTTACCGATTTGAGGTGTCTGTCCTAGTTTCGGAGCTGGATGATCTAGGGTTTGTCAAAGAAACCCTAATTTTCAAAACATGGAATCTTTCAGATCTGATTGGATAGAAAAATAGACCTCTTCAAGTTGACCTTTCCAATGTACTCCTTTTCTAAAAAAAGTGGAGGGAAACTCCCAGAACAGGAAGCCCTAGTTTTCCAATTTCTTCTATAGAAATGCTTTATATTGTTTCTATGGTATCTCCACAATTACAGCTCCTCTATGTCTTAAATTTCATCCCGAGGTGTCCTCATTGGTCCTTGTTAAAACATCACAAGTTTCATCAAAAATTGTTTCAGCAATTGGGACTTATGATCATTTTCCCAAGGTGACATGTTTCAATACTGTTCAGCATAGTGAAGTTGTACTGACTTCCACGTGTCACTGTTTAATATTCGAGGTTTGAAACTTATACCAAAGAAATTAAATTCTGTGACCTTTTTGGAACAGCTTGATAAATTTCATTTGGACCTTGGCAGCCCGAGATATATCCATTCTCCTCAGGTGTCCTGTTTAGGGATGAATCCTGGAAGAGGGTGGAACCCCCTAACTTGGAGGAATCATATCTCCTAGAATATAGTGAATTTGAGAATGAAACTTGGACATAGTGTACATAAATAATTTATCTTCAAACTATGAAATTTTTGGCCCCTGATACGTTTTCAGTCCCGAGATATAGCGAATGTACCAAAACTGATCAATTTTAGTATTTTACGGTTTTTCAGGCTCAAGGTCAAACTAGGGTTTGACTTTACCAGAGTTTCACCCAACCAAAAATGTAGACCTAGGTCTCTAAACTTTGATTTTGATGAGGAGAGTAATCCTATGCTAGGATCACTCAAAAATTCCTCTTATGAGAAAATTGCTAATTTCTCGGACCAAAAACTAAAAATGCCCGGAATCAAATTCTGCTTTGACAGAAAGATGCGCCCTTCAATGGAGAGTTAGCCTAGCATACTTTTGCTAATGGATTGTGGAGAGAGACCCAAAAAGTAATAAGCCTTAGCTTCCGTACCTACACAATTTGTTCTTCTCCTGTTAGCTTTGATACCATATTAGATTTTTATCATTTAAGCAATATGATCTTAGCTTCTTATTTGAGAGAATAACATGCACAATAATAAACACAAGAGACAAGAGACACACAGAATTTTTTTTGGGGAAACTATAAAGGAGAAAATCCCGCAACTTCCTCAGAGATAGAATGAGCACCAATGGTAGCAGTAAAACCCAAAAAATAGAAAAGATGATCTCCACATCTGTTTTCTCTCTCTCTCACTTGAGAGAGATTCTCCTCTCTCACTCATGCACCCCAGTGACTGAGTGTGTGTATGTTAAATAGAGAAGCTCACTCTCTATTTATAGTCTTTTGTTCACTTAATGTCCACTTCAGCATGTCGTCCCCAATTAATAATTACTTACTAGGGCCAACATCTATAAGAGAGTCTAATAACCCTAGATCCCCACAACTATGGGGACTTTTCCCTTCGATCAACAAGGAGGGTTAACCTTGACACAATTGTGTGGACTCTTGCCCCAAATTACAATGGAGGGTTAAACTCAATGACTTGTTTACATTATTGAATCTCTCGATCGAAACATTAGGGAATGACATGACTCAATTACATTATAGATACTTCTCGGAATAAACATCGAGGTACAATACATAAGATATACAAGTGAATACATTCCGAACTTACAAATACATCAACATAGTTCCATGGATCTTAGTCTATTTTTTGGAATCCTCAATAGGGAATTTCCTTTAAATTATATTTTTACTTTTCATTTAAGCAATCCCAAGAATAGGGTATTGTTGCAAGAGTGGAAGAATAGGAAGTAGTTCAGGGAAACAAATATAGGTATACTATATGGGACCCCAACCCACACCTAGTCCCTCCAACGATGACATTGAATACCAGAAAACCTTACAGTCTTCTACAGTTATTGACCAACTTTCAAATGTGGTCCATTCATAGATCCACAATCTCTTTTCCAACTACAGAAAATGAAAAAACAGATGTCAAGTCAACTGAAATAGTGCTAGAACAGCACAAGTATAAAGTTTAATCATATACCCTATATAATGGCCTCAACCTTAGATAATTTTTTTAGCAAACTCTTATTTGGCACTAATAAGGTGTCGAAGGTGGAAGAGCTTACCATGGGTTCTATTTCTAATCTTGTCAATCATGTTAAAACCAAAAAATGTTCACCTAGATATCCATGGTCTAAACCATAATCATACATCATATTTCCTCCATATTTCATCCATTTTGACCTTCACAACTAAATTTCCACTAAATATGGTCCAAAAAAGTATTATTCTTTCCCCATAAATGAAGGGAAGTTGATCATTTATTGTGATTTATCCCCACTCTCTCCAAAAAGGGAAAAAAATCCTAAAAGTGAGAATGGGTTAAAAACCATAGATAAATAGCATGGACAATAAAATACCATGGATCAAAAAACTTGGACCATCCTATAAATACATTATGAAGGCCTCCCCCGAAACACTTTTTGTCAACCTTTTGTCACATTATTGAAATTTTTGGCCATTCCAGAAACACACTTTTCTTCCATTATTCTCATATCTTGCCATATAGTCTCCCATTATGTACATTGAACTAGATCCATACCCATTTGGATCCATTCCCCATTTGAAAACCATTCATGGAAGAGACTGGAGAACCCAAACCATGGATCTGCAAGACCATTTTCCCAGATGAATACTGTGGCCCACATTGTACAAAAAGGTATGAATGATTTTATGTTTGTTAGTTAGTAGAATATATTTGAAAAAAACTAAAAAATATTATGATTGTTATTCTTGTTTCCCGTTTCCATACTTGAAATCTACCCTATGATCTGGATGATCTAGGGTAGGTACTTTTGAACGTAGTAGGGGAGAACTCCATACTACAGTTTTGGCGACTCCATTCGGAGGATCCTTTCGGATATTTGTTTTTGCAGGTGTTTCTACTAATTTGTTCTCCTTTTCTACCTTTAGCCATCACTGATTTGGCACCCTTGGAGCAGATCTGAACCAACCTTTCCTCTAGGTTCCTAGGTCAAACTGAAAATTGTTTTCCAAAAAACATTTAGTTCCGACCGAGTTGCACTTATTCTATTGAAAGCTACGACCCATTTGCACCTTTTTTCCCGATAAGTGAGACCTAGGTCATGCATTTTTCCTTTATAAGCACAAATTGGATCAAAAATCCATATTGTGCTTATCCCAATGTTTGAAGTGACCCCATTTTCTACGGTGACTCAGTTTTGTGCAAACTATCGCACTTAAACCTCTGTTTTGTGTGACCTAAATCTTATGACTATTTTTTGCCCTGACTGTGACTATTTCCTAGTTCTGTGTGACCCAAATCACATTTGTTCCACTTAGAGGTGCAACCTGTTGTTTTTTGTTCCTTTTTGGTGTTTTAGATCTTTGTCTCAGACCCCTTGTCTATGTTTTACCCCTTACAGGTCTGTTTATATCTAGAACTGATCCATTACAACCCCTTGGTTTGTTTTCAGGTCCTCTTTTCCTTGTATGTGAGCCTCTTGATTTGAGATTTGTAGTTGAGACCCCCTGTATGTTTCCTACACCTTGATCAATTCCTTATGTGCTCATTTACTTGTGTTTATTTTATTTTCTAGAAGAAATAGCTATTTTGCATGATATTTAATATCATTTATTGTTATTTATCTTAATTCACATGTCATTCATTATATCGTTGTATCTTGGTCGTGAGATCACTAGATTTTATACACATAATTTACACACATCTCACACCCTAAATAAAAAATGATTGGTTCATGACACCAAGCTAGACTTAAGAATTAACTTAACTCCAACCAACATGTAACCACATTTGAGGGCAAAAACAATCTTGCAGATAATTTAGGACATTGGGGATAGGCATCCAAATAAAAACCCTTTGTCAATTACATTTGAGACATAGTTGTTGTCCATTAGGATACCAAAATCCTCTTGTACTTGTTGATATGGTCACAACCAGTTTATCGAGGGGGTGCTCTGCGAAAGTAAGACACAATGAAAGGCTTTCGAATGTCAGGTTGGAATAATGTAATCCACTTTGCACTGAAGGCTAACCATTCATATTTCTCCTTTTGCATGCCAGAGTATACTTGGTGTCGAGGTCCAAAGGGCTAAAGTTCCAAGAAACCATCCTAGATCTGTCATTTACAAGGTAGCCTAGTTACCATTCTATCTAAGGATATTTTACCTGGAGATCCTTCTTGACAGTGAGATTCTATTAGCCTATTGTTCTTCCATTTCATATTGTCTCACTGGGATTTCATCACCCTAATGAGGATATGATTTATGAGGTTCTGTGAGCTTATAGTTAGGATTTTTCTTACACTTTTATCCCATAGGTTAGTGCACCATTTTATTTCTAGGTAGTGCTAATTGTTTTATTTTTGAACACTTTGTTTTTAACTCGTCTTGTTGTAACTCATTGTTGCAGTTTGGTTTTAGATATTGTTGTTGTCCTGTGAGCCACCATTTGTACACTTTCCTTCTGCACACTCAGTTGTAGTTACATTTTTTATCCTACGGTCGATACTCTCGAGTTTCCACTCATTACAAATCACACCACCACATGATCATAGCTCCACTACGTTACTCACATAGGATTAGGGGGAACACCCCTTAGTTCATTTCCTTGAACCATAACTATTGGATCCCTATTCAACATCGTTCACCACCTTCGGATCCATATACTACCTCTTAGTCTAACTCAGATTCCTATCAATTCGAACCTACCTTATTCACTGCCCTATCTAGCCCCGTGGATGGTGGACATATTGATCCCTTTCATGGGGGAAAGTTGGGAGTGGGATGGTGTCTGTTCCACCCATCATTGAGAGTATCCATTCCACTGGACTAACATGTCCTGGTCCTAGTGGGACCTTATCCACTGCACACATTGGTGCTAGTCTTCTACCCACTAGTGGTGGCCCCATTCTAGCAGCCATGGTTCCAACCATACCACCATTTATACATGGGGGAAGTGGCCCTTCCACTTCCATTATGACAATTCCTACCATCCCAATGATTAATCATAGTGTCGGAAGTCAACCTTACCCATCCCAAGTCATCCATGGGAACTAAATTCCTGCTGGTGCTGGAAACATTGTTGGCCCCTCTCGATCCAATATAGATTCTAATATACCTTTTATGACTAGTCTCAACATACCTAATTTGGCACGATTGACCAATGAACCCATTTATCATAACCCACAACGGCATGTTATTCCTACCAAACTATCCTCATACATCCCTAAGTTTGAGGGTAAGGCAGGAGAAGAATCCCAAAACCATATATGTCCTTCCCATTATGGTGTTCATCTAACAACATAGTGGATGATTCTTCCCAATTGCGGTTATTCTAGTGTACACTTACAAGTTTTGTGACCAATGGTATATCAAACTGACTCATGCCACATTCCCATACTTTTCGTCGTTATCCTCGATGTTTCTACAATATTTCCAGTTACCCATTCGATATGATGAGGGTGTGTAAATTCTATTATCCTATTGACAAAACACAACTACCCATATCACAGATCATATCCATGAGTGGTGTCATCATCATAGAATGTGTAAGATCTAGTCATATGATATAATTTTCCTAGATTAGTTCCTCAAAACCTTATCCCTGCCATCACTAAGGACATTGCATCTGAGCGCCCATAGAATGAGGAATGTTAGATTTTTATCATTAAGCTAGCATTATATTAGGATCTTTAACTGAGAGAATAACAAGCACAACAATCAAAAAATGTTGCTAGGGTTTTACCCCTAGCTTGTGCGAATGAGCACCTACTAAGGAGAAGGGTCTCCTTAGTAGCAGTTCAGTAAAGGTGAAGTAAAAATGCTAAAACAGAAATGTAAACTACTTAAACATATGCATGAAACAGAAAAACAAGATGCAAAAAAACGGTTTTTATATTAGTATTACCTCCAATGTGAAGGTTGGTGAAGCCCTTTGCAGTGATCCAAGAGGGTTGCTCCAAGCTCCAACTTGCTCCTTCTCTTTCTCCAATGGTGGAAATGGCCAAAAGGGGCTCTCAAGGGGAAAGTAGCTCAAGGGTGAGCTAGGGTTTCAAGAGCTATTTTGGCAGAGTAAGGGTGCTTATGATTGTGGATGTGAAATAAGGGGTCTACATCACTTATTTATAGTTTTTTAATGGTGGAGTGTTGGCCCATGGTTTTGGAAACCATATGGTTTAGGGCAGCTGTATAGGGTTTTTTCCTCCTTTTCCTCATTATTTTATTTTTTCTTCCCTTTTTAGGGGATTTTTTCTTTTTTAGAGGAATCTTGGATATTTTTGGAGGAAAAAAGAGGTTTTATGGCCTTTTGGAGGCATTTTAAGCCTTTTGGAGGCTTTTGATGGTTTTATGGCCTTTTGGAGGCATTTTAGGCCTTTTGGAGGCTCTTTAGTGGGATTTTCAGGGTTTTCAAGGGAAATATGGTAGGAGAAAGGACAAATGAGCCATGTAGTGGGGTAGATGAGGTAGTGAACACTTTTTGGGTGTTAACAGATTGCCCCCTGATGTGTGAGGGCAGGAGCTCATCGTATGGCCGATGGAAATCATAAGTCATATATGGTTTTCTTAGGGTGTGGAGAAGAGAAGAAACAAACTGAAGCCCGGAACAACAATCCCGAACCAACTGTAAGAACTAAAAGTACATAACCTCAATAAAGGATGAGGAATCATCTGATCATATGGATGAGGCAGGCATTCCCATGCTCGTATCAGGATATAACATAATAACAATGGGGTCCAAAATATGGGGACCTGACATATACATGGCCTCAAATACTGAATGAGGAAGAAGCTCAATATATGGATGAGGTGGGCATTCCCATGCTCGTATCGAGATATAAAAATAACTGTGAGGCCCAAAAAGAGGGACCTGTAGGATGCCAGACTGCTAGGCTGGGACATACTGTTGGGATGACCATGTCTAAGCTGAAAAACTGATGCACTGGAATGACAGCAGTGCTACTGAATGTGGTACCAAAGGAACTGATGAGCTGCTGGACCAGAGTGACAAGGGTCATACTCGCAATGGTACACTGAACTGGAACTGAAATGGGTACTCAAGGAAGCATGGAACTGAAGGGCTTCCGAATAAAATCGCCAACGCAACCCGGACATCCACGGGAACATATAACTAGGTGTTCCGAAGTGACTCACCAATGTGCTAGAGTTGGGGGAAATCCTGGGTCTTCGACAAATAATGGAAGGGATATAAATCCTGCGAGATTCTCAACGATGCGATCAAGGTGCTGAAGTCGAGCATGTGAGAAACAACCATTCAGAGAGGAAATGATGACTCCTCCCAAAATGGTCCGTAGGCACTCACCACAGATGGTGATGGGTCCAAGGCGCAGAGGCCTCTGGGTCTATCCTTTGGAATAGAGGGGCTGTCGTCGACAGAAGGAGACCTGCAACTATCAAGGCAATGATGTGTCCTTGACAGGAGCGCTAGGTGAAAAACTGAAATGTGATAGTACTGATGGCGGGATTGATAAACTGGGGGGAATAACCGGGCAAGTAAAGTGGGTGGACTCAAACTTCCTTTTTTCAGAGTATGATGGCGGGGATGATCGGGTAGCATATGAAAATGACTACTGGTAAGGGGATCATAGCTGTATTGGATCTGGGAGGGTGACTGGGTTGAGGGAGACTCAAGCTGTGGTAAACTGGCAGGAGACTGCAGAATACTCTGAATAAAGGCGACCTAATTTGGGGTGTTGCCGAGAGGATCGATCATAGCGCCAAGAGGCACGGGGGACTTCTTCATGGGTTAGGGAACGAGAATGGTACTGTCGTGTGGATTTTACGAGCCCAGGAGATTTCATGCTCGTGGTTGCTTTCAATTTTAAGGAGTCTAAAAGCAATAAGAAGACTCGGAATAGATGTAATGGTACTGTCGTGTGGTTTTTACGAGCCCAGGACAGTTCATGCTCGTGGTTGCTTTCAATTTTAAGGAGTCTGAAAGCAATAAGAAGACTCTGAAGTAATGGAATGGTACTGTCGTGTGGTTTTTATGAT
>LPNX010723168.1:253336-348733 GCA_001517045.1 Pseudotsuga menziesii | reverse complement strand
GACCAGGAACAAGGGTGAGGGGGAACACTGGTGGGCCTCCTTGCGGGGTGAATGAATGGTGGCAAAATAACGAAACATTTGTAGTATGACAGGAGTGGATGGCTCATGTAAAAAGTGTGGGATAATTTGGTGGCGGCCGATGTGGCACGCAAATTGAGGCAGCAAGGTGTCAGGACACAATGTTGAAATTGTACCAAGTGAGAGTGAGAAATGATCTCAAGCATCATCACGATCTCGAAAAAATGAATCCGGCGATATAAAAGGAGAACGGGCAAAGGGGCACGCAAACCGAGGCGACTAACGGTGTCTAAAAAATGGGCAAAAAATGACGTAGAGAAAAAATAATGCAACGAGGTGACCATCGTGACGGTCTTGTCGTGTTGATTCCAATGGTGGAAATGGTTCAGAAAATGGGCTCCGTATGGGTTCAGAATGGCCAAAACAAGAAAAAAGTCAACGGACCATAAATAGTAAGTGGGCCCAACATGACAAGTGTCATTTGTACTATTGGACTTTGACTAGTGATCAAAGTGAACTAGATCATGAAAGAAATAGGTCATGTCCCTCTGGAATGTGGCACCAGCATTTTTTAGGCCAAAAGGCATGACGCGATAGGAAAAGGTGCCCCATGGGGTAGTAAAGGCAGTTTTGTACTGGTCTTCCTTTTGGATTTGGATCTGATTGTATCCGGAAAAACCGTCCATGAACGAGAGGACTTCATGCCCCGCACACACATCGATGAGCTGGTCAATAAATGGCGTGGGGAAATTGTCTTTGGGACAGGCGCGGTTTAAATCTTGGAAGTCAGTGCATACTCTAATGGTGCCTTGTTTTTTGTTAACGGGAACAGGGTTTGAAACCCAGGTCGTATAGGCAATAGGATAAATGAATCCTGCCTTGCAAAGTTTCTTAATCTCTACATTGACAGCTGGGAGTTTTGAGGGATGAATGGGACACTATTTTTGATGAACGGGGGGAACATTAGGCCATGTGTCAATGTGGTGCTCTATAATGGCAGGGTCAAGACCGGGCATTTCGGTATAGGACCAGGCAAAGACATCACGGAATTCTCTGAAGAGTTTGTTGTATTCCTCAATCTCTTGCTCACTACAAGAGGCTCCTAAAGTAATGAGTTTGGGGGTGCTTCCTGGGGCCGCGATATCAATTTGGATGACAGGTGAGATGTTGGCCATGTTACCCTCCTCGAAGGCGTCAGGAGCAGGAATAGGGTCCTTGAACCAGTCGACCTTGGGGGGAAGGAAGTCTTTGGATTCAACTGCAAATTGGGTAGCAATGTTAGAGGAGGATTCATCTGGGAGGAAGTAGGAAGGATGGTGCATGTCATCCCAGGGATACTCCGGGGAAGTGAGAGCCTTGAGGATTTCCTCATCAATACGGAAAGTTTGTGTTGTCAAATTGGTTGACGAGGGAGTAGTGGCGGAAGAGATCATATAAATGGTATTAACCTCTCCGGGAGGGGAAGAGACCGGGGGGTGGATCTCCTCAATGGTGGGTGGTGCCATCTCAAGATCCAGATTGTTCATCTCATAGATAGCCGCTCTGTACTCGGGGAGATCGGGACATTGAACGGTGTAATGCCCGTAAACACCGCATATGGCACAGGGGTGGTTAGTGCGCAGGGATTTGTCGCGAGGCTTAGGGGTTGAATCAAGTTGGACAACCGGTATACTGGGGTCATTGTCAAGCATTTGCATGTGTGCCTGTACTGCCGGTAACTGAGGACATTGGTGAGTCGCATGTCCCAACTCATCGCACATCGAGCATTTGGGAGGAGCATGAAAAACAGGGGGGTTTTTTACTGTCTTGGGAGGTGGGATAGCAGAGTAAGGTTGGGGGCCTCTGCTCCCAGTTGGTTTGGTAAGAGGAGGGGAGGGGTTCATGGAGGATTATGGGGTAGCGACACCGGGAGGTGGTTGACTAGTAGTGACAATGGGTTGCACCGGTTGCAGGACGACATCTGGTGTCGACGGGGGAACGGGAGGCGAAAGATACCAAACGGGTAATCCTAAGGTTAACCCAGGGAGGCTGAGGGTAGCCATGACCGGGGTGCTAACTACTCCTGAGGGAGGGATGAGGAAAGGAATGGTATGGATGGGTGTAACACCAATGTGACTAGGTACCAAAGGGGGTTTAGGCAACAAGGGCAGTTGATTAGTAGGAGTTTGTGTGTGATGGGATAGGGTACATAGGTCAGACACGTCAGTGGCGGGTGACGAGGGTGGAATAGATTGGAAGGTCGAGGTCATTGGCACGTTTGAGTAAAGTTCGGGCCCCATAAAGGAAACAAGTGAGGTGGTGGCACCCGAAACAGGTTGTTTAACCATGGGGAGAACATTTTCGGGTGCCGCGGGGGCATTGGGATCATAGTAGGTGAGTTGGTCGACCTTGACCACGCGTCCCTCATCGAGGAACATCATGGTCCGAAAAATGGAAGAAGCAACCGCCTGCATGGCATACATGTAGCTGCGGCCAAGTAAAAGGTTATAATCAAGATGTGCATTAATAACCTCGATGTTGATGAGGACGGTTTTGCCAGCCATCTGGACGGGGACGTTAGTTAATAGGCCTTGTGGTTGAGCCGAACGGCCGTCGTAGGCTCGCAACGCAGTAGAGGACGGCTGGAGAGGGGGGGATCCCAATTTCTGCCAGATGAAGGTGTACATGACACATGTAGAGGCACCTTCATCAATAATGCATCGATGGATGACAAAATTCCGAACGGAAACAGAAACTTGGAACGTTAAAGTGGAAGGCATGCGGGGTTAGGATTGGTCCAAATCAAATTCCATTAAATTCGAATCATTTGGATCGATAGCCCCAATGGATGAGAGTAAAGTCTTGCGCTGTGAAGGGCAGTTTTTTAAGACTTCTAACACCGACATGGCTGTGGGAGATTGGGCTAAGTCATCGACAATGTTGTAGTTTGACGCATCCCACGCATTGGGGTTATTGTTGATACGGCGAAGTGGGAAACGAGGTGCTTTGGGAGCGCCATCTAGTGGTGCTTGAGGTATTCGTAACGCCTGATCAGTGGGATGAGAATTAATGGGTTTATCGGTGGGAGGGGCTTCAAAGGCGGATCCATATTGGTTTCGCCGGGTCTGGAGGTTGACCTCATCGGAGGACATCATCAACAAGTGGTGGGTACCTGAGTAAAACATGGGTTGATCAGGAGCAGCGTAAGTGATTTGTTGTTGGGTTGGCGCGTTGGCTTGAGGGGGAGCCAACGGTTGAGTGTTCACTACGCCTTGGTTTGGTAAGGGGTTTTGTAGCACCAAAGGTGGCTGCTGAGGTTGTGGGGGGTTGGGTGGTACTTGAGGAGCCGCCTACCCTTGGCGGTGGGCATCATCAACCCAAAGTTGTCGATCTCGCTCCAAGTGGGGGCAAGCATGTGTGTAGTGGCCATAGACCCCGCAAATAGAACAAGGATGGTTTTTTCGCAAATTGGGGTTTTTGGCCTGCTTGGGCAGGCGATCAGGGTTTTGGTTAGCAGGGGCCGCATTATTATTATCGGGGGGATTAGGGGGTCGACTAGTTTGGTTGATAGGTTGGTTGTTTCCATGATTCCGGCCCCTGCCGCGGTTTTGTTGGCCCTAGTTGCGTTGGTTGTTCTGGTTTTGCTGCGGGTTTTGTTGGGCGTAAACTTTTCCTTGGGCAACAGGTGGATTCTGAGGTTGCGCAGGTGCTAAAGCAGGTTGCGGTGGATGATATACAGGTGGAGGCTGCGTAGGGGGAGCAACTTGAGGGGGTTGCTAATAGGGCTGCGGAGCGGGTTGTGGGTTTGCCGCAGGGGCTTCCTCTGGTGGGTAATAAGCGGGTTGGTATTGTGAAGGTGCAGGATCTGGTGCAGCCTACTGGTGGTAGTAGGGCTGAGGTGCGACCGGGGGGGCGTAAGCGGGAGTCGCATGACCGAAACACTGAGGTGGACATGAGGGTCCATGGGAATGGTGGTGTGCCATGGGAGCATACGAGTTGGTTATTCCAGACTGGGAGGTAGCCTGCGAAAGGTCAGGGCCAGGGGTAGGACGTGTTATGGAAAATGGTTGAGGATGCGAAGAGACATGGCCAATGATGTCGTCGGCAGCATGGGATGCCCCCGGTGCATTGTGCTGGGAGGACTCGCTGCGAGGGGCGTTAGGTATAATGGTATAGAGATAACCCGACTGGGCGTAAATGAGGTCGAATTGTTGGGCCTTAAGGATGGCCTCTTCTTCAGACTGGGGTCTTTCGGATGCCACATCCTGAGCAATGACAGGAAGAAGGGATTTGAGGAACCAATCTAGGAAGATACGGTCGTCTAATTTGATCTTGCATAAGCTACGGCATCGATGCCACTCATGAATGTGGTCCGTGATGTGGGTAGCCGTGTTTTGTCTGCATGATAGGAGGATCTCAATGCCTGCATCATAGCGGACAGGTAACTGGAAGAACTACAGGAAGGTTGAGGCCAGGGAAGCAAAGGTGGCATGGGTTTCATGGGGTTGCTCGATATACCACTTGGCTGCAGAGCCACTGAAGGTGCGCTGTAAGAGATAGAGGCGAATAGAGTCGTCCACTATGGAGTTGGAGGAACACCATAGATGGAAGGACATAATGTGGTTCTATGGGTCCTCACCTGCCTTTCCCTCGAACTTGGGGATGTCAGAGGGGAGCTTGGTGGGCATGTGAGTCCACGCAGGGTTGTGTTGGATAGGGTTGTTGGTTAATCTGGCTAGGTCAGGCAGGTTGAGGCTAGCCATGAATGGCAAACTGGAAGAAGGATGTGACACAGTAGTGGGTGGGACCAAGTTGGGGCCAATGCCCCCAAGTGGAGGGGTAGTGTTAGGGAGGTTTCCCCCAAGTGGGTGAACTAAGGGCACCACCATGGGTAGTGTGAGCCACTGATGGAGTGGGAATAGGAATTCCTGCTGCGGGAATAGGTGCCGTGAGGGGAACGGTAGATGGGGGCCCCATGGAGGGCATACCCAAGGCAGGTGCGGTAACTAGTGTAGTGATGGATGTGCCACCAACAATCTCTACCAAGACGGGAGTGGAAGTCACGCTAGCCATGGGGCTAGTAGGGGCAGTGTAAATGGGGTTCTCAGACTCTGGCTCAGAATTGGAGGTAAAATAAGGGGCGTCACTATCTGGTGACGGAGTCCGATGCCGCTGGCGAGTGGAGTCAAGTGACAAGGCTCGAGATCTATGATAAGTGATATCAAGTGAAGATGATCTGTGTCGATGACGGGTGGTGTCAAGTGAACTGTGCTGTGGGTGTTCGCCCCTGAGGCACCGAGAATGTCTCGGAGACTCAATGGTGACAAATGGTGTCAAATCTCTGTGGGTTGAGGTGGGTGAAAACCAGCTCAAAAATCCTAATGCAACCGAGTGTGCAGAAGGAGAGCTCGAAAAATAGGGCACTCAGGCCAACAACCAACTCAAAACACCCAATGTAACAGCTGTGCTACAATAGGTGGAGTGTTAACAGAAATGGTCAGAATACCAACAAGCAACAGGTTTCCTAAAAATAAAAAAGGGTGGACTCACTAGACCAAAAGGAGGTAAGGGAGCATGCAAACACCTAACTAAAAGTATTCTGACTCAACTAGACATATCCTCTGCAAGGTGATGAAATCCAAGTCAGACAATATGAATAGGAAAGCCAAGTGGCTAAGATATCCCGCTATCGGGAGGGATACCGGGTAGTCAATCCTAGAAGAATGGCAACTAAGATACCCCGTTCATGACACGTCTAGAAAGGTGAATTTTCCATTTGGTACTTTTACCGCAATACCCCTATATAGGGATATCCTGAGAACTATGAAAGGTAGCCCTTCAGTTACTGAATGGAGTGCGGTATTCCACTCAGGCCTCTGGAACCAATCTCATGACTTCAACCCTCCTAAGGGAGAGGCCCTCTGGTAGACTGGTGGTGACCATGCCAAAAAGTACTAGGGGATTTTGGTTCCCTAATTGGACAACAGTTATGTCTCAAGTGTAAGTAATCGAGGGGTGTTATTGGAAGCCTATCCCCCCGATCCTACCTAACTACAAAGATTCTTTTGTGTTCCCCAAGTGGGGTTAGAATATTGGTTGAGTTAAGTAGTTTTTTAAGGCTCACTTGAATTAGGTGACAGAGTGTGTGCTCGTGAGGTGATGAACCCAAAATAGAAGTGCCACACAAAGGGGAAACCTTCTAACTAACAATAATACTGAAGTCACAACTTTAACATGAAAATTTTTATGAATTAAAATGCTGAAATTTCAAACAGATTCTGTAAAAGGGAATAGAAATGATGTTGCAGAAAAGGATGTAGGGAAGTAGGGCTGTAGGTGGAATAGATGGCTGTGCAGATGCAGAAAATATTGCAGCAAAGGGGCTGGGTTCAAAAACAGGACCGCGGGTTTGTGGCGAAATCCGGTGGTCGGACCGCGGGTTTGAGGGGAACAGGCGCGGATAGGTCGCAGCTTTCTGGCCGACAGAAGCAGTCAGACCACAGGAAAAGGGTAGACAGATGCGGTCGGGTCGCAGCTAAGGGGCTAAAAGTCACGCTGGGGACGCGGGAAAATGGCCGATAGGCGCAGTCAGATCGCAGCAAATAGGCTGATTAGCCACCGTCGGATCACAGGTAACAGACTTGAATCCATAGGCAGGGTGCTGGAAACAGTCTGAGAGCCACGGTCAGGTCGCGGGTAAAGTCTTGAAAGATGCGGTCGAAACACGACTGCAGAGGGAAAAGATGCGGTTTACGGTGGCCGAAAGGGACAGCCGAAAGAAAAAAATGAGAAATTATTGCAGAAAACTAAACAAGCAGCGGAGTTGCCAAAACTGTAGCTAGGGTTTTACCCCTAGCTTATGCGAATGACCACCTACTAAGGAGAAGGGTCTCCTTAGTAGCAGTTCAGTAAAGGTGAAGTAAAAATGCTAAAACAGAAATGTAAACTACTTAAACATATGCATGAAACAGAAAAACAAGATGCAAAAACGGTTTTTATATTAGTATTACCTCCAATGTGAAGGTTGGTGAAGCCCTTTGCAGTGGTCCAAGAGTGTTGCTCCAAGCTCCAACTTGCTCCTTCTCTTTCTCCAATGGTGGAAATGGGCCAAAAGGGGCTCTCAAGGTGAAAGTAGCTCAAGGGTGAGCTAGGGTTTCAAGAGCTACTTTGGCAGAGTAAGGGTGCTTATGATTGTGGATATGAAATAAGGGGTCTCCATCACCTATTTATAGTTTTTCAATGGTGGAGTGCTGGCCCATGGTTTTGGAAACCAAATGGTTTAGGGCAGCTGTATAGGGTTTTTTCCTCCTTTTCCTCATTATTTTATTTTTTCTTCCCTTTTTAGGGGATTTTTGCTTTTTTAGAGGAATTTTGGATATTTTTGGAGGAAAAAAGAGGTTTTATGGCCTTTTGGAGGCATTTTAAGCCTTTTGGAGGATTTTTGATGGTTTTATGGCCTTTTGGAGGCATTTTAGGCCTTTTGGAGGCTCTTTAGTGGGATTTTCAGGGTTTTCAAGGGAAATATGGTAGGAGAAAGGACAAATGAGCCATGTAGTGGGGTAGATGAGGTAGTGAACACTTTTTGGGTGTTAACAAACATAAGAGACAATGAACACAGTGTTTATCCTTGGGGAAACCATAAATGGTGAAAACCCCACAACTTCCTCAGAGATAGAATCAGCACCAAAAGTAAAACCTGAAAACATAAAGATGATCTCCATAGCTTCTGTCTCTCTCTCACACTGAGAGAGCTTCTCCTCTCTCACTCATGCACCCCAATGAGTGAGTGTGTGTGTGTGTTAAATAGAGAGGCTCACTCTCTATTTATATTCTTTGATTCACTTGAAACCCACTCCAACATGTCGGCCTCACTTAACAATTACTTACTAGAGCCAACATCTCTAGGAGTGTCTAATAACCATAGTGCCCCACAACTTGTGGGGACTTTTCCTCCTCCGACCAACAAGAAGGCTTATCCTTAACACAATGGTGGGGACTATTGCCCCGACTTACAATGACTCACCTAGGGTCGAATTCTTTAGGATAGTCTAATAATCGTAGGGCCCCATAACTATGGGGACTTTAACCCTTGACCAATAGGAGGGTTACCCACAATGACTTGACATGACTTATTACATTATAGAAACTTCCTGGAATAAACATTGAGTTATGACATGACTCAATTACATTACATACACATATTGGAATAAACATCGAGGTACAATACATAAGATATACGGATGAATACATTCTGAAGTTACAAATACATCAACACTCCCCTTAACTAGGAAGGTATTCTCTCCACACAATATATCAACACAAGTCTTCTTCTCTGTATCATCTGGATCATCATCAAGTCATTTTTGTCTTCAAGTCATCTTCATCTTCAAGTCATCTTTATCTTTAGGTCATCTTCATCTTCAAGTCATCTTCATCATCGGATCTGGATCATTTCTCGATCTGGATCATCATTACTGGATCTGGATCATCACTCAATATGTATTATCACTACTGGATCATTTCTCGATCTGGATCATCATCACTGGATTTGGGTCATCACTACTGGATCATAATCACTAGATCTGGATCATCACTTGTTTTGGATCATCTTCGCTGGATCTAGATCGTCATCACTCGATCTGGATCATCTCTGGGACATCATCACTGGATCTGGATCATCACTCGATCTGGATCATCATCACTAGATCTGGATCATCACTGGGTCATCATCATGGGTGCTATCTCTTGATTCTTCTTGTCATAGGAATTTCTACACAGCCAACCCTTTTTCATTCTTGGATGTACATCTACAGAGCTAGTCCTTTTTCATACTGGATGTATCATCATATAGCTAGTCCTTTTTCATACTATATGTGGAACACACATAGAGCTAGTGATTTTTCATACTGGATGAGTCTTCACAGAGCTAGTTATTTTTCATACTAGATGTGGAACACACATAGAGCCAGTCCTTTTTCATACTGGATGAGTCTTAATAGAGCTAGTCCTTTTTCATACTAGATGTGGAACACACAGAGCCAGTCATTTTTCATACTAGATGAGTCTTCACAGAGCTAGTCCTTTTTCATACTAGATGTGGAACACACATAGAGCTAGTCCTTTTTCATAATAGATGAGTCTTCACAGAACTAGTCCTTTTTCATACTAGATGTGGCATCTACACAGAGCTAGTCCTTTTTCATACTAGATGTGTCTTCACAGAGCCAATCCTTTTTCATACTAGATGTGGCATCCACATAGAGTTAGTCATTTTTCATACTATATGTGTCTTCATAGAGCATGTACTTTTTCATACTAGATATGGCATCCACACAGAGCTATTCCTTTTTCATACTAGATGTGTCTTCACAGAGCCAGTCCTTTTTCAGACTAGATGTGGCATCCACATAGAGCTAGTCCTTTTTCATACTAGATGTTTCTTCACAGAGCCAACCCTTTTTCATGGTTGATGTGGGATCATCACATATATCTGACAATGGAAGGAACCAATCCTCTCACCATGTCATAGCTCTTACATCCGACCATGGAAGGAACCAATCCTCTCACCATGTCGAAAGGGCATATCACTTACATTTGACCATGGAAGGAACCAATCCTCTCACCATGTCAGAAGGGAATAACACGGACACATCACTTCCTATTGGAAGGAACCTTGATCTGGAGAACACCAAGCTTCTCCTGGAAGTACTCAAACTTCACTCTGGCCATTTCTAGCATAGAATCACATCAGGGCTGATTACGTCCAAGGATAACCTGCGAGATTTTCCAGGACCGATTACATCTGAGGACAACCTAAAGGACCGTTTACATATGAGAAACCTATGAGATTCACTAGTATTTATGCTCAAGAAACTGTCACATCCCCGACCCTCTGACCGATGAAGAGGATGTCACTAACACCAAACATATGAGCAAATAGCCCCATGAACACGAACAAGCATATAATGATGAAATAAAAAGATTAAACATAATACATACTAAGAGGCATAATCCTTCATATACATAGCGGAAGAAAACATACATTCATTCAAGCATGCCACATGTTCATCATATTCATTAATCAGTAAATATAATTGCAGAAGTAAAATGGATGAGAATACTCATCTGATAGGAACTCGTCCCGCAACCAGCTACGTCACTGCAACATTCCACCCAACCATAGGCAAACGTGCTCATCAATCTCTCAGCAACACTACCAACCCTAATCTAGGCATTATTCCTCAAGGAATAAGGGTCAAAGCAGGCTTACACATAGCTAAGGTACACAAATAAGCCAAGCCCCCAGAGTGGGGTTTATCAGGCCATCGAGGAGCTAGGAAAGGATAAATTCTAAGCTGGTGGCCTTAAACACTAGTTTTCTCAAGCATACCTAGACTCTAATCCTAATCTCAACAATCCAAATACCAACCATAGTATGCCATAGTAAAACAAATAGCTCACAGCTCTGTAAAGAAGGCAAGGACAACATGGTGACAACCCCAAACAAAAGGTGAAAAACAGTTCATGTAAAACCATGCTCCAGAGTTGTTCTTGGCCCTAGCATGGCCAAAACAACTCAACAACAATCCCCAAAAGGCGTCTGCATCCTCAACAACCAAGAAGCAACCCAAAACCAGGGTAAATAGATAACCCAAACTCACAATGAAAACTATGGCAACATTACATAGTCCCAAAATAGGGGAGAGGCAAAACTCCCACCATAGATAGGGTAAAACTCAACAAACAGATGTGGAAATCAACAACCAACCACATACATGAGCCCACAACACACCCAATCTCCAATTTAATTGCTGGAGAACTCACACAGGAAGAAAAGTTGAAATAACAGACTCTCAACCTGTATGCAAGGGAAACAGATAGGGCCAACGCAAAAATTGGAAGAAACCACCGCCCACATAGCGTAGGGACTCACAGCACTCAAATGACCTTTAATACCATTGTTGTATAAATTTCATAGGTAGAATAATTGGGAAGAAAAGTAGACTTCCACTCTGTATGTGAGGGGAAAGACGCAGCCCACAGTCATAGTTCGGTGATGAACACCCCAAACCTTACCTGATCCGACCAGGAGCAAAAAATAGGAAAAAGGGGAAACAATTCTTCTGCATGAATAGGAAATAAAACTCCCAAACTAGCAATCCCCAGTGAAAGGTAGAACCAAACCGTGAACTAGCTATCGATGAGGCAGAGGAGGACGAACCCCCAACAATGGAATGTGGAACCACTTTTAACTCAGCCCACGTGAGAGGAGATGATATTTCCCCCTACACATCACTGCGTGAGATTGAACCCCAACCACCAAGAGAGTGTTGTAGTGATGGTTCCTTACCCACGTGAAGGTGGAGAGATGGCTGGTGGAGTGAACGTGTGGTCAAGAATGACGGTCCTGCCACCCTCCACTTCCAGCAATAATTGCCTCAACAACTCAGTAGAACATTAAAGTGGTGGTTGGATTAGAAAAGGGAGGATGAGCAAAACAAACAAGGTGGTGACACATGGAAAACTCCCAATGACCCTCACGAGTTGGAAAACCCCCCCAACCTTAGGAATCATGCCCTTTTAATTCAATGTGGCACCGTCGTAGCTGGCTGTAGGTTTATTTTAATTGATGTGTGTATTTACATGATGCCAAACTATAATGTGTCGGAATAGCATGATATACCATCGACAACTATCCCTATTGCCGAAACATACATAACCAAATCGATGGTGGGGATTTTGCCTTTAGCTCCTCACCACAATTAATTACAATATATACATCATGTACCTTTTAATGCAACTAGGGTCAAAACTAGGGACATCACGAATCCCCTCCCCCTTGGAATAACACTGTCCTCAGTGTTCCAATACATAGTAATACATATACAATTTGCACATCCAAAATTTCAAAATTTTGCAGATCTGTCCCACATTCAATTATTTACTTTGAACATTTAGGACCAAGCCCCTCGACTTCCATGAAATTCTCCTGCTGGTTCTCATCTTTCAGCTTATCCCAAAGCCTAGGAACTTTGTGGCTGCTGCCCTCATCATGTTCCCTCGTTGGACAGTACCAGTGTAAATGATGTCCTCTGCATTCCCAACATTTCACTAGCTACTTCATCTTTACCTACTCAATTTCCTTTGAGTCTTCATGCCTGGACCGTTTCTCAATGGATCGCTTGGACGAATTTCCCATCATTGATCCACCTTTCTTTCCTGTGTCGATTGCTCCCAGAAGGCTTTTCACCTCCCCTTGCAAACCAATAGAGTCTTGCAAAATCTGGTGGTTCAATTCATTCTTCCTTTTCTGTATCTTGAGCATCTCTCCAAGATTCTCTTGGGCCCTAGAAATCGTTTGAAGGAGACTTCCAGCCAAGTCCAACAACTTTTGGTCTGCTGCCATGATCAATGTGCACCACTGGATTTCACCTTTCTTACATGTGAAATGCATCATTGAAATTCTGTTAGACCAAGCATAATATAGGCATTAATATTAGTCATTTAATTGCCTAATTGGCATGATATTCCAATCCTCATCAATGAGACTTTCATATTTTTCATGCCTTCCCAACAGGCACATGAGCTCATTCATGTCCATTATTGGGCAAGGATTCAACTATTCCAGCGTTCATAATTATTTTAAGCAAATAGACACATTCTATTTTCATCCATACATGCATTCAACAATCTTCTGTTTTCACAATGCATAAGTATATATAATTAAAAGGCAAGAGAGAGCAGCAAGAGTTTTTCCCCTCTTTGTTTTGTTCCATCCTGGAACCCACACCACCGCTGTGGTTTTCATGCTCTCAGCCTCTTTCACTTCACCGTGAATGCTGGACCAATCCCTCTTGGTCATGACACTTAGTGTCTCCAGTTTATTTCAGACCTCTCAACCATGGAGCCTCCCCACATGGTTTTTCTCGGCTGCTAGGACCTTCACAGTCTTACTAGCACCTTTTTCATTACCACTCATTTTGAGCTCCTCAGGACAGTCACATGTCCACATGCACCCCTAGGATGCTCTCATAGTCCTCGCTCCCCGTGATACCTATATTCAAACATTGAATAGATTCACATGTTTAGTTTATTCTCATTGGTTTTATCTATAGAACAAGAGCTTTAAACATCATAACCAAATCATATACACATGTATATTCATAAGCAAAATATTGAAAAATAATCCAATACTTATATGTATTGCGCATTTCGTCATTTGGCCCACAGGATCCTGCTTCGCTTTGCAAGCCTTGGGATCACCTATGGACTTGGATATTAGGTCAGAATGCAGGATGCTTCACAACATCCTTATATATATATAAGGCACAATCAATCCAATCCTCGTTAGGTTTATCAGACCATCAACAATGGCCTATATTGGGTCATGACACTTTTAGTGTCTCTGGTCTATTTTGAGACCTCTCAACCATGGAGCCTCCCCACATGGTTGGTCGCCTTCTCTGTAGAAGGTAGGATGAGTTCAAGCCATTGTCCATTTAGTGTATAATACCAAATTACCTTTGTTTATCCTGACAACACAAGCAATATAAGCATATTTTTTAGCATTATTGCTCTAAAATTGTAACCATATTTCACACCATTCACTATCAAGTATTGAGACACCAGGAGTGCATCCACTCCCTGGGGTGTAATCAACATTGAAAAATACTTCCATGATTTGACATCGAAAAAGTGTGCACCCTTGTCCAGTGTGTATCATGTAGGCCCTATTAATACTCAATAAATCGTTCCTAATGGAAATAAAATAAAAACATGTTCTGCATATGGAATTTTAACAATCTAATATGGATATTCTTAGCTAGGGTCACAGAAGACTTATCCATTTGCTGGAGAAGTATTCCTTCGTTGAGGATGAATGGGGGCTCCCTTCTCTGAGTTGAAAGTCCCTCAGTTTTCCACCCCAATTCCTTTTTATATTTCATATCCACACATGTCTTACCGACTTAATCTATGCCATCTCACTCATGTTGCTTACCAAACATGTAGTGTAGATGAGACATTTCCACAATGTCCTATGGAGTTTCCCTCGAAACCCATTTCAAGATAAGGGAAAACCTTCCCATGAAGTTTGTCTCCTGCAGGCCATCACACATGATCTTCCTGGAGTGTGTACCCCTGGCACATTCATCAAATATCAAAACAAGCAATCATTATCTGATAATACAATTCAAATTGATTGTCCATAACCAAGCAAATGACATTAGTAATTAAATTCAATAGGAATTGCAACTCTGTTTACTACAGAAATTGATTTTCTTTGCAATGAAGTGATCCTAAATTGTGGGTCTCTTGTAAGCAACACCATCATGTCCATTATGATTTTATGATTACTAGGATAACATGGACACCCACTTACAATGTGTCCTCCTGACACAATTCTATGCAAGCCAATAATGATTAGTAGTTGTCAGCAATTTCTCAAATCTAAAATTTACAAATTCAAATTGACAACTCATTCTGCATACAGACTATTTTCACAACCATGAGACTCTTCTCATGAGGTTTGGCTCTTTCACATGGTAGATTCCAGTCTTTGTCATGGTCTTACCCACTTTGCCATGCCCCAAACAATCTACTTGAAACCTGAACTTCAATTAGCCAAACACTTGGTAAGTCTTGATGCATATAACTTTTTCATTGCTGCAACAATCACTGAAGCATTTTCAAAATTTATAAAATTCAAATACTTCCAGCTGCTAATTACATCAATATTACCAAAACTCATTTACTTCACGTAATCATTAGCATACTGAAATTTGCATGGTATAGTCACATTTAGAAATGAATTGTTTAGATACTCCTTACTTCACAAGCATATCATTGTACCACCTAGCCCGTCCATAGATCATTTTCGGTGGCCAATTGATCATGACTATCCTCTTCATGCAGTTACTATCCTACATTCGTAACAACTCTTGAAATGGTTCCAGAATTGTCATCAATTCATCATTTCAGCCATTAGTTATTCATAATAGCACATGCACTTATCTCAATGCATCACAACATTTGCACCTATACTTATGCAATCAGTCACTCACACCCTTCATATGCATCCATTCAATGCATAACTACAATATTCATAAAATATTTTAATGCATATCCATTCAATGCTACCTTGCATTGATTTAGGAATACTATGCATTCAACATACCATGCATGGCCTAACCATGACTACTTCATATAGGATGCATTACTATAATCAAGATCATCAGTACTTACTTTCCTTGGGCTACTAAGCTTAATGAACATATACAGGCATGAAACCTTTCTATATGAATGTAACATAACATTCAAATATCCAGATGGTATGAGGTCTCTTACCCTTACCACTCCTTGGAATTTTTCATAATCAACTCTTACCTTCATGGGTCCTACTAACACCCTTGACATGGCCAATTTGGTTGGTCCCTTATAGGATATTGCAGAATTTTCTCACCAACTTTTGATTGTGGACCGGTTTCCTTATCCTTTTCTCCAGAGGGTTGCTGGTCACATTTGTCAGCATTAGCAACATATTCAGCCAGGTCCATGTTGTCGTTGGTTTTCCCACTAATGCCAACACCAATGTAATAACTATCATTAGTGGTTCATTATAAATGTACATGTAATATCCTATGCATGAAAAGCATATCCTCATACATTTCATGTATAAAAATTATGAAATGTAGTCATAATCAACATATAGGGTTTAAGGAAACTTCCCCTTTCAAGTCCCACATCCTTGCTTGGAACTCCTCTTCCACACAACAGCTGGTTTGACTTCATCGTCTTGCTACCTCTAGGCATGGAATTCCCATATTTGTCCATTATGACCGCATCACATTTCTCTTTCAAGCAATCACTAGCACTTTCCTGCTCCATACTCAAATTCTAGTGACTTTCCCATGTTCCCTGCTGGATAAGCTTTCCAAATCCTATCCACATGCTTCATTCTAACCTCGGGTGTGAAAACCACACCACTTCAACTATATTTTGGTCTAGAATATTAACTTTAGTCACCCAGGGTTTTCTTCCTTTTCAGTCCTGAAAATGCTGAGAAACCCAACGAGAAATTCACTGCAAAACCCACTGGAACACTAGCTGGAATTTGCTAAAAGTTCCACTGCAAACAGTTGAAAGCTACTTGAAAAATTACTAATAAATTTCTCCTAAAAGCTCAAATTTCCTTAGGCTCAATTGGACCTCTTCCCCACTATATTTCCAATTCCTCGGTGGTCAAACCAACTAACTCATCAGAGGTCTATTTCTTTATTTCTCTCCAGCATTTCAGTGGCCAAAATTGTTTGACTTTCGATTTGTATCGGTGAGAAGACTGACTGTTCATTGGGTGCACAGTCGTTTGAGCAGTCGCAATGGTAGAAAATGGTCTCTCTATAGTTTCTGCGGGCAAACTGGCCGAGCTTCTGTTCGGCAATGTCAACTACCACTCATCGAGTCTTCTCCTTACTAATCTCTCGGCATGTTGGCGACTAAAATCTCTAATTTCTTCCTCTGTATCGGTCTGCAATGGTCTATCATTCTGCAATGGTGGCCAACAATCTTGTTATAATTTCCACAGACCAAAGCTTATTGACGGTCGGAGCAGCATGCTACTGAGGCATCGGACACTCAGTCCTCTAGGCGTCTGCAACGGTGGTTTCCACAAGCCCTAACTCTTCTGTAGTGTTGGTACTGCTGAGTACATGCCACCATAGTAGGTTATCGGAACTTAGAACCGTTATACATTAAACACCTTGGCATCACTGGGTGGAGAGAATAGTACATCGGTGGGAGAGTTGTCTAAGCTCCTACAATGGCGGGGCACCTTGATTGAGTCCTTTTCGATCGGTGATATGATCCTCTATCATTTCCCAATGGCTGATGATCTCGTGTGTTGGAGAAAATTTTGAATTTTCTTGTAGCCTTGTCTTCCATAGTATCGGCTCTTCCATCTTGTATTCCTTGGTGATTTCAATGACTATTCTTCCTATGTCTTCTGCGGTCACAAGCCCATCGATGGTCAGAAGCACTAAGTGCTACGCATCAACATTTTAGTCCATACGGTAGCCACAATCGTGGCCTGATAAACAGCTAAATTCTTCCACAGTGTCGACGATCCCAACAACTATTTTCTGCCGATGGAATCCATAGTTTGGACAACTAATTTCTCCCAAGGTTCACCGCCGCATCGGCGATTCCGTCATCAAAATTTCACCGACGATTTTATGCCTTAGAAAAATCTTCGAAACTTTCTTCTTCTGTCGGTGAAAACTTTCTCTAGCTTCCACTAACTCTGTCGGTTCCATCTCTCTTATCCTCCATCGATCAAGTAACTTCTTGTCGCCACCATAATCCATTACACCTCGGCATCGGCAAGTGGAAGACGAAAGCATCTGCGGGTTAGTTCGATCGGCAGCCGCAGTGATGGCTCATCATCTTCGATCCTTTTTCGATCAGCGAACTGAAGCATGATTTTGACTGACATCGGCAGTCGGAGCTTCTCCCTATCAGAAGACTAGTGCTTTAGGCTTCCATAATGATGGACGCACGAAACACTATCTTCTTCCGCTGGCCAACGATTTCGGGCCTTAGAAACATTTTCAAAATTTATTTATGGTGTCGATGGTCATAGGCTCTATCTGTCAAAAGGATAGTCTTCTAGCTATCCACAATGGCGGCGCAGATCTAATACCTTCCACTATTCATCGGCGATGTCATCAACTACTATGATCCGATGGCTGATGAAGTCGATACTTAGAAAAATTTTCATAAATTATTCTTTGTCTTCCGTCGCATCAGACGTCGGATCAACTATCTATCGAGTGGATAGTCCTTTAAGTAGCCGCAACTAACCTTTGCCGACCTTTTGGCGATCGCTTCATCTTAATGGTGCCGATGGCCGATGATTTTTAACACTTAGGCAATTTTTTGTGGACTTCCTACCACGGGTCTCTCTTCGGGTAGTCTTTCAACTAGGTGATCTGATGCATCGACGGAACTTCAGACTACGTCCTTTGATGATCCAATGATTCCAATACTTAGAGGAATTTTCCAAAATTCTCTTGTCATGCATAGGTTTTCTTCTATTTTTCTACTGGGCAGAAGGCAACCTGCCTTTGCTATCTAACCTTTCATGGCCCACTCAGGCCCATGTTGCAACCTTTAGCTCTGATACCATTCTATCACATCCCCGACTTTCTGACTAGTGAAGAGGACGTTACTAACACCCAACATATGGGCAAACAACCCTATGAACACGAACAAGCATATAATGCTGAAATAAAAAGATTAAACATAATACATACTAAGATGCATAATCCTTCATATACATAGTGGAAGAAAACATACATTCATTCAAGCATGCCACATGTTCATCATATTCATTAATCATTAAATATAATTGCAGAAGTAAAATGGATGAGAAAACTCATCTAATAGGAACTCGTCTGGCAACCAGCTACGTCGTTGCAATGTTAAACCTAACCATAGGCCAGCGTGCTCATCAATCTCTCAGCAACACTGCCACCCTCCAACTGGGAATGATTCCTCAAGGAATAAGGGTCAAAGCAGGATTACACATAGTCAAGGTACACAAATCAACCAAGTCCCCACAATGGGGTTTATCAGGCCGCCAAGGAGATAGGAAAGGCTAATTGCTAAGCTGGTGGCCTCAAACACCAGTTTTCTCAAGCATACCCAACCTCTAATCCTACTCTCAACATTCTAGAGACCAACCACTGCAAGCCACGGTAAAAAAAATAGCTCACATATCTGTAAAGAAGGCAAGGACAACAGGGTGACAACCCCAAACAAAAGGTGGAACATAGTTCAGGTCAAACCACACTCTAGAGTTGTTCTTGGCCCTAGTGTGGCCAAAAAATGCAACAACAATCCCCAAAAGACGTTTGCAGCCTCAGCAACCAAGAAGTGACCCAAAACCAGTGTAAATCGATAGCCCAAACTCACAATGAAAACTATGGCAACATTACACAGTCCCAAAACAAGGGAGAGGCAAAACTCCCAGCATAGACAAGGGAAAACTCAGCCAACAGATGTGGATATCAACAGACAAACACATCCACGAGCTCACAACAAACCCAATCTCCAATTTAATTACTGGATAACTCACGCAGGTAGAAAAGGGGAAAGCACATACTCTCAACCTGTACGCAAGGGAAAAAGATACAGCCAACGCAAAAAGTGGAAGAAACCACCGTCCACACAGTGTAGGGACTCATAGCAATCAAATTATTATTAATACCATCACTGCAGAACTTACATAGGTAGAAGAACAGGGAAGAAAAGTAGACTTCCACTCTATACATGAGGGAAAATATGCAGCCCACAGTCACAGTTCGGTGACGAACACCGCAGAGCTTACTCGATCCGACCAGGAGCGCAACACAGGAAAAAGGGAAAACAATTCTTCTGTGTGAATGGGAAAGAAAAATCCCAGACTAGAAATCCCCTGTGAAAGGTAGAACCAACCCATAGACCAGCTATCGGTGAGGTAGAGGAGGACGAACCCCCAACAATGGAATGTGGAACCCCTTTTAACTTAGCCTGCGTGAGAGGAGATGATCTACCCTTTGCATGTCCCTGCATGAGAGTGAACCCCAACCGCCAAGAGAGTGGTGTAGTGATGGTTCCTTACCCACGTGAAGGTGGAGAGATGGCTGGTGGAGTGAGCGTGTGCCAAAGACTGATAGTCCTGCCACCGTCCACGTCCAGCAATAACTACCTCAACAACTGAGCAGAACATTAAAGTGGTGGTTGGATGAGACAAGGGAAGATGAGAAAAACAAGTAGGGTGGTGACACATGGCTAAATCCCAATGACCCCCACGGGTTGGACAACCCCCCCTTAACCTTAGGAATCATGCCCTTTTCATTCAACGTTGCACCATCATAGCTGGATGTAGGTTTATTTTAATTGATGTGTGTATTTACATGATGCCAAACTATAATGTGCCAGATAGCATGATATACCATCGACAACTATCCCTATTGCTGAAACATACACAACCAAATTGATGCTGGCGATTTTTCCTTTATCTCCTCACCACGATTAATTACAATATATACATCATCTACCTTTTAATGTAACCTAGTTCAAAATCGGGGACATCACAACGACCTATCTCACTAGCTATGCTATAACTCCCTCTTTCAAGAGATATCGATCTGTATCACAAACTGGATCTTCACTGCTCCTCTCTGCACCATACCAAAAATGCAAGTCAGATCAAGCAAATCAAATAGTAGTTTTCAAAGGAAACATACTACCTCCCGAATAGCAAGTGGCAACATCTTTTGCCTCAGCTATACGCAACACCATGCAACACTCCATCCTATCAACCAAGAGATCACACATGATCTCATACTGAAGAAGCACCCCAAAGTGCTCTTCCTATCAATGGCACTGCCTAATATGAATCTATATAACCTTCCAGGTTAATCTTTTGATTCGTATCATACTTGCAGCCATCAAGTGAACATGTCTCAATGTGTTCACAACAAAGCAAGTATTTGGTCTCATATCCGTCGGGTACATCAAGGAACAAATCATCTGATGATAAATTGTGGCATCAACCGACTCTTGATGAAGCAACACTCAATAGCTTCAGGTTTGATGCCATAGGTGTGGTCATGCAGTCTATCATCCTGAACCTCTTTAGGATCTCTACTGCATACTTCCCTTGTCCACACCTCCATTCCTAGAACATAGTGCATCGACACATAACATGAGCATCACTGGTCTTCTTCCTTCATCCATGAAGCAAAGTTTGGAATCCACTTTACTCTCAGTAAATCCTAGAGTCATCAGTAATCTATCCATCTTGTCATACCATGTCGAACCTCAGGATCTTCTGTAGTCACTCCCTCTGTCTTCCGTACTCTATGCACTGAAACATTATGTACCGAAGTGACAAGTAGCTTCCTATGCTACTAATATTATATGTATCCATCTAGGATCACTGGATACCAAGATCCTCTATATTGAACCTTTTCAAAAGTTCTTCTTGCACCCATCTGTGAGCTTATCATCCTTTATCAACCTTGTAGCAGAGGTTCAGATATTCGTCAAGCTCCTTATGTATGTGTTATCCTATGGGTGTCTTTTGAGCTCGTACAAGGCCTTCTTTCATTTGCACACATGATTCTGCCTATCATGTGTCTTCATTTGCAGTGGCTGCAAATGTCTCTTCGTAGCCTATGCCTTCTTTTCATGCAAAACCTCGTGCTACGAATCTTGCCTTGTATCCCACGATGTTTCCATCCACTGCATGATGGAACTATGAAATTTCCTTCACGTATCGATACCATATCCTAGACATCATTCTTATTGAATTGATCTTATCAATGATGTCACTACATTTGTCATATTATTTTTCATTTTGAAATGTCGTCACTTGTTCTTCGGAACAAGTCTCATCCTTCTTTGCTTCTAGCCGATTATGTATGCGATCTTTCCTACAAGTCAAATTCATTTGTATGGTTAGAAACATTTCATAATGAATATTCATACTGACAAATTCTTATGCATAAATATATGGTCATGCAACTACTTTAGCCAATACAACATTCATCCATATCTCACAGAAACTTTTCTAGATGTCTTCCATCTCTACCAGGACAACATTGAGATTGTTCACTAATCCAATATGTCAGCAAAGAGGTTTCATTCTAGATAAGTAGCAATAGAGAGTTGTATAGAACCATAAGATACTTACCCATTACATGCATATTAGTAGTATACTGTCATTAATGCAAACATTCTATCATGCATAATACATTAACAAATGCATAACAAAACAATATCATGAGCTGACAATTGAATACTTATCTTTATTTGTTTCATGGGTAGACTCCTTCTTGAGGCTTCAGCTTTATCTTCTTCTTTATTCATAATAGCATCGTTTCTTATCCAAATGCTAAGGTGGATAAAAGTTTCTTCAAGAGTTGAGTTCTTCATATTCCTCATTGCTTGAGGGATCTTCTTTGGATGGTGAGAGCTTGATCTTCAGTTGCTCTCATCTTCTTTTCTCTTATTATAAGTTGAGATTCTTCTTATGTGTGTTCTTCCTAGAGTATTGCTGAAAGTAATCCCTTCCTTATAGCACACATTCTTCGAATGAATGAATCCCATGATCCTGGGAGGCCATTCAAGGTGGCTATCACCACTTCTACATTATTCACATTTTTTTTTACCGCTTCAATTGGTTCTTTGATTTGAGAGACCCTTGTAAAGTATGACTGTATGGTCTCTACATTATGGATCTTCACATTCTTCAACTGCCTTCTCAAATTTATATTCTAATTTATGTTCTTCCCTTAAAATAGCTTGCTCAAGGAATCAAACATCTTCAGTGTCTTTAAGGACGACACTTGTGGTACAATGTGATTCATGATTGAGTCAACAATGATCTTCTTTGCCATGACCAAGTTCTTCTAGTGTAAGGCTTTTAGCCTCATCTCCCTCTAAAACTGGAACCTCTCTACTCATGTAGGTGTCCAATTCATTTTCTTCAAAGAGATCAAATACTTCCATGCTTGGAAGTTGTCAACTTCATGAAGCTTATCATCAAGCTGATGTGATAAATCACTTTGAAATGAGAACCTCAAATGCAAATAGCAAAAGATTAGATCTTACCGATTTGAGGTGTCCATCCTGGTTCCGGAGTTGGCTGATCTAGGGTTTGTCAGAGAAACCCTAATTTTAAAAACTTGGAATATTTTAGATCTTATTGGATAGAAAGATATATCTCTTCAATTTGCGCAGTCCAATGTACTCCTTTTTTGAAAATAGTGGAGGGAATCTCACAAAACAGGAAGCCCTAGTTTTCCAATTTATTCTGTAGAAATTTCTATTATTGTTTATATGGTATCTCCACAATTACTGCTCCTCTTTGTCTAGAACTTCGCCCTACAGTAGCATTGCATGCCCCTATTCCAACACCATAGGTTTGATCAGAATTGGTTTCACCAATTGGGACTTATGATCATTTTCCCAAGGTGACTTGTTCCAGGAATTTTCAGAATAGCGAAGTTGTATGGACTGCCACGTGTCAATGGATCCATTTCTGAGTCTAAAACTTAGACCATAGAAATTAAAATCTGTTCCCTTCTTAGGACATCTTCAGGAATTTCATTTGGACTTTCTATCCCAAGATATAGCAATTATCGCCAGGTGTCTTATTTAGGAATGAATTCTAGAAGAGGCTGGAACCCTAACTTGGAAGGATCATATCTCCCAGAATATAGTGAATCTAAGGCCGAATGTTTGAAACAGTGTAAATCAGGATTTTATATTCAGCCTCTACCAATTTCAGATCCTAAACCTTCACGAATCTCAGGATATAGAGAATGTACCAAAACATAGCATTTTTAGTATTTAGGGCTTTTCTAGCTAAGGGTCAAACTAGGGTTTGACTTTCCTAGAGTTTCACCCAACCAAAAATATTAATCCAAGTCTCTAAATTTTTATTTTGATGAGGAGAGTAATCCTATGCCAGGCTCACTCAAAAATTCCTCTTCTGTAAGAAGCCCTAATTTCCCACATCGAAAACTGAAAATGCCTGGAATTGAATTCCGCTTCGACAGAAAAATGTGCCCTTCAATGGAGACTCATCCTAGCATACTTTTGCTGATGGATTATGGAGAGAGACCCAAAAAGTAAGAATCCCTAGATTATGCATTTGTACAATGTCTTCTGCTTAGGTTATCTCTGATGGCATGTTATATTTTTATCATTAATCTAGCATTATATTAGGATCTTTAACTGAGAGAATAACAAGCACAACAATCAAACATAAGAGACAATGAACTCAATGTTTATCCTAGGGGAAACCATAAATGGTGAAAACCCTGCAACTTCCTTAGAGATATAATCAGCACCAAAATTAAAACCTGAAAGCATAAGGATGATCTCCATACCTTCTGTCTCTCTCTCTCACACACTGAGAGAGCTTCTCCTCTCTCACTCATGCGACCCAATGAGTGAGTGTGTGTGTGTTAAATAGAGATGCTCACTCTCTATTTATATTCGTTCATTCACTTGAAACCCACTCCAACATGTCAGCCTCACTTAACAATTACTTACTAGAGCCGACATCTCTAGGAGTGTCTAATAACCCTAGTGCCCCACAACTTGTTTATCCTTAACACAATGGTGGGGACTATTTCCCCGACTTGCAACATCTCACCTAGGGTCGACTTCTTTAGGATATTATAATAACCCTAGGGCCCCACAACTGCGGGGACTTTAACCCTTGGCCAATAGGAGGGTTACCCACAATGACTGGACACGACTTATTACATTATAGAAACTTCCCAGAATAAACATCAGGGTATGACATGACTCAATTACGTTACAGACACATATCGGAATAAACATTAGGGTACAATACATAAGATATATGGATGAATACATTCCAAAGTTACAAATACATCAACAAGGATGAATCCGTCCCGAAGACATGATAGTTTGATCTCATATACACCCAATTGGGTTACTTGTATACCATTATATGCGATGATCCCCGTGCTAGCTCTTCATGTTGAGATACGCCAGGGGCATCCCATGCTATTGATGTAGTCATTGACTCTATTTCATAGCATCCTCACTTTTACATGGCCTCTCCTTCGATGCCACCCCATTCTGGTCACATCCCTAGTGTTTCCCAACCAGTTTATGCCCCTTATTTTTCACATGTAATAGCTTAGTCCATAGCCACACCTTCCTATGTGCCTTCTGCACAAGCTCCTCATGTTCATGGACCGAATTGTTTGACACACTCGCGTAATGGTGAAATGGTTGGATTTATAGCCCCACCAGCGAATCTTTCCTATTACCCACCACCTGTACAACCTAATCCGGCTCCAACCTTGACTCCTTCTGCACCTAAAGGGAAGGTCTACACACATCAGAACCTCACTAATCAACCCTCCCTCAAAACCAGCAAGGGAATGGAAGAAATAAGAGAGGTAGGAATCTAGGAAACAATCAACCTCTAGGAAGTGGCCAACAACTCGACCCTCTTAACAATAACAGAGCCGAACCCCCTACACAAAATCCCAAGTGTCCCGCTATACCTGGGAAGAACCGACAGTTGCGGACTAACCATACATGCACCATTTGTAACACTTATGACCATTACACACATCAATGTACTCATATGAACCACGTTTTCCATTTAATCCAAAATGATAATCAACATGACCCCCAATGGGGATGCTCTAGTTCAGCCAAACCCAAGACCACTAGGTCTTTCACCTATGGTAATCCAAAACCTCCTACCAAATTAAGGAATGGTAGCAACCTATCCCTTGGTACCACAGACCCCTGCAACCACATCTACGGGCCAACCCATTTATCTTGGTGTCCATCACCTCATGAAGTTATCATTCGATGTCAACCTACAGAGTCGACAAAACCAGTATGGATCCACCATGGAAACTATTAAACACTATGAAAAATATACCTCCACTACTTCTAATATGTATTTTCATTTTTTGAGACCCCCCACAGATGGGATTGCCAAAGTAATGAGGCTCCCTTTGCGTTGTGTCGTGAACAATGCCACTTCCAGAGCTGCGCTGAACTATACTATAATGGATGACTTAGCTCAGTCTCCCTCAACCATGTCCACTCTAGAAGTTCTCAAAACTTTTCCTTTGCAATGTAAAGAATTTTTATCTGTGCTAGGAGTAGTTGATCCCTCTGAATATAGGTTGATCACCTTTGACCTAGATCAAGGAGAATCCTGAATGCCATCATCTATAGTATCAAATTTTCGGTCATGATCTGGAATTTCATTATTCATTGATGCGTCATGATGAGGAGGAATCCACCTGTGTTATGTCAACCTTTGTTTGGCAGAATCTTGGATCCCCAACCCTTCAAACATCTTCCACTACTCTTCACACCTATGATGGATGTGCTACTCAAACCTAGGGTGTCCTCATTAATGTCCTTATTGATTTAGCTGGTAAAATAGTGTCTATTGACATTGAGGTTGTCAACTCCCTAATCGATTACAACCTCCTCCTAGGGCGTAGTTATATGTATGCGATGCGAACCATTTCCTCTACCATCTTTGGAATCTTGATGTTCCCTCATGACAGGAATATCGTGACCATCGACCAGTTGACCTACTATGATCCAAAGGGAATAACCACACTAACACATGTTCTTCCTGCTATCAACACTACCATCAAAAACATGTCAATACCTTCTGTATCTTTGGGTGGCCCATGATTATTTGTCGATTCTCCTATGACAAACACCTTTTTGTCCATACCACCTCCTCCTTCGATGACTGATATATCACATTTTTGTACTATGGAATCTGGTAGCATTCCTACCTCCTCGGAACCTCTGTCACAACCTCGACCACAGACCTTGGGGAATTATTGGGGTTCACTCCCTGTCCATACGATTCCCTTCCTATTTCCACTGTCCGACATCGTGAGGAATCCCATCATGGATACTCTCAACCTTCCTAGTTTCACTTTGGGTATTTATGTGTGGTACTTCAATCCACTTACCGTGCCCTCGATGCCCCAGACTGTGTTGAATCTCTTCCAACCTATTCAGACGATATTGCACCCACCTTCTGGTAGAAAGATGCTTTCTTCTGTCTCTACTTCTTCTCCCCCTTCTCCCACAAAGACTGGGGAAAGGATGACCGAAGCAACAGTAGAACCTTGTTCTCCTCCTACATGTGATTTATGCAATGCCCAAGGCCATGCAACACATATATGTCCCGATGTTCCTATTCTTCACACCCACGTGTGCATTGTAGTTGAGACTAGTGACACTCCAATTGCCAATGTACCAACCATCACTAAAGTTAAGAACAAATCTCTCTGAACCAACCACCCATATGCAGTTCATGTTCTATATGGTCATTATTCACACCATTTCCTAAACTTTCTAGAGTAATGGTCACTCCTCAGTGACCTTCGCAAACATTCCCGCAAGTCCGGCATTACTGTCCTTGTGGAGATCCACTCTCTGATTTATTCCTCAGACACCACTACCACTATTTATATGATCTCTACTTCCAATTGTCCTCCCCCCTCATCGACAATGGAAGGTCCCCTTGATCTATCCCAACTTGACTTTTGTGACGACGGAGATATCCTTAAAATTTTCATCGATTTTACCCCATTTCACTTAGTCCATGGTTTTGAACTAGTTCTTCCCATTGAATTCCATATTCTGTCACTCTGCCTTGTCATCGAACTTCTACCAGATACTTCACCGTTATAACAATTCCTACTTATGCTTGAACAAACCAATGAGTACCGTCATGCTTCTCTCCAAATGATCGAAGCAACCAAAACTCGGTCGAAGTCCCAGTATGACTCCCACCTCCACCCATAGACCTTTAGTGAGGGGGACCTAGTCGCCATATATGACCAAGCCAATGAAAAGATAGGAAAAGGGAAGTTTCAATCCATGTTGTATGGCCCTTATCTCATCCATCGATGTCTTGGAAAGGGGGCATATATCCTTTCTTAATTTGATGACCACCTCTTAAAGAATCATTACAATGGGCTCTACCTCAAGAGGTTCTATGTCTGAAGTCACCCACCATGAGTACGCTTGTGTCATAGTTATTCTTTTTTTTTTCGCATCATTCTTGCCACGAGTCTCATAGTTTGTTCCCTTGGTTTGTATAGATGTATCCTCCCTCATCTTTCTATGTTGGTTTCGCTGACGATGCAAGTAGATGGTCTCCTAATCTCACCTTAGCTACATGGTTCATTTATTCCCCATCACATGAGCTGATACATATCGATGGAATGTTTGTTAGTATTGCTACCAACAACTAGGATGAGTACGACATTGTCATTGGTATCTTGACCGCCGCCATCGAATTGGGTATTAGTTTCCTTGATGTATTCTTAGACTCCAAGTTGCTTGTCTCCAAGTTGAATAATTGCTACTGAGTACATGATTCTTGCCTCTTTATAAAGTTCCTACACACTAGACACTTGGTTAGACATTTTGAATCCATTTCATTCATGCATGTTTCTAGAAGTATCAATAGTATCACAAACCAAATGGTTAATGATGATGTAAAGTGGAACATTAATCATCGCATATAATAAATAAACTACATCATGCATCATCATATAGTCATGCATACATATATCATATACATCAAATAGGCATCATCAACATCATCAAAGAGACTCATAAANATATATATATATATATATATATATATATATATATATATCATATCATATCATAATGTTCAATACAAAATGAGAAGTTCTACAAGATTTCTTGGCTCATCATACATATCATACAAAAATTTCCATGCTCAAACACATTGAGAAAAGCATCACAAGCTAATAGTCTGAGTCATCCTCCTATGAATTCGTATGCTCCTCTGACTCCTCCTCCTCTATCAACATGTAACCCTATGTCACCGCTTTGACATACTCAACAGCAACTACGATCCTCCTCATCAGAGAGATCCATTCCAGAGAAGCCTTGTAGCATGCAACAATTAGATCATCATCAAGGTACTGCCACCCATCATTAGTGACCCCTTGAAAAACCTCTCTATGTCCAGTCGTAGTAAGTTTGACTTCGTACTTCACCGCTATCTATGCCCATGAGTGGGTGGATCTAAACCTGCCACCCTGCCCCTATGTCACTGGTACCCTACTGGAGGGTGTGGTCCCATGTCTACACATACACACAATATGTCATCATTATCTATCACACACATGATATAGACACCACTAAGATAGTAAAATATATATGAATGCAACAAAAAAAACATCATGTATATGAACTGTCAGGTCCCCAGACTTTCCATGGAGGTCGAGGCATCTTTGGGTCTCCCCAACAATTCATCCCAGCATATGGATAGTCCTCTATGAGGACTGGAAGCTTTGTCCACTATGTAAAAAAATATCAGGTGAAGAAGAGACACACCAAGACGCCTCACTCTCTAATCATCATCTCGCACCATATCCTCATGGGAGGTTCACAAGGTCCTTGACTCTCCCCTCAGACACTGCCAGGTGTGGTAGCAGTGTTGTAACACCACGGTTTTGACAACATTTTCATTAAATGTATATGATGTATATATTGTAATTAGTCATTGTATGGAGCTAAAGACAAAATCCCCACCATCGATTTAATTGTTTTATGTTCCGGCAATTAAAATTGTTGTCGATGGTATATCGTGCTATCTGGCACATTATAATTTTGGCATCATGTAAATATGTATTTTAATTAAAATACCCTCAACCATCTATGTCAATGAAACCATAATTAAAAGGGTATGATTTTCCTAAGGAATAGGGAGGGAAATTATTTAAACCTTTGTGATAATGGGGAAAACCCATCAAATAGTCAACTACCTTTCTTGTCTCATTCACCCAATCATTTAATTCTTCCATAAATTGGTTGAAGTAGTTATTGCATGGGGATGGGAAGAGTATGGGTATGAATTTAGAATTTGGGGAAAACCCATTTTTGGGGAAAATCATTTTTGACTTTTGGGGCAAGAAAACACCCAAAATGCATGCCTATTTTCCTATACACCCAGGTTCTTCATTTGCTCACATAGGAAAATCTTGGGAGTTTTTTTACCTTCACGTTTTTGCTCATTTTCCTCATCTTGGATGCCCAGAAATCTGTTTTTGGTGTTGTTCAGCAAGTGGGCAAGGAATATTTTCATTTTTGGAGTTTATGGTAGTCATTTGGTTCTTGTAATGCCACAAACATCCTTAGAATTCATGGGCAAAGAATATTCACGTTTTTTGTGGTCTATGGAGGTCGTTTTTTCCCACTTGAATCCAATGAACATTTGCTGAAATCGATTTTGTCTCGTAGGGATGTTTTAACCACTTACCCTATTTGATTTTTTCTTCCAGGGCGTTTTATCCATTCCCAGCACTGTAATGGTGGTGTAATGAATTCATTTTTGGCCACGTTAGGGCCAAAACATCCTTGGGAAATCAATTTTTTTTCAGGGGTTTCTCTTACCCTCCTTGGCAATTAATTTTGTGGCCGAACTATTTTTGCTAAACCCAGGAATGGTGTATATTGATATGTGTGCAATTAGTCTTTGGACTATGTAGGAGTGGGAAGGAGTTTGCTTGAGAAACCTAGTGTTTTGTAGGAGCCTCATACACAGAACAAGAGGGTTGGATCTCTTATCTACACCCCCTGAATAGCACTGGAAGGGAATTCATGCCCTAAGGGACTGTGTAGTAGAGAAGGGAATGATTTCTTATGTTGGGTGTATGTGGATGTCTTAGGAGTCAATCTAGTTATGGTGTAGGCATCCTTAGCACTTCAATGAGCCCACTAGCTTAGAAGACAATGTTTCCATCTCCTGATAATCTGATAAACCCAAACATATCTTTGGCTTGACCAAGTTTGACATATCTTTGGCTATGTGTGAGTCTTCTTAGTTTCCTTTTCTTTGGGTAAATCATGCCCAACTCGGGGGTGGCGATGTTGCTGAGATATTAAGGAGAACACTGGCCTATGGTTGGGTGGAACATTGCAGTGACATAACTGGTTGCAAGGATCTTCATTCGAATATAAGTATTCTTTTAAATTAACCCATGCAACTGTATTGTTTATATGCATTATGATGAACATGTTAAAATGTGTTGAATGCTTGAATTAAATGTAATTTGCTTCCGATGAATGATAATTCTTTATGCATTTGTGTATCTTGAGTTCAATGCATTTTATTTTACATTCATGGGGCTAGTTTCCTGGATAGATAGTATATTGGTAGCATCCTCTTCATCGGTCGGAGGGTTGGGGCATTACAAGTGTAGGTAGTCGCTCAAAGAAAAATGAGAACAAGAATGAGGGGAAACAGAAATCCCCTCCCACTAACTTGGATCGATTCATCCCATGCTGAACCACTATCAAGTACATCTTGGGCCACCCATAGTAGGTGCACCTCAACACTTTCTCTACCATCAAGAGCTGACCACTTGAGATGTTGTGCGATCCTGTCAATCCTAGTATGTGCATCACCATAGATACCACTACTCAAGGCTCTAGAATCTTGATCCATCACAGTAGTATGTAAAACTTGTGTACAAATACCGAGGCATAGCAATGCCTAGCGCATAGGCCATCCATCAACACCCTCCTCAGGAGCTTTGAAAAGATGTCGTCGATCACCCTCAGTAGCCGGAGGCTAGTCAGAAAATATACATCTCGAAGGTTGATATCCAAATGCTCACCCTGGATGATGAAACATTCAGAGTCTCAATCCCAATAACTCACTAGCTTGTCCAGCAACATTTTTGTTGAATGCATTAAGGGAGCCAAAATACCTTCAGCAGCACACACTAGGAGAGCGTGTCCTATATCGTTCAACCATGATCCTCCATGTCTTCTCGAAGATCACTGATGTCTCACTTTCACCACCTGAATCGAGGTATATTTCACATGAAAAAAGTCCCTTTTAGACCCAATCATGCAAAAATCCTCATTCCAAGCTAGGTCGCACGTGATTTCCCTCTTTGTGTGACCAAAGTCACGCAAAAATGCTGAACAAGTGTGTTTGGTTCGCTCTTATCTCCAGCACATGTGCGATTTGGGTCATTCCTGTCTCCCCGATAGGTGTGACCAGGTTGTGCCTATCTTCTTGATAAGTACGAACTGGGTCTCTTATTTTCCTTTGAAATGTGTGAACCAGCCCCGAGAACCCTTCGGGCTCGTCCAAGGCCCCTAGAGTGAGGAAAAGCAAAAAATGAACCACTAAAAATGATGGGATCGGTGAGATCTCTTAACTGCAAGTCACATATAGGAAAACCTTTGGTATAGTCGAAAGAAATCAACAATTGTGTTTAGGGGACCTCCACTCCAACTCAGCATTGCATAGTGAAAATGACACATGTTATCTATCCCCCTGTTTATAGGCCTCCATTTGGTCAAACTTTTATTTTGTGCACCACAAATTCATATGACGTCTATTTTCCATGCTGTTTGCACCATCATATTTGATTTTTGATCCTCTATCTGTTGATGAGACCCACGTCTCATGCTCTACCTTGTACATATTAACATGTTCACGAGGCATCTACTCCATCCATACTGCAAAGTTGGACTTATTTTAACGCCATCCATCATCCTGCGAGGAGGCCCCATTAGTGTTCCACTATTATAAATATCATTCATGCTCCTAGCATCACCCCCTTTGGTACATTGAACACTTCCTCCTTGCTTGAATTCCATAAAGGATTTTTTTTTAAGCTCTTTTCTGACTCCTAAAAGAATGAAAAGATTGTCCATCATGCTTGCTTCTTACCTAGGAACATTTCCCTATGTATCATTTTATGCTTTGTCGGACATTGTGACCGTAACTTATGAAAAATATCATTATGGGTTGTCTTTAAGATATTTTCCATCCATTTCATTAAGAAAATATTACCGAGAAAACTTGGTTTCGTTCATGCTTGTAAAATTATTTGAAAGATCGTCCAGTCGGTATAGGTTTAACCTTTTCTGGCCTGGTTGGACTACCTACTGTAAATAAATCAATCTTCCCCTTTCGCTTGGGAGCTCTCCTTTGTACACTTTTATCCTTTCTCGAGCATAGGAGACTACCATATGAAAAATAGACCACATTGGAGTCTTCTTCCTATTTTCATACTCTCTAAAAATGAAAACACCATTAAGCATTTACTGTCTTAGGCTCGACATAAATCTAGGAGATAGTATCATATCGAACTTACTTCTATCCCTTCTTCATTATCCTTAAACTATGAAGAAGGCCCAAACGGTGTCTTTAGGAAGCCACACATATGATCTCACATTATGGACTTTTGCCCCCATTGGATTTCCTTTATTTAGATTAATATGTGATCAATCTCCCTTGGATCCCCTGGATATTACCATTCTAGTTACTCCCCTAGGTATTTCCCATTGAAGTTATCTTCCCGGTTTTACATCTATGATCCTTTTCCCTTGAGTCATTGTCATTCGCTTCTAGGTCATCCCTTCCATCTTACTCTGAACAAAGGAAGTTTGAGTCCCCTCTAGTAGCCTTCCCCTATTCCCTAGATCAGTGTCTCAGTCCCCTCACTATTCCATATCTCTTGTTATCCTCCTCGCGCTTCTATAAAGGAAACATCATTGCGTTGTTAGTTGTAGGTCTCTCTCTGTCAATGTTAACACATCTATTCCAAGGGATAGACTGAGATGCCCCTCTATCCTGGATTCATCCACCTCATTGATGAGTTCCTTGGACCACTTGAAATAATTCATTAGTTCCTTTCGGGTTGGTTGTGTCTCACATGCTTGATTTAAAATCCATCATCACACCATTGAGATTTGTACATGGTATTGGTTCCTTCATTATTTGGTCAAGATCCCAATTGTCACATGAATCTAGCTCATTGGTGAGTCTACTATGGGACCCATTTAGTTTCATGTCCCTTCTGATATATGGGCTGCATTGTTGAGAGTGTTTGAAATCCCCCTAGTGTCATGCTTCCGTATATCTCCAGTACTTGATGCCACATATTGTACCATAGATATTCTGGCTCTCAGTCTTTAAGTCCATATAGATATGCGCATCTCCAGATCCAACAGAGCAAGAGTTGTTATGATATTTCATTCTATGAGAATTCCATTGTTCCTATCTATCATTTCTTTATATCAACATTTGTATTCAGCCTCCCATTGAGGCCAACATTATGTATCACTAGTTTTATATGTATTAATTAGATCCCATTATTTGAGCCTTGATTCCCATTTTATTTTTGAGACATTGTTACGAGCATGGGAATGCCCGCCTTGTCCATATACATGTCTAATATTATATGTACCTCATCCATTTCTAAGAATTAATACAAACCAAAATACACTGCACTTTTGAATGAGGAAAATCCATTCCTCCACAGTCCTCTCTAGTCTCTCCACTATTGTCACCATTTCCTATGATCCTATGATGCCTATCAACCATATGATGAGCTCCTACCCTCACACATCATGGGAAATCTATTAAAACCAAAAAATGTTAACCTAGGTCTAAACCATAGTCATAGATCATATTCCCACCATTATTTCCTCCATTTTGACCTCCACAACTAAATTTCCACTAAATATGGTCCAAAACATTATTATTCCTTCCCCATAAATGAAGGAAAGTTGAGCATTTATTGTGATTTATCCCCACTCTCCAAAAAGGGCAAAAAAACACTAAAAATGAGAATGGGTAAAAAAATATAGATATATACCATGGAAAATAAAATACAATGGGTCAAAAACCTTGGACCATCCTATAAATACATTGTGAAGGCCTCCCTTAAAACACTTTTTGTGAACTTTTTGTCCCATTCCTGAACTTTTTGGCCATTCCAGAAACACACTTTTAGGCCATTATTCTCATATATTTCCATATCATATCCCATGGTGTACGTTGAGCTAGCTCTGTACCCATTTGGATCTATTCTCCATTTGACAACCATTCATGGAAGAGACTGTGTTGGAATATAGTCTATTCCATGGAAGGTAATAATGTCTTTGTATTATGTCGGAAGTTGTCTACAATCTTATGTAAAAGAGTAATACATTTAATCCATGGTTATATGGTGGTGTGTTTACTTGTGTAGAGTATTTGTCCATGGTATTGTATTGAGAGATGTTATTTTGGAGAATTATATTATCCCACATGTAATATGTGAGAGTAATTCCTCCTCATCTCTTAGTATATAATAGGGTCAAGTGAGTCTCTACATATCATGTATTCTTGATGTAGTAGTGGTACTATTGATACATTGTTGTACATCATCTATATTCTTTGGGGTATTTGTGTTTTGCTCTCTTATAATATCGGAGAAGACATTTTGGTGATAATAGAAGACTACCTTCGCATGGATGTAACCCATTAGGGTGAACCACGTATATCAGTATTCTCTTGTCCTTTTCTTTTCCTATTATTATCTTTTATGATGTGTTGTTGGTTTCTTAGATAGGTTAACTAGTTTGGAATACTAGTTTAGCTATCTAGTATTTTGTCACGATGGTAGCTATAAACCATCGAATGCTTAATATTTTTTAAATATACTTAAGAATTAATTTGTTATTTTCTTTATTTTGTGTATAAAAACAATTTTATAAGAACAATCTCATATGTGTTATCTAGTGATCATTATTTACTTTATTTATATGTTATTGCTGACCTTTGTGTAAAAGTAATTTCATTATTTTATAAGTAATATCTTTATGATCATTATATGCTCTTGCTAATTAAATTCTTAAGTAAAATCATTTTTAATCCTTGTGATATCATGTTTCTTGGCTTGTCATAAGTTATTTAATTGGGATATAGTTTCTTTTTCATCTATTGCAAAGATTGTATCGCGTTCTTGTGCTATTTGTCTCTAACAATCCAATATGGAAGCATTCACATTTCTAGGGAATTTCATCTCTTGCATATTTACATAGTGATAACAAGAAATGAACCCATGATTAAGACCATTAGTGACTTATCATTTCATAATTTGCTATATGTTGATCATATTAAACATTTTGATTTATCTATATCTCATGTCATGTTTATTTCGATAATCTTTTACTCAATATTTATATTGATTTGAGCAATCTTTAAATCTTGAACTATTTATCATGAGCACCTTGTTCTTGTTGTAATGAGATTTCTATTCTTATGATTTCAGAGGTTATCTTGTTCCTACTTGTCTCTAACGGTCATATATGGAAGCATTAACATTTTTAGGGCATTCATCTCTTCCATATTAACCTCATACTAATAAGAAATGAACCTATGCTTCATATTAGTTGCTTGATGACTAAATTTTCATATATTTAAGTGAAATATTTGGATCACTATTTATATGTTGTGGATGACACTTAATGTGTAAAAGTAACTTCATTTTTCTTAATGAGCAAGTTAATATTTTATTTGATCATATTATGTTGTTGTTCCTTTATATGATGCTTGCTAACCTTTGGTATATAAGCATTTTCATTTCTATATGAGCAATTTTGTTTTATGATCTTTATATGATTTCTATATGATTTGATCTTAAGATTTCACCTTATTCCATAAGTAATGAAGCACCATCTTCTACTGTTAAAGTCACGATGTTCATCTGTATGATATCATTTTTGATGTATAGACCATTCGGGTCTTGTTTCTTTGATGTTTGAGGTATTCTAAAGATATTTATAGTGCACCTTGATTGGAAGAATGTCTTCTATCCACATGTTTATTGGTTATCTGGGTTTTTTTGTACAATGTTGTGGTGTTCTTAGCCACATGTTCTGTTGTATCGGCCATCAGAAGGTATCTAACACTAGTGTGGATGTTATATCAGATTTCTTCAGCTATCATGTATGGTCGTCATGATTCTTGTTCTAATTTGGGCATCTTGCGATTGGATTACATCACATGTTCTTGAAATTTTATTATTGGGTCTTTCATCGTACAACCTGGTTCGTGTGCACTTTCATGATTAAGTGAGAAGTGGTTGTTCATTGTCAAATTCCATCAGCCAAAGTGTTCTTCTTTTTTAGCTTTGGTTCTTCTAGAAGTTGTCATCAAGGGGGAGCAATAATGATTCCTTCCTTCCTTAGTGTTAGTGTGGGCCCTTCTCCCAGCCATTATTAAGGGGGAGTGTTCGAATATATTATATTCCCTGGAAGGTAATAATGTATTTGTATTATGTAAAAAGTTGTTGACAATCTTATGTAAACGAGTAATACATTTAACCCATAGTTATATGGTGGTGTATTTACTTGTGTATATTATTTGTCCATGGTATTGTATTAAGAGATGTTATTTTGGAGAATTATATTATCCCATATGCAATATGTGAGAGTAATTCGTCCTCATCTCTTAGTATATAATAGGGTCAAGTGAGTCTCTACAGATCATGTATTCTTGATGTAGTAATGGTACTATTGTGACATTATTGTACATCATCTATATTCTTTGGGGTATTTATGCTTTGCTCTCTTGTAAGATTGGAGAAGACATTCTAGAGATAATAGAAGACTACCTTCCCATGGATGTAACCCATTAGGGTGAAACACATATATCGGTGTTCTCTTGTCTTTTCTTTTCATGTTCTTATCTTTTATGATATGTTATTGGTTGCTTATATAGGTTAACTAGTTTAGCTTGACTCTACTATTCTAACAGACTGGAGACCCAAACCATGGAACTACAGGACCATTTTCTCAGATGACTATGGTGGTTCACATTACAGAAAAAGGTATGAATTATTTTATGTTTGTTACTTAGTAGAATATATTTGAAAAAACCTAAAAAATATTATTGTTGTTGTTCTTATTTCTCGTTTCCATTGTTGAAATCTACCCTATGATCTGGACGATCTAGGGTAGGTGATTTTGCATGTAGTAGGGCAGAAATCCATACTACAAACTACAATGGGGTATACATAAATAAATAATGTGCAAGGGAAATGCTTTGTTTTTCTTGTCTCATTGAAAAATGTGTTGAATGCATAGTCTCCTCATCCCCAATTTTTTCATTTGACATTTTCTCTTCAGGTTGCAAAATACAAATACAAATACAATGTATAACATGATATGGAATGCCGGATTTCAACATGAAAATGGATAAATATAAATCTTTGATATAATTGACCTAGATACTGTGCTCAAGGTATTAAAGCTCCAAGTAGGAATATTGTCCTACGTGGTGTGCATTGAAACAGACACCCTCATCTTTAATGTATTAGCGGAATGTTGATCCATCCTTTTGAGTACAAAAGGATACTATCATTCTATACATGATAAAATAGAGACAGTGACTTTGATGCTTCCTAAGTGTTTTTATAGATGTTATAAGACCAATTGATGACATGTCCGTGGTGTATCCATGAAGGATGTTCGATATTACTGATTATCATTTGAGAATCTAAGGTATTTTGAATAGGAAACGACTTGAGTGGAAGTGGTATTGTAGATAGCATTAGTTCTGAGTAGTATGAAGTGTTAGGATTCTTATAAATCCTTCCCTTGTCTCCTTTTTCCACATAAAGTCTATTTGTTTATTTTGCATAACTTAGGGTAAATTTACTACTATAATAGAGTGTGGAGAACATATAGAGATGTTATCTGCCACTTACTACATGTGCATGCATGAGTTGATGTTCCTCTGAGACCAATCCCTACATTATAGGAGTCCACTCTGAGTGCCACCAGCAACCTCCATCAGTTGGTTGTGGCAGGTAGGAAGTTATGCTGATTCAACCTCCAGTTCCATTCAGCTAGATCACTCTCAGTTAGTCAAGCACCAGTTTTAACTTATTGTTGATTGATTTAGACATCAGGATTTAAACTAGTTGCTCCCACGCAATGATTTAGACACTCTTAGTTAACCACTCAGTCAGGTTTATTTGCTAGATTTGAATCCTACCCACATGATTGGAATTATATTTATTGTAACACCATTGCATTACTGAATATAGTTAATGTAATATTTCTCATATTGTTCTTCAATTATTCCTCTCTTATTTCTCTTATGCAATCTATGTGAAGACCATTTTGGGCCCAAGATATTCCTATCACAATCTCACATGGTATCAGAACCTGGTCAATATATTCAAATATCCCTTACAAATTTCCTTTGATGCACCAGAAGCTTCTGTGTTTCCACACAAATCCTTCATTATTTTCCATGCTAACTCTGGATTCTTTCTAGAGAAGTCTATGCAGGTGTGATGGACACTAAAAATGTGCTCTTTGTCGAAATCGAGGTTGATTCATCTTACAAAAAATATCTTTCTAGTTTTGTTCTGGTATTCATTTCTCTCACTAGAAGCACAACAATAGAGCATGGATATATCTAACATAGTAACCTTGAATTCATTCAATTATTATGAATGGAAATCCAATAGTGAGATACTATTGCGCAACAAAGGTCTCTACAGAGTTACTATGGCCTTAGAAATTGATCCTAATGTATTTGCTAAGAAAGAAAGGTGGCATGACAGGAAGGATGAAGCTTATGGATATCTTTGTCTCTCTCTATCTCTCTCTCTCTCTCTCTCTCCAAAAATTAATTTTCATCTTGATGAATTGACAAGACCTAATTAAATTTGGATCAAACTTGAATCCCTCTTTGAAAAGCAAGATGATATTAGAGAACATCAATTGCAGAACGAGTTGATCTCTTTGAGACCAAGTGAATTCTAAACCATTGAGGAATTAATCACCAAGTTTAAGTCACTAGTTATTTTTCTCAAGTAGTGTGGGATTGAGAAGGAAGAATACTAGTTAATCCTATCGATTCTATCAAAGATGGGTCCGAAATACTTAGTGTTTTTGTCAACATTCTATGCCACTAGGATTGCAGTTTGAAATTGGAGGATGTCATCCTTGGATGCATTCAAAGATTCTATCACAAAAGAGAAGATCAATATGATTCAAATGGGGACTCTCAAAACCTCAAAGGATCATGTTTTCGATTCTCTTGGAAACAATAATCTCAAGTCCAAAGGAAATCTAAAAGTGAATGAGAAAAAGACAAAATCTGACTCCGAAAATGAAGGTTCTAACTCTACTGATGAAGGCTCAAATTTAAAGAAGAAGGGAAGAAAGAAAGGAATATCATAGTGTACATATTGCAGAAAACATTATCACAATGAAAATTATTGCGTTAAAAATAAAATGGAAATCATGATTCATTTTCTCGAAAGAAACAACATTGATGTTCCATATTTTGCAAGAAGGGAAAAAATTGTTGATCCCCAGGGGCGCTGTAATACTATGCAATTCAAAGGTAATGATGCTCATGATTTGGTTGATAGAATAAATTATGTTTCTTATGTATCTTATTTTTATACTCATTTTTATATATTAGAATCATAAATCTCTTCACCTCCTTTTGAAACAATGCCTATCAGTCTCCCATAGCCATTGCCTCTCAATACTAGTTTTTTACCAGTAGTTTCTAACTTGTCTTCATCTGAATCCTTAAAAATACATTCATATTATTCGTTATATGATTTATAATTTTATTTCCAGCCTGAAATTCATGTTATGACACTTCTGTTCTATCCATTTGATACTCATAAGACCCTACAACTCCCAAACTCCTCACTTGGTAAACTAGAGAATTTCATGGTTTTTTATATTGTATCATTGGTGAAATTTGTTATCATGTATTTGTTTTCTATCATTGGTTGGTTTTCCTTATCATTTCCTATAAGTAGGATGCTGTTAAAAACATTTGGGTATGATATAACCTTTATTAGGTCAAATTTTAGATCCTTATGCTCACCAGATTTTCTCAATTGCCAATGTAGACTACTTGCACCTAGTTTTCCTATTGTGAGTAAACCAAATATTGGAGGCACTATACTTTGGTTGCTTGATGATACATATGAATTAATTTTTGATATACTATATACTCATAATATCTATTGTAGAATTATAAATATTTCACATCATTTTAGAAAGAAGGTTCATGATCGGGTTCACCATTATGCAACTACACTAGAAATTGAGCCTGTTGATTTCAGTTATGTTGTTTGGTTAGGAAATGATTGCAAAGATATCTTTACACAAATGATTTTATGCTCAGATATGATAATTTATTTTGTCACATTAAGAAGAATTCATATGATTCTCCTTCATCACTAGAAGATGAGTTACAAGGGGCTTCTCCCCATGCTTTTTGTCTACACAACTTTGAGAAACTGATACATGATCAAGGCATATACGAAAACTCTACAATGTTTTTCAACAAGAAGTAGTACATCTAGCTTATTCAAGTGAAGAACAAAGAAAGAGTGAATATATTCATTTAAATTATGTTCCATGTCCATTTTTGAGGAAGGATTTTCCCCATAGGGTTTTCCCTTTTTCCTCAATTTTTCATGGAAAAATATTTTTTTCATTTTGATTGTAATGGGTGACCTTTGGTCTTAGTTACTGAGGCCCAGGTAGTCCAAGTTAGGATTAAAGGGAGGTTTTACGATGATTATTAATCCTCCCTTTGTCTCCTTTTTCCACATAAAGTCTATTTGTTTAATTTTCCTAACTTAGGGGAATTTTATTACTATACTAGAGTGTGGGGAACATAGATAGGTTATCTACCAGTTATTGCATGTGCATGCATGAGTTGATGTTCCTATGAGATAAATCCATACATTCTAGGAGCCCACTCTAAGTGCCACCAGTAACCTCTATCAGTTGGTTGAGGTAGGTAGGAAGTTATGATGAGTCAACCTCTAGCTACATTTAGTTAGATCACTCTTAGTTAGTCTAGCGCCAGTTTTGCATGGCTACATGGGGATGTGGCACCTTTCTCCACCTACCTCATCATTTTAATTTGTTTAACTAGTTTTAACTGATTATTGACTGATTTATACATAAGGAGTTAGAGTAGTTGCTCCCATGCAATGATTTATACACACTTAGTTAACCATCCAGTTAGTTTTAGTTGGTAGATTCGAATCCTATCCACATGATTGGAATTCTATTTATTGTAACACCATTGTATTACTAAATATAATTAATGGGATATTTCTCATATTGTTCTTCAATTATTATTCTCTTATTTCTCTTGTACAATCTATGTGAAGACCATTTTTGGACCAAGATCTTCCTGTCAGAATCTAATAGCACTTGATGTCCTTGAGATTCAATGGATTCGGCAAAGTATTTACAAGGATTATGAAGAGAAACAACTCCTTGTTTCACCTGATGGATTATTTGATGTTGATTGGTTCAAAAATATTCTTCAACTAATGAAACCGAATATTTTGAATGTTATCACACACCATTTCTATAACCTTGGGGCAAGTACATAAAATTCAATCTACCTAGGATATTTCTCTACCTAGGGTGCTTATCTTAATAAATGGAGCATTGCTAGTGACGTTAAAGAAAAATGGTGAAATAAAATTAGACAAGAGTTTCAGTAATCAAATTTCTTCTTGGGTTTCATCAATTGAAATAAGGATAAACCGACCACCTAACAACAAATCACAACAGCATAGAAATAAAATAGGTTCCTAAATTATTTATTTTCCTCTTCCTTCCAAGGAACGAGAAAACAACATATAAAAATATAACCATCATCTACTAAAAAGTGGTAAGTGAAATCTTGAAAGGAAGTGAGGTGATCCTTAGTATAAATTCCACTTTACCAATTGAATCTTGGCATAACCTTTAGGTAGACCTTGGGAATGTACTTAATTGTTTTTTTTAGTATAAAAGGTTTATATGTAGAGAGGACTGAAGGGTTGGTAGGAGGGTTTGGAATGGGTTTGAACTAGGCATTTGAGTATTGGGTTTTAAATTAGAGGTCAATTTATATAATTAAGCGTGCATTCCACAATATGGTGAATAGTTAGATATAATAAATAAGTAAATATGTGTGAAACTAGAAACTATTGTGTATAATATCGTAAGTAAGAGGGAACACACTTATGGACCTTCCCTTATTTATTTCAAAGTGTATCTGTGAAGCTTAAGCGGTATAGGTTTTTGAGTTTTGAAGACAGAAGGTGCATCGTCTGCCATTCGGTAGGAAAGGTACTATTTTTAAAGTTGGGTGGGGATTATGCATATTGAGTATCCTTTAAGTATGACACTAGCAACAAATCACAACAACATAGAAATAATGACAAACAAGATTTATGTATACAATATATTTGTGAAGAAAACAATCTTATACAATAGATAACCGCAATGATAAACTAACCATAGGTAGGTTGCACCAGTCCCCCTATTCTTCCCAGCTTAAGCCTTCTACATAAAAGGTAAAATTCTCTAAAATGTTTTGTCATAAAACATCATAAGATGAAAATCTACAAAGATCAAAAAAACATTTTTTCACTGTTACTTTGTGTCCTGTACAATGGACCTTGCATAGGGAGTTATATATTAGATCTCAATGTATATCTGGATGGGGATCTTAGATTGTCACATTGGGATGTGGTATTATACCTTCTAGATGGGTACATGATATTGTATCATATTGTCTCCATATGGGTCCATCTAGGTAATTTAAATAGATAAAGGTAAAGAAAAATATGGCTTTAAGAAGTATTTACCGCCTAAAATTTGCATTAAAGTAGTGACTCTGTTTGCTATGAATCTATTGCATACTGTCCCTATATTTTAAGATTCTGTAACCCTCACAACCTTTCTTATCTACTTCCTTTCTCACCGATCATGTTTTTCAACTATTAACTCCAACTCCTTGAATATGACCTCGGCTGGACAAACCTTTAAGGTTTTTCATATTATAATTCAATTGTTTTACCAAGGTTTCCTTAAATAATGGATGATATTCAAAGTCAATGAAAGCAAACGATTCCTTCGTAGCCAGTCAAAGAACAAGGTACATATTGATTTCAGTGAGGAGATGGGAAAAAAGTAGCAGGAAGGGATTTTTATTGCTTTAAGCTGGACAATACATAATTCCTATCTTGTATAGTGGCATGATCATAATCACGCAAACTGAGTGGATGACTAGGTGGAATAATATTATTCTTTTTAAATGTGAAATTGAGGTTGATTAGATGCACGTACTTGCAGTTGGGGCATGAAGAAAAATCTTGATAAAAAATCACAAACATGTGACAGTGTGCACAGGACACTACAATTAACTCTCTGTTATTTTCATCTAAGATACCAAACAAGTTCTTCCTTCCGCATGTTCTTCCTTACGTTTTTTCTTCCATATCCGACCATTTTTTGGAAGATTGATTTGGAGTTCCAACTGCATAGGTTGACATCCAGAAACTGGACTTCTTTATTTTTGATCATGACAAATCTTTAATTTTGTGGTTGAATTGTAATAATATATTTCCCATGCTACAGAAACTCCAAGTTCAAGACATAAGTTATCTGAAGTTGGAGATCTCACGTGAGTGACCGTGGAATCTTTTCGTGTGGGTAAGAGTTAGTTTTTTGTGTTTTGTCCAAATAAGACCTGTTACTCTAGAATAGATTGCATATTGTTGGAGAAGTGCAAATTGCACTGCATCGTAACATGTTAGGGGTTTGAGGAGTTAGAAAAGAGTATATTTGTTAAGTTCCCAACCATGTATAGGAAACTAAAGGATCAGATTCTTCTGGATTTTTATTATTTTTATTTTTTTATCTAAACTTTTCCGCATGTTTGTTGATCACTGCAACATTTTTCAGGCCCTTTCTTAATGTAAGCATACATTGTCAAATTTAGGTGTTATTACGGAAGTTCTTGATGATAGTGCATGTGCAACATAGGTAAGTTGGTTTTCATTGCTATGCTTTTTTTATATTGTGATTCTATAATTGTGATAGACTAGAAATTTGAATTTTCCTTTTAAGCTTGTTGCTTTGTTATTACTAGATTAAATAAATATTTCATTTTGTGTTTTTGACTATGCTATTAATAGATTAAAGAATTCAGTATTTATAAATAATCTTTAAATTAACACATCCCTTTATTACTAATGGGTAATTTTAATATGGAGTAATATGTGCCAGTATTATCAAGGAAGAACATGGAGTTGGATTCCATCATCGGTGTGTATTGTCTTGTGAACATTGGGATGGTTGAGTAGATTTGGTGACACCAGTTTAGATAAAAGAAGGACACCTATAGCTTCATACTAGTAAAGAAAAAATGCAGACCTTAGCTTATATTGGAACATGCAGAAAGGGAATTTCCAAATTTGGTGCACATTTTTAATGGGATGCCAATTAATTTTTGTTGGGAAGCAAANGAGTTTGTGCACTATAGTGGATTATCTACAATATATATATATATATATATATATATATATATATATATATATATATATATATCAGTCCAAGAATTGTTCAAGTCTACTACAACAATGAAGAGGGGTATTATTCAACATTCAAGGACTAACATATTCATTGTAGAAAATGTTAGACAATCCCAAATATGCCCATCTATTTATTGAGGAATGTACCCTAAGGTTTTACAGTTTTATCAGACTTAGAAGTATTTAGAAGTATTGTACTTGCCATTGCCATAAATTGTTAAACCATATTGTTTCCTCTTATACTTTGTAAGACTTACCACATAAAAATTTTTAGTTAAATATCTGAACTAACAATTATGTCACACTAATGAACATTATAATAAGCATCAAATTATAACTACGCCAGTCAAATGAAAGTATGGAATTTAGGCTCCACCTCAATTTCTCTACATACACCATAGCAATCAGTTCGGGTAACACTTGCAAGACACAATAGTAACATTCAACAAGTCCTTAGCCATTTTGATAAATCATTGGATACATTTAGTCCATACAGGGTTGGGATATCACAAATGGATTACGTTACCTCCAACACCCCCAAATTCCCTCTAAGAATTCTCCACAAAAACCTCCTTGAATTCCTTCTCAACCCACTCTTAACCCAACAATAAAGTAACTTGGCCCTCTTACAAAGATAAGCTACACGTCTTTCAATTAAAATTAAAATAAAAGAAGAGAAAAAATCTAGTAGTGAGAACATGTTCTTATGTATTACTAGACATTATGATGCTATAAAACTAGTCTCTAGATAGCATCCTTGGGCTTAATAAACTATGATTCTGAAAGCTTATTTGGGATTCGTGTTTGTAGCCATTGTTCTTGGCCTTTATTGTAGTTGCATTGATGCCTATTTGTTAGGTTTTTTTATCCATATCCCTAAATGTTCAATAAACATTAAATACAGGAGAAGTTATTTATGTTTAGATATTATTTTCATGCGCTTTTTTTTTCTGCTACTAAAATTGTGGAAATTTTATTCACATCCTCATGAGAATTTTAGAATAATTTTTTTTGAGAAATTAGAATAGGGAAGGGTTGATGGGAAATCCCAAATGGTGATGATAAAACTTATTGTTGTGGTATGGAACTTCCGTGTACAATGATGATAAAACTTACTATTGTGGTATGGAACACTTATGGACTATATACCTTAAGAGAGAATATACAAGTTTGACACCTTGGTCTTATGGGTAAAAGGGTTGTTTCCCCACCTTGATGGCACACCATGGTCCTATGTGTAAAAGGGTTATTCTCCCACCTTGATTGACACACCTTGGTCTTATTGGTAGATGGGTTGTTTTCCCACTTTGTTATGACCCCTCTTGTTTACTTGTGATATTAGGTTGACCCTTGATTGGTGCTTATGCTAGCACCCCATCATAGTGTGGTACCTTAACCCTTTTCTTATGTTTGTTATGGGTGTGATGTTCTAGAAACCCCAAAAAACTCACAACCTACTCAAGCAAGTTCACATAGGTCATAGTTTAGTCCAGGATGCCCCAAAAAGGTCACAATTTATTTCAAGTAGAACTAAGAAGGTCACGGTTGAGTCCATGCAGCACCAAGAAGGTCACAACCCAGCTTAGGAGGTCAGAGTTCAAAATTGAGTAGACTAATATCTCTCCTGCACTATTTGAGTGTGCTAAGCTATAATAAATCCATGGGATTGGTATGAGATACAAACTAAGCAATGGTTTGTTTATGGATTGTTGGTTATGGGTCTGGTGCTCCAGTGATTGGGGTTTCCTTACGGTTCACTTCAAGTAGACCCAAGCAATCAAATAGTGTAGTAGAGATGTTATTCCACTCAAAAATGGTTATTGTTTCTTCTAGCATCCCCAAACAACTCACAACCTACTCAAGAAATCCATGGGATTTGTATGGGATACAAACTGAGCTCTGGTTTGTGTATGGAATGTCATCATTACCTGATATTTTATGGATTGTTGTTTCTTGGTCATGATTTCAGACTTGAGTGGACTAATATATCTGTTGCACTTTTTGAGTGTGCTAAGCAGTAAGAAATCCATGGTATTTGTATGGGATACAAACTGATATTTTATGGACTATTGTTTCTGGGTCTATTGCTCAAGTAATGGTGGTTTCCTTATGGTTCACTTCAAGCAGACACAAACACTCAAACACTACAGCAAATATATTATTCCACTAAAAAAGGTTATGGTTTCTTTTACTAGCCCCAAACAACTCACAACCTACTCAAGAAATCAATGGGATTTGTATGGCCTACAAACTAACCTCTTGTTTGTGTGTGGAATGTCATCATTGCCTGATATTTTAAGGACTGTTGTTTCTTGGTATATTGCTCCAATAATTGGGGTTTACTTTCTTTTCAATTGGGTTACCTTCAATGCTACTATAGTTGACTAAACCTACAGTAATTGAATTTATTATCTCTCCTAGGTATGTCCTTTGTTCCTGTAGTGACTTGTATCTTAATAGACAAGATCTTATCTAAAAAAGTATTATTGAGTATAATGCATGTTTCAACTCTCCTAGAGGGTTATCTAATTTGTTTTCTTTGTACTTTGAGTTAGATTTACTACTGTTGTTATTTATTGTCTTTGTATGCTTTTCATCTTTAACATAGGGACCTTAGGGAGTGTTAAAGTTTAAAGAGATGAAAAGTATTCTTTAAACTTATCTTTTCTAATTACAATGATACTATTTTATTTCTAGTACCATTTTCTCATCGTTTGTCATGGGTTATGTCTGTTTGAGATGGTTTGTCATTGTTTATGTACTTTTTCTTATTAGATATCTGCTGCTAAGTTTAAATATCAAAATATGGTTGGAAGTTTTCAAAATGTATAGTTGCATTGGTGTCTATTTGTTAGGTTTTTGGGATCCATCTCTCTATGTTAAGAAACTTTATCACATGTTGTTGTTTAAACAAGCATGCCGGAATTGATCTGAGCTGGAAAATTGGCCATGGATAAAGGACAAGCATAGGGATGTAACAAGTCATATGTTAAGAAACTCTCGGACTATATTATTTTATCCCTTGTTGAAGCATTACATAAGGTAAGAAGAAAAACTACCATTTTAGAATTTTTAACTTTTCCTTATCTATGTAGTCAACAGCTTAAATAAATATTATTTATTTGCCTCTAAATAACATATATGTTCACTTGATTGGAGCTAACATAGTTTATCTGGATTACCAGGAACCAGAAAAAAAGGTCCTTACAAATATGTTAACATCACTAAATGAATGCATTAAGATGATTACCCAAATTGGAGAATTCCTTGGAACACTCTTAAAATTGTTCAAATCATTATTTTTACCTATTTTTATGAACTTGTTTCCTTCATCACTCTGATGCTGGTAACAATACATATGTGATAATGAAATAAATGCTTTTTTATTCTTGCTATTATAAAGAGATGCATCAGGCTACAACTAGTTGTTTTATATGTAATCGGTTATAAATCAAACAACACTAATGGTGCAATAAGATCTACTACTACTAAATTGTGGGCTATATTATGAAGGCTTGTTATTTGTTCCTTCTACATCATTTGCAGGGACAATATCAGACTGAAGAATAGAAACGTGTGGCAAGATGCATTTTTGATGATGTTGCAGAACAATGTGGTGTGGCTACTACAAAGTAATTTACCCAAAATTTGTAGATATAAGAATATGGATTAGTTATTTTGCTTCTTACGTAGAATAATCACTGATTTTATATTGTCTTTGGTGTTTTGGATGATTTTATTTTTAGAGATCACTTAAAAATGGGAGATTTTATTTCACTCAATATTTTGATTATGAAGTCATATGATAGTTCTTCTCCTCAAATGATATTTTGATCCCTGTGAAAAAGGGAATATAATCTCTTACACCCAATGAGGCATGCAAACATATCCTCTTTTGACATTGAAACCACACCCTTAAAATCTATTTTTTTCTACATTATACAATATTTTAAAAATTAAAATGATTGGCATCTTTGTATTCTACATTCTATAGCCCTTCTGACCTTCACCTTCAATTGGTAATCCTAGTCCTAAGTTATTGGAATTCCCATTACATCTTCATTGAAATCTTGTCAACCAAAATCCATAGAATATGCACAAGCTGACTTAAAGGAATCCTCAAAACCTCTTTTGATTGAGCAAAACTTGTGGTCATTTTGGATTTTGATTTCTATCTAGACCCCAGATACCTTCCCATACCCCATAGATGGGATATGTGAGACTTTTTGTTGGAAAGGGGTGCGGGTGAGTGATTTGCGCAACGTCGCGGCAGCTGTGCAAGCGCACACGGTACCATGCAAGGGCCGTTTAGCGCGATCAATGGAAAAGTAACCACTTTGTGAATACTTTATGTATATGTGGGCCCAATTTTGTTGTAATAGGTCAGTAGCGCTTAGAAATTAGTTAATGGTGGACCCTTGAGGTAAAGGCATAGGCCTATTTATAGATCCATTTTTGTAATGATAAAGAGACATGATTTTAGCATTGCATCTGGCACACTCTGTGCTGGGGACTATTATGTCTTAACTACGATTTTGTCTGGGTTTCTTGTGATGCAATCTCTTGTTTTGCATTGTGCAATGTGGCATATTTGTGCAAGATTAATATAAGATGTGCTGAGTATGGTTAAATCCTTATATGTTGTCTGTTGTGATGCAGAAGTACTACTTTTTGTTACAATGATGCAATGTGATATATGTAGATTTTTTATGATGCTATGATTCTACTTCTAATACAATGATGTGAGTGAGTTTTTCCTTGCTCTGTTATCGCAATCTGTTAACTATAAATTGATGTAATCTCCGTGACTGTTGAATACGGTATGATGTTTCATGATTAGTGGTGTGATAAGATAGGGTGATCGCATAAGTCATGGTTCTCCCAAGTCGGATCCCCATGTCCTCCTTCCCCACTATCGAAAACTCAGTTCTGACAGCTCTTCCTTGAGCGCCTCGGGTGAGACATCGTCTGCTTCGCAGATGTTGCTGGGCAGGGTAAAACCTGTTCAGGTTGGTGCTCAGGGAGATTGCGTTGCAGGACGTCAACAGAGTCGGAACCCCTGTCGACAAGGATTTGTTGGTGGGATGTGGCAACAAATGGTTCCATTGCCGAGACTGAGTTGAAAATCGTAGGGGAATATAATATGGCATTCGACTCAATCATAGATCGAGAATTTGTTTGATCAAAATTTGCAGGAGTTTGCTGAAGCTAAAAACTAGAACCCGAAGTTGTCGACAAGTCAATGGCTGGCTAGATATATATCCATGATGGTCCTCATGAGTGGTACTTTTGTGAATTTCTGGTACTCTTGCATGAATGGTTGACCAAATTTAGTAAGCGAAAGATGAATCTCCAAGGAGGAGAGCCGACATCCTGGACCCCAGAATTGATCCAGGCACTGCAGGAAACTAGCAACAAGGCATTGCAAGAAATTGAGGTATGGTTGGATAGTATCTTAGAGGCATATGTCATTAAATTTTCTATTGATACTAATAAATATTTTAGCGATGTAGAAAGGGACTTTTTCAGGGGACCTTGTTGTCGGTTCTTATTGTCACTACAACCATCGATTAAGCAACTAGTATGTGAAAAGGGTATCCTAAAGATGGACCAAGAGTAGTGGACCTCTTGTGTGTGGGGGATGCAGGCACTATGACCGAAAGGGGAGAAATGCATAAGGAAATAAGGGGTAGATGGGCATGAGTTCTGGTGAGAATATAAATGTTGTTGAAGAAACAAGTGGTTGTACGAGGAGAGGAGAAAGGTTTTGAGAAAAGAGGCAGAGGACAGGAGAAGGTCCTGCTGAAGTCGAAGTGCAATACCATGAATAACAACCACATGGGACGAAGCGACCTTTCTATGAAGAAGATGATATACAAGCCCAGGCTACACCCAAAAGAACGATAGGATTGAACCCCAGTAGTAGCGTGCCTACTCCTCTGCACACTACTCCACCACAAGGAAGGAATGCGCATTCTATGTTAACTTGCTCAACGTGTCAACAACAGTCTAGTAATAGATCACCAATAGGAGGAAGAAGGCCCAGGATGGCGGGTGATAAGATGAATTTGCCAATATTCAATGGAAATGGAACTGATGATCTAGAACAGTACTAGTTCTTATGTGAAGCTATCTAGATTGCTCGAGATACCGCCGATGATGATGTCAGGAAAAGTCAACTAGCCACTACTCTGAGGGGCCGAGCATTGGAATGGTTTATGAGATCACACTAGTTCCTCAGGGAGGTACTGCAAAAACATTGGATGAGATCAGGATAAGGCTATTTGAGGAATTTAAGAAGCCAAATTCCAAAGCTCAGTACATTACTGAATTGAAAGAGATCAAACAATTCCCCAATGAAACGATTTGGGATTTTGATTAGTGATTTAATAAATTGATGGCTCGAGTCAGTTTTTAGATGTGCGATGTTCAGCACAAAGGATGGTTCATTGCAATTCTTGTCCCACATATTTGACAACCATTAATGAAACAAAATATCGCGACACAGAGCAAGCCTCTAGAGACTGCGATGAAATTGGAAGCATCACTAGTAGGAGAAATTGCTATTGGAATGAATCAGATTCAGGTGCAGCTGGCCAATATAACACTGTAGCTGCAAGAAATAAAAACGGCCAAGGAGGATTGTGATGATATTTGGTGTACCCATTTCCATGCAGGCAGACATACTAAGGATACATGTCCGACGTTTTGAAATTACTTGCTATCAGGAGCCCCTAATCCGTTGAGTAGTGCTAGTGCACCATGGTGTCGTATCCGCCAGGTCTATGGGCATCGACACGAGAATTGTGATTACATGTAGAAGATGGTTACCGAAGCAGAGAGCTTGTACTATACATTTTGTCGGTCAGTTGGACATGATGACATGAAATGTTGTGCTTATGATTTACTCCAAGAAAGGACATGCGATTCATACTTTGTGAAAATGGAAGAACCCTGAATAGCGCAAGCACCGCCGCAGGTAGAGTAGCTATCAGTACAAGTACCGTACACGCTGTTGTTTCCATTGTAGTTCATCCCTGCATAACCTCAGCCGTAGTTTGTAGCACAACCATAGTTTTCACCACAGCCATAGATTTTACCACAACCATCGTACAACCACAGTATAGCCAGGTGAAGCGACCATAGTATAATCAGCCACAAGCTGCACAATATGTTCAATAGCAACCAAAACATCCATAGCGTCAGCTGGCTCAACTGCAGTTCCAACAGGGAGGAACCCATGGAGGATTCCATGGAAGCTTTAGGGGCCACAGCAGAGGCTTTGGTCGAGGAAGTGGTTGAGGTTGGGAATCCATTTAGTGTTATACATGTGGGGTATTCGGGCACTATCAGAGAGAATTTCCTCATGCACAGTGTACATACTATGCAACCAGTGATCATAACATCAAAAATTGTCCTCAGTTGATCATGAAATGGCAGGCTAGCCATACTCCCCAGTTGTAGAAAAACCAGAATCAAAATCAGCCCCTGTTCTAGATATGAAATCAGCCACCACTGCAAGGTCAAATCCCACCACAGAATCAGACTCTGACTTAGAACCCACCCCGGGCTCAAAATACACAAATGAATCAAGCTATGAATCAGCCACTAAATCAACACCCACTGGGAGCTCAAGCCCAAAACTTGCATCAAGGAGCGATAGTTGCAGCAATCCATGTAGAACCAAGGATGAAGGATGCTGATTTTGGGATTTTCACTCATGCCAGCGCAACAACTGGTGATGATGGAACACGGAAACCTGTTTGACTTGCTGGCAAGAAAAAGATTGCATTTGATATTACAATAGAAAAATATGCTTTCTTTGAAACGAAGTAGGTGATTGGAAGGAATCTGGGTAAGATGCCAATTATTGACATGCATTTTTCTTTTGACCCATCCATAGAAGTAGGACCATCACAGCAGCATGGCAATCTGCATATGTTTTTTAAAAGTTGTCTATCACTGGTAAGGGACTCGGATGCCCTTGTCGAGCTTGATATTTTGTTGCACCTTCCGAATAAGACAGTGAAGGATTCTGCTGTGAAATCCTTGCAAAAAAGAAAGATAGGAAAGGAAATGAGGATGAACATCTAGATTAGGGATTATGAGGTTGACTCAATCATTTTGATCCTTCGATTTGATGTCAGCATTATGATGAAGAAAACCTGGCAATCGATGGGAAAGCCAATACTAGGATGGTCACCAGTGCAGTTGCAGTTAGCAAATCAGGCGAAGGTTCAACCCATTAGTCGTGTTTCAAATTTCATTGTTGACATTGAAGGTATGAAAATGTATGTTGACTTTGATGTGATAGAAGTTGTAGAAGATGGTGATTCCTATCTAGCGCTACTATGAATTGGGTGGGATAATGATAGCATGGGATTTATCAAATTCAAAACCCGAGTTATGATGTTTGAGAACCAGGATGTTAGGGTCATTGCTCCTATGGAACCCTAGGAAGGATGAATTTATAATGAACTAGTGAAGGATGAAGTCGGGAGAAGTTAGGATTAGGCATACAACATCTCTGAGGAATACATCCATTCCACTGTCAACGACGAACATGGATGGCACAGTGCAAGTTCCGCATCCTCGTATTTTGACGATGAACATGGATGGCGCAGCGCAAGTTCCGCATCCTCGTATTTTGATGATGCTCTATAAAATTGGTAGAATCGGTTGCATGAGGTATCATTCTAGAAGTGTGGGTTAATTACACAGTCTCTCTGACATGTTACAACTGAGATGATCGAGTTTCCCATTTATGAAGGGATTCCAAGACTCTGTGAGTTATTTCAAGAATTTGAAAATAAAGTGTTGGAACCGCAAAGGATATTGTCTTTTGATGTAGCACTAAAGGCTACCTCAGCTTGCTGGTGGGTGACACACAAACGGACAATCCACGACTGGGAGCAGTGTCGTAGATTGATGATGGTCCATTTTGGTGAGGTAGAGGTTTACCATGATGGGATATATAATGGATAGAATGACTCGACCAGTCATTTGATCGAATGTCATACATTATGGACATCATGATGCAGAGATGAGTTAGTTCACGCTTTTGTTCATACTCTCGAAGAAATGCCACGGTCCTGGTATGTAGTAGCAAAGTTGTGTAGAACCATTACCACTTGGGAGGAGTTGTCAGTTTGCTTTGTGCAGACATTTAAATTCTAGGATGCAGATGCTAAGGTATGTAATGCTTTACACATTATCCATGACATAGTACTAAAAGTCACCCCTGTCGCATACTCGATTGATCCTCATGAAAATTGCTCTGTACAATCCATGATGATGTGCTACAACTTGTCTGTGGAACCTGAAGGTGACAACAAGCTGCAGAATGTTAATATCCCAGAGTATAAGGATCACATAAAAACTAAGATTGATAGGATGCTCGATGTTGGGATCATTGAACTGGTAGAAGAATCAGAGTGGATAAGCCTGATGGTGGTCCAAGGAAAGAAGACTAGAGAAATATGCATCTATGTCGATCTAAGAAAATTGAATGACGCATGTATGCATGACCCGTTCCTGACCCCTTTCACATATGAAGTCTTGGAAAGTGTAGGAGGCCAGGAGGTATATTCCTTCACAGATGGTTTTTCAGGCTACCACCAGATCTGGATTGCAAGGGAGGATCTCCATAACACTACATTCATTACCGAGTGGGGTTGTTTCCAGTATACCATCATGCCATTTGGGCTGAAAAATGCCCCCATCGTATTCTCCCGCGTCATTGTCACGGTCTTTAAGGATTTTATTCAGAAGTTACTACAGGTCTATATGGATGACTAGATCATCTACGGGTTGGCTAATGACCACATGGACAATCTTTGATTAATGTTGGAATGGTATTGACAACATCATATTGCCTTCATTTCCAAGAAATGTATTTTTTGTGCACCCTTTGACATATTAGTTAGGCACATCGTCTGCAAAGGAGGTCTATTGGTAGATCCAGCAAAGATTGCCCTGATCCTCAGTTTACCACCATCGATGAATGTAAAAATTCTCCAAGCAACACTGGGCCACATAGGCTACTATTGCAAGTTTATCAAGGGATATGCTGTGATTACCACTCCTATGGAGAAGCTGCTAAAGAAAGATGCTACATTTGAATGGAACCAGGAATGTTAAGGAAGCTTCAACACGGTGAAGGCCAAGATGGCCTCTGCACCAATATTGGTTTTTCCTTACTCGAATAAGGAATTCCATATACATGTTGATTCCTCTTCTACTGCACTGGGGGTTGTTCTTGTGCAATCAAGCGAAGGAGACTTGGATCATCCCATAGCGTATGCCAGTAAGAAGCTATCATTTGCTGAACAAAATTACACCATGACTTAAAGGGAAGGCCTGGTGATGGTATATGCTCTACAAACATTCAGGCGTTATTTGTTGAGTGGACACTTTAACATGTTCACTGATCATTCAGCTTTGCAATACCTAGTAAATAATCTTATGTTGGGGGGGAGAATCTGTAGGTGGCTTCTTTTGTTCCAAGAATTTGATTTTGTAATAGTGGTAAAGATAGGATGGTTGAACTCTAGCCCAGATCATCTGTCATATATTGAGAATAGTGAAGAACCAACTAATATTGATGATGGGCTTCCTGATGTGCAATTATTCCAAGTTGAAATCGCAGACGATTACTATACCCCCATTGTTCGGTTTTTATCTGCTAGTATCGCCCTTACAGATATGTCAATTAGCCAGAAGAAGAAGCTAGTCATCAAAGCTTCTGATTTTTCATTCATTGCAAGACATCTCTATAAACTCAGACCAGATGAGATATTGCAATGATGCATCTTACCACATGAGCAGGGTCCCATTCTAGTTGAAGCGCATGCAGGTGTTGCAGGAGGTCACTACAGAGTTCGTGTCACCTCCCAGAAGGTGTTGCGTGCTGGGATTTGGTGGCCCACGTTGCATAACAATTCCATAGACTATGCTAGGAGTTGTGATGTATGCCAATCGATTGGTAAACTATCATAGAGAGATGAGATGCTGCTGGTACCACAGGTGACTCTGCAACCATTTGATAAATGGGTTGTCGACTTTGTTGGTCCTATCAATCTACCAGGTAAGAACACTGGCACCCTTTATATTATCAATGAAACTGACAACCTGACTTAGTGGGCGGAGGCTGCAAAAGTCGTTGATTGTACCACTGCAATAGCAGCGCAGTTTATTTTTTAGAACAATGTGACGCGCTTTGGGTGTCCTCGAATCCTGATGAGAAACCAAGGTAGTCACCTTCTCAACCAAATGATAAAATCCCTAATGGAGGAGCTTCATATACAACATGCGGTGAAGTACTCGCTACCATCTGTAGGAAAATTGCACTATTGAGGCCTTCAACAAAATTTTGGAGACAACGCTAACCAAGCTATGTAACACCAACCGCGATGGCCGGGATATGAAAATTCCTGCAATTTTATGGGCCTATCGTACTACCTACAAACAACTCACATGTCGGACACTTTTTAAGTTGGTTTATGGGAAAGAGGTAGTCATGTCAATGGAGTACATCGTTCCCAGCTTGTGCATTTCCACAAAAATAGGCATGGCGGATGCAGAAGCATTACAAGCACATGTTGCGCAGCTGATTCAACTCAACGAGGATTGTTTCATCGCAGGCTTCCAGCAACAGGTTGAGAAAGATCAACAGAAGGCATGGCATGATCACCATATTTAGCAAAAATAGTTCACGATAGGATATTTGGTGCTGTTATATGACAGTAAGTTTATCAAGCATCCAGGTAAGTTATAAATGCATTGAATAGGTCCCTATCATGTTCATTCTATTACCTCTGGAGGCATCGTGCAGTTGCAGAAATTAGATGGTGTCATGTTACCAAAGCTCATTAACAAGGTTTGCTTGAAGCCCTATAGAATGGGGCTGATGATGCACACCACCTGAAGTATTGGGAAAAAGAAACATTTCTGAGTTCAACATAAAGAGGTGAGCCTCAGGAGTGAGGCTGTGCAAAGATACAATTGTTGGCAGTAGTTGGTCAAACATTCACAATAGTTGTCGAGCTACAAGGTGGTTAAATCAGGTAATAAATGAAGGTAGTTAAACTAGTTGGCTGGCGGTGCTTTTTGAAGTGACCCGCATTAATGGGTGATCCGACCGTTAGTTGTATAAGATCACTAGTGAATTTGGCATCATTAATACCTGATTTGGAAATAATGGTGCAGTTAGATTTGGTAATGATCGATTTGGAATTATAGGTGGCTATAAAACACTACATGAGAGGCGTTGGTTGGCATTATTTAGTTGTGGGAGCTGAAGTAGAAGGTGAATTTGGTGTAAAGTATTGAGACAAGTGTTAAGTATAGTTCATGTTTTTTATTGTATCTTCTGGTTTTGTGGGGTAAGGGATGCTGAGCATCCTTGACGCCATTGAAATTTTGAGTGAATACGAGTCCCCTATTCGGCTCAAAGCTATGGAAGAGGAAGTTATGAGTATTCCAATGGGTTCATCATAAATTCCAAAGAGAAAATGATAGGCTCAGAGACCTAGTTCGACACCCACTGATAAGCGAAAAACTTGCACCTCTGTACAAATTTAGGGAGAAGGCACTGCCCAAATGAGGCCATTGAGCTCAAGAGCGGTTGAGTCCACAACACCCTGGGTTGTCTCGGTTCATGATATTTTGGGGTACATTTATCCCACACATCTAGGAAATAAGCCAGGGTAGTTGTTGAAAAACCAAAAGTACCCACCCAAGTTGCCACCACTGCCAAAAGGGATGACATGCTTCGTAGATATCATCCCTTCGTTAATCAGGCTCAAGTTCGATGACAATGACTTGATTTTGCTTAAATATTTATGCGACGAGCCCTACGAGTCTGTTATGATAGTGCCTGGTGGCCCTATTTAGCGAATTTTGAAGCCATTGGCTAGTGGCTTAGAGAAATCTGGATTGCTGGGGCTCATCAATATGCCCCACTTTGGCTGTTTGAATGAAGCACATGCATGTGTAAAGAAACTGTTGGCATGCTTCCATGGAGGGACTCTTTGGCTGACTATGCAAATCCCTATTAGTGTGGACTTGATAGCCAGCATTACTGGGTTGCCTAAGGTTGGGGAGGACCCAGCGCAATATATTCATGGTCTAGATATGGACAAAAGGCTTGCGAAGCAGCTGAAGGAGTGCTTTGGGTTACAATAGGATGGTCATGCCTATTGCATCGATAGTATGAACTCACAAACGGTGCGAATTGGTGAAAGAATTCTGGCTAGCAAATTTGTTCACGGCAATCAACCTGTTCAATGCAACTCAGGAGTCGTCTCCTATGCTTAGAAATTTGTGTAGGGAGTTTAGATGAATTGGTCGTTATTTTTGCTGAATCAGTTGCTCAAAGATGCACTCACTGCTCAGAGTGGGCGCCCCTTTTCTTATAGTTGGATTTTGATTCTCATCGTGCTGGTTGGTTGGATGGAGCTAGAGGACTACCAACCAATGAAAATTGAGGAAGCCCAGGTTTTCGATGGTGCCTACTATCAAAACTTGTTGTGGGTGGAAGAACCCAGTCACCAAATAGATTGCGCGATTCATTTCCAGATCTATTGGGAGGCACTGCAGGCAGTCGCTCTAGCTATTCCAATAATTTATCCCTACACCGCGGCCAAGTATCAAAGGATCATTCAGTTTTTTGTTGGACCCCACTCCATTCATATTTAGGCTAGGTGGGATCTCGATAAGCAATGGCTACCATTGCCTTACAATATTACCACGAAATATTTGGACGTGATTGTGCAAGAATGGCTAGGAGACTGGCGTGTCCCGGTGAGTCAAGAGGAGTTAGATAAGGATATACCCTCGGAAGTCCCTAAAGACCTTGTCCCAGTGGAATTAAGTGCCCATGAATATGACAATTAGTCATCCATGGAATCTAAAGATGCAACACAGCGTATGTGGGAGGAGAATCGCACCAAATGGTGACAGGAGTATGAGGCCGGTAGCGGTACTAAATCCAATTTAAAAGATGAATTGTAGTGGCTTATCAAGGCCATCATGGATTCATCTAAAGCTGTGACTATGAAAATTTATGAATCAAACCATGCAAAATTTGGTGCGGCAAGAATTAAGCTAGAATCCATTTTTTATATTGTTTCCAAGCAGCCATTGGCACAACTTGTATTGTAGGATAGCCCGTCGATCAGCACTGAGCCCTAGTTTCGGAATGTGCAATTTCCCATGACTATGATCAATGCGAGAAATGTAGAAGGTCCTCAGCAGTTGCACCCAATCCAGAGTGTGAATCTTGACTTGAACAAACTTTCCACTACATAATTGGTTGAGTTATAGCATGGCGTCACACTGTAGTTGATAGTACAACAACAAGAATCGATGGTGGGTTATGTCGAAGCCTATAATTCTGCTGAGCAGCTAAAGAACGATGCCGTGGAGCTGGACCAGGTCTGGGTGCAGTTGGATGAAGAAAAATTACAAGAAATCAACATGCTCAAGGCGACACAGACTGAGATGTAGTGGAAGACTGCTGCAAAGATTACGGATCTCAAGAAGGCATAAGATCACTTGATTGTGGAACAAGCATAGCTATGTGCACAGTACAGAGAATTGGAGCAGGATATCTCTGCAGCCTATTAGGACATGTGTTGGAAAATAGGGCAGACTCGGGTTTAATCCTTTTATGTCGCACCAACAAAAGACCCACCGTGTTGGCCCTTTCGGCAACAACCTGCGCGTAGGTTGCAGTCTCACCCGAAACAGCATTGGGGTGCCACAGAATCAGGTTTTTGCAAGCAGAGAGGGATATTACTGTACCTTAGCCTTTAATAAACTTATTAATCAATAGTTACACATCTTTGTCATTCGCTTATATATAACTTCGCACATAGATAAATAACTGTGACTTGCTTAACCCACTACAGGGAATTCACAGCGAAGCTTATTATTAGCAGTGATCTAAGTTATCAAATGTATACAGTTATTAATGCATAAAAATAATAGAAATAGAAGCAACACAAGAAACCACAACACCAAATATAACGTGGTTCACCCCCAATGTAGGGGCTACGTCCACAAACTGTGTTTTATTCAACTTGCTACAAAACCACAGTTTGATCTGCGCACTCAGCTGCAGATCCCTTCAGTCCTTAACAGCCGTGCACACAGTAGTAGGTCTCTGCGCACACAGCTGCAGAGGTCGTCCACGCACACAGCTAGGACTTAACCTTTCCTTACAAAATCAGCCGTAGCTTCGCCTTAATCTTTCTTTTCATCAATAACCTCACTTTTTCTTATTTACAAAAATTCCTATTTATACATCGTGTTATTACAAAACCATGGCTTCAAACCATGGGCACCCAAAAACCCCTAAACCCTGGATTTAAACCATGGGTTTATTACAAAAAGGGGTTTTGACTTACCCTGACACCCCTAAGACTATTTTGACCCATAACTCTGCTTACAAGCAACCATGAAGTTACCAAAACTGATAATCCTTAGGGTACGCGCCCCAACAGGCCCCTAAGACTCACTAGTGGCCCATCCCGGGACACTCTGCGAGGGTTCTGGTGGGAGAATCTTCTGCGCGAGAGTCTGGAAGCGACTGGTGAGATTGTGTAGTATATCATCAGTGACTTTCTCCTTTTCCACCAATTCCTGTAATACTGAAGATGATTCTGTGCTAGCCCGTTCCTGCTCAAAAGTGTCATAGGTCTTCAAAAGTTTGAGCTGGCTCTCTGCAGTATTGCTCAATTCTAATGCTTCATCAACCAGGGGCTGTAATGCATTCTCCAGCAGCGTTACCTTTGTCCTACAGGACTCGATTTCCTACTGAAGTTCCTTGATGCACTTCACTTTAGCCATCTTCTGCATAGGTGGCAGCGTCCTAATTTCTACTCTGACTGCATCTAATTCATCCTGGCGCAACTTGATGGTTTCCTGGATCTTACCTACATCTGGATGGTCCTGTAGGTTCGCCCATGCTTCTATGCTGTCTTCCATTAGTTTTGCAACGTTGGACACATTATTTGATATTTTTGCTGCTGAAGCCTTGATGTCCTGATGGTGCTGTTCTCGGACCTCTGGTGGAGTCTTGGGAGGAATGCGCAGTTGAAGTTCTGCAATCTGGTGCTGGTGTTCTATCTTCATCCTTTCAATCTCACTGCGAGACTGCTGGGCATAGTCTCCCAGCTTAGCGATTCTCTTCTATGGTTCCTCTGCTCCCTGCGTGTCGGAGTCAGAAATACTCCGACATGCCTCATCCAGTGCTCACATCAGCGTAGTTGTTTTATGTTCAGCCTCTTTCTTCTGTTGTGCTATTTCTTCTAGGCATGCTGCAAAGGTTTTGTTTTGTTTGATGGTGTCTTCCAATTGGAGTTGGGACAATTAGTCTCGTGCATGGATCTCCTTTGTAATAGCGAGCTGGAAGAGGTGGAATTCTGACATAGACATTTTTGTATAATCGTGCCCCACGGTCATACCCATCTGGGGTCGAGAATCTGTATCAGGAATTATCATATTTGCGCTTGATACCTATCCTTGGTGATCTCTGGGTGGCCATTGCCTAATATCCTACTGCGTGGGTGCTGTAGTGCTACTTGTCACAGTACCGTGTGCTGATTTTGTTGCTAACTCTTTTAGCTCTGACACCCTGTTTGCGATACTTGAGAGCCCGGAAAGATGCAGTTCCGCAAACTCTGACCATTTTTTAGTAAGCGTTGCCGTAAACTATTCTAGAGCTTGCTCCAGCTCATCTAGCGTTACAGTGGCTTCATCCTCAATATATTTGTCCCTCGACGCTTTTGCCTTTTTGCGGGACTACGGCTTGGTTACCTCTGCTACTTTTGGTGACTTGCGCTTCGTTGCTGGGTTAGGATCTGATATGGTCTTGATCGAATCCTCATCCTGTTCATCCTGTCCGCCGTCTCCACCCTGGCTTTCATCATCCATCTGCGAATCACTTAGATCTTCGCTATCTTCCAATGGGCTTTGCTGCTGCGCCTGACTGGTACCTACGCCAATATTGGTAGCTAGGGAAACTGGAATAGAAGGTTTTTTTCCTAGATCTTTCAGCCATTCAGCCGGCCAGTTCTGAACTATACCCCTGATATCTGGTTCGGTGACTACATATGGTAATTTAAAGCATTGAAGTTGTGGATCCACACGATCTTGAATGAAAACATGATGCATATCAGCACTAAAGTGCGCGACGCCCTCATAATTAGAGAACACTTCATTGGTGAGTCGTGGTGTTCGCACAATCTCATAGTCGATACTCATGGCATAAAAGATGAACACAGTGTTCGTCATCTGCTGAGCTACCTTATCTGAGGGTATCCATAGGGAGGCGTACCTCGCTGCCCCTGGCATGCCGAGGTTTAACTCTACAAACTGGGCTTCAGTGGGTTCTTTCCACCCAACTAATGCAATAAGGATTAAAAGCCACGAATAATGAAAAGGTCTACCTTTTTCCTGCGCATCGCGGGCATCCTCTAGGAACTCCTTCGCAAGATATTCGGCCCAATTATAAGTATACCCCTCAACGCAGTTCATAGCAATCCAGATAACTGGAGCAGGTACTTCAGTTGGCCTGCATTTCTGTATGAGTTTGCAGGCTAAGAGTTCAGCTGCAAAGCAAATGGGCTGCTCCTGAATCACAGAAGTGTGATACCCCCGTTTCCCTTTTGTCAGGACAAACCGCTCTTTCATGGTTTGCATGAGCTTTGTATCGTCATGTTTGGATGGAAATTCAGTTCCCGGATCAGGTCCTGCCATTGGTAAACCTGTGATCTTATGGATGAGTGTGGCATCAATAGGGATTTGCTAGTCCCCTATCCATAAATAGCCGCCATGCACCAACGCTAGTAACTGTTTGGCCACTACGGTCACATGTATACTGCGACCGAAATGGGGAATATCAAGCATCTTGAGTAGGCCAGCTTTGTCAAGGCTTGCAGCCCATGGTTGCACTTCCAGTAGTGTGACCTTATGATCTGGGTACTTGACGCGGTGCAAGTATTCTGCCGGTTCAAACTGTGGAAACTTGCCATGGTCATTGGTGTCGTGATCGCTGTACTTAAGCCGATCGATCTTCCCTGTCATGCTTCCTATCAGCTGAACTCCTTGTGGTAGCGAAGGTGTGGCTAATGTAAATTGCTTTGTCCAACGAGGTAACGCGGCACCTAGGCAAACAGGTTGTATATATAGTGGCCGCGGTGGTGCAATATTCTCCCTATCCCCGGTCGGGACCTGGGCGGAACCGGAGGGATCCATAGGATGATCTGCTGGTGTTTGCCCTGTTTGCCTCTACTGGTCTTGGTTTCGCTTGGAGTGAACTTCAGTTCTAGAATTTTTCCTGGCAGACCGTGTCTGTATCGGCTGTGGTGGTGCTGGGGGAGCATCTTCACAGGGAGCAAGGGCAGGCAGCCTATTAGAGTAGCTTATCAGACCCTCTTGCTCGAATTCTCTGACCAAAGCGTCAATCTTGCATTCTGTTGTCATGATTTCACTCATAAATCTTGAAGAATTGTAGAATACAATTTTCCCTAACTTAAGCATCTTCTTATACACACCACCAATCAAATTGGGCAGGATGGTGCATTCAAGGCACCAAATCTGACGAAAATCTTGGCCATGTGGAGCTCGATTTCCGAAACTGGTCTTAGTACAGGAATTTAAGGTAATTAAAACACTGCCGCCGCCAAATTGGTTGCTTCCAAACGGTCGGATTTTAATCCTCGCTGTGTTTGTGGACTTCAGCAGAATCCAAGTGTGAGCTTCGTGAGAACAAGCACCCTCGGCACAGTATTGCCCTTCGACCCATCCTGGGAATGCCGGCGACAGGGCTGTTAGGTCTGGAGCTGGCTTCTTGGTTCTTCCCCTCGGTTTGGTATTCAATTCCATGTCGAAGCGTAGCCTCCTCATACCATTTTTATGCTAGAGGTTCCCCGGTGTGTACAAACTTATGCACCCACTCTTCGCGCGATATGGTGTCCCAGGCTGCATAACTGTGCCTCACTTGTTTCTAAGGGCTATTCTGCCCAATGAACTTACTTCGCGCCTCTTGGACTTGGGTTATGAAGCTGAAGCGCAGAGATTTTTGACTGGCTTCCAATCTGGGAGTAGACTTGTTGTTATCATTCCGCCCCGCTACTGTAGCTCCTAATGCTGTCTCCATAGTCTGCATTCTCAGTGACGGAGGTTCTTGTACAATAAGTTCTCCATGGTCAGTCAACTCAACACAGGGAGGCAACTCTCTCAACTACGCACTAAGGCATCTAAGAGACTTAGTGAGTTGCGCGCGCTTGTGGCCATGTAGCTCGTACAGTTGATTCTGCCAATTCTCTAGACCATCGTTTGAATCAGACATGTAGGAGCTATCACATTTCCAATCTAGTATGCCGTCGGCATCAGGATCGACATAATCTACTTCCTGGGCTGTTATGTTGTAGATGTGGTCTAGAGTATCCTACTCCCCTTCGTCTCTGATCGGTTCTATATATCTTTCTCCTTGGGATGGGTTGAGGGGTATGATAACTCGCATACCATTTCCTTCGAAGGTCATCTGTCTCCTCTTAAGGTTGATGATTGCAGCATGTGCCATGGCCCACTCGATTCCCAACAGGGCCGGATAAGGGTTTCTATCATCAATGATCTCAATAACTTCAAAATTTGCTAGAGTGCTTACCCCATCAAGATCTATGGGAACACTAAGAAGTCTCCCTAGGGGCACAATCTTTTGCTGGTTAGCTAATCTCAGTTGTATAGGTGACCAATCCAGGGAGGGTTTTCCCATTTGTCCCCAAGTCTGCTTGGGTAGGACATTAACTTCTGATCCAAGATCCAAAATGACATCATTCATATCATATTCCCCTATCTGAGCATTCAATCTCATTTCCCTCCCCGTTCGTTGGACACAACTAACAGTTTTCTCCTGATCAACTCCTCTCTGAGGGTCTGTGACAGCAAGAACTTTTTGCAGCTCTTTTAAAGCATTTTGATTCTGCAAGAGTTTCATACAACTCTGTAAAAAGGAGGAGAGTGTACTTACTTTATTTGGTGAAGCATCTTGCGGCTGCGATGCCTGCGGAGGTTTCCGCGCAGGTACTGCAAGTGTGCGAGGGTCAAGAATATCGCACTGGGCCGCCTTGACTGGTGCCTGGCCTTATGTAGGATTAAGTGTTGGGACTGGCGCGGAGGCCTTACTCGTGCACACCTCGACAGGTTGTTTCTACGAATGCTGAATGTGCGTCGTGGCGCCACTCTGGGTGACCACATTGATGGCTGTGGTAGGTCTCTGCTCAATAGAAATCAACTGAAGATTCTGGGTAGGGCCACTATTGTTTTCCTGAATCTTCGCTATGAGCTAGGGGCACTGTTCAATCACATGGTCTACTGCGCGGAAGTAACGACAGGTTGTTGTGGGGTTCCGAAAGTCACGAACCAAATGGCCAGCTTGGTTACAATTATAGCACACCACCTGACCTCTTCCTCTCTCGGGCATACCACCACGACCATGACCTCCAAAAGCACCTCTTCCAGAGGCACCGTCACGGTAACCATAGCTGTCATTATTCTGGGCTTCATTTTGCACTCGGTAGACGTCAGAGATGCGCTCTCGCATGAGGTCATAGCTATGACACTCCTCTTCATTATGCCCTACTAACTTACAAAACTTGCAGTAAGGGTTCTTGGGAACTTGCACATATCGCTGAAGAAGATGACAGTTTTCAAGGCAATGTTGGCCAGTGGTTTGAAAAATATCACAATATAGAACACTGGGATTGAATTGGTTGGGAACACCCATATTTAAGTAGGTTCTGACCCCAGGGCACTAGTCCCTATCGTGACCTTCTATCCGGCATTGCGTACACTAGACCTCCTCTTGAATGGTTTTATCCTTTTTCATATCACGAAGCTCCAGGGCCGTGGCTACTAGCTGCGCTTGGATTTGAGCAAGACCAGAATCATCTCCAATGGGGGAGGTTTCTAGCTTCATTGCAATTTCCAGAGCTTCTTGCTGGTCAGCAACCTTCTGTTGCATGAGAGGAGTTCGGATATGTGGTAATAATGTTGCAATAAACCAATCCTTGTGCTGCGCAGGGCTAATGGTAAATCTGACTTGGTCTAGTAGAACTTTGAATCTCTGGTCGAAGTCCCACACGGATTCACCACATCGCTGTTGAATCTCTTTGAGCTCAGTGATGCTCTGCGATTCTGATTTAGGCTTCTTAAATTCTTTGGTGATGGCTTCCTTAATCTCGTCTAAGGTAGGGGTCTGCGTACTGGAAAATTTCATGAACCAGGTCAAAGCCTGGTCCCGAAAAGAAGTAATGAGCTGGACGGTTCTCACATCTAGGTCCGTAATGTTCTTCGCGTTCCATACTGCTTCACATAAAAACCAGAATTGTTCGGGGTCTTCTGATCCTGTGCCCTTGAAGATGGGCAGCTTGATATCATCAGCTAGGTGTGGCATGGCGGTTCTGGGAGGGTTGGGAGGGGGACAGGATGTCGATGGGGGGGGGTTTACAGAGGCAGATGGACCTGTGGTTGGAATACTCGAACTTGGTGGACTGGCAGACTGCGACGGACTTTTAGGGGTCACAGAGCTTCGCGGCGGGGTGACCAGAGGGTTTCCAAAGGAAGGGTTGTCTTCCGGGTCTGAGTCTTCAGAATGACTAGGGGATGGTGCGGTATCCTGGCCTAAGGAGTAGGACTTGAAATCACCTTTATACCCTTTTCCACTTCGTGGCAAACTAGTGTGCGCAGCGGGAGTGTTGTCACTTGCAAACATATGTTAGTAACACAAAAGCTAACAATCTGATTCAAATAGCAATATTCCCTTTTCAACCAATAGCATTTTAATTCTTAAGCTAAATAAATTCAAAAGCTTACCCCGTGGTCCTTGGAAAAATCAGCGCTCGGTGTCACTAAACGAAGTGCCTATGTCAATGGAAAACTCTGTCACGAAGGCCTCAAGGGTTCGTGTGGTCCAGAAGTCAACCACTCGGGAGATCTCGTTGTTCACACTTTGTACTATATTAACTCTCGCAGGGGTCCAAACAGAAAACCACCCCACATGAAAGTTGGTTCGCTTCTCAGCTAACCTGGACAGCCACTGGTGCAACTCTATGTGGATACTACCAAAGAAAATTTCATAAACATCACAAAAAACATACCTCTGTAAAAAGTCACGTGTGCTACGACGTAGATTTGTGTTCTCTTTCTCAGCAAATTTCAGATAAGTCTCATCAAGCCAAGCCCCGATTTCCGTCACAGAGGGCCTCCAGAACATATCCCTCAAGGTACGACGTAAACCCCTCTTGAGCAGATACTGAGTTCAACTGGCAACGGAACCAATTTGTTGGGAAATAGGGCAGACCCGGGTTTAATCCTTTTATCTCGCACCAAAAAAAGACCCACCGTGTTGACCCTTTCGGCAACAACTTGCGTGCAGGTTGCAGTCTCACCCAAAACAACAATGGGGTGCCGCAGAATCAGGTTTCTGCAAGCAGAGAGGGATATTACTGTACCTTAGCCTTTAATAAACTTATTAATCAACAGTTACACAGCTTTGTCATTCGCTTATATATAACTTCGCAGATAGATAAATAACCGTGACTTTCTTAACCCACTACAGGGAATTCATAGCGAAGCTTATTATTAGCAGTGATCTAAGTTATCAAATGTATACAGTTATTAATGCATAAAAATAACAGAAATAGAAGCAACACAAGAAACCACAAAACCAAATATAACGTGGTTCACCCCTAATGTAGGGGCTACGTCCATAAACTGTGTTTTATTCAACTTGCTACAAAACCACAGTTTGATCTGCGCACTCAGCTGCAGATCCCTTCAGTCCTTAACAGTCGTGCACACAGCAGCAGGCCTCTGCGCACACAGCTGCAGAGGTCATCCACGCACACAGCTGGGACTTAACCTTTCCTTACAAAATCAGCCGTAGCTTTGCCTTAGTCTTTCTTTTCATCAATAACCTCACTTTTTCTTATTTACAAAAATGCCTATTTATACATTGTGCTATTACAAAACCATGTCTTCAAACCATGGGCACCCAAAAAACCCTAAACCCTAGATTTAAACCATGGGTTTATTACAAAAAGGGGTTTTGACTTACCTCGACACCCCTAAGACTATTTTGACCCATAAATCCACTTACAAACAACCACAAAGTTACCGAAACTGATAATCCTTAGGGTACACGCCCCAACAACATCTTTGACACCACCACCGATCTCACCACAATCAAGAAGGCCCAACTATTGGGGAAGAGCTTGGTTCAACTTTATGACCATAACTTGGTGCTTCAGGCTCAAGCACAACCCACTACCCTACTGAAGCAGGTTGCCGAGCGTAAGGCCTCCCTTGAGGAAATTGCTACTCAGTTTAGCAACATGGAGCAAGAGTCCAAAGCTATTATGGAGGAAACCACACAGTTTTGGTAGAGTATTGTTCAGGATGAGTAGCTTGATCAACTCATTGTGTAGGTACAGGAAGCAGAGGGTCAATTGACAACTTTGAAGTTAGTGCTAAAGGCCATGCCACTGATGGTACAACATACCTGGTCCATCGAACTGAACAATCTCTAGTAGCACGCTGCCCGTTCCCAAGAGCACCAGCAGAAGCACTGCGAGAAACTCAATGAATTCCAAGATCTTGGCGGCCAATTAGCTATTAAAGCTGTCACCACACTTCAATCTATTTAGGAGAGTCGACAAATGGACGACAACAAGGCTACCAAGGAGCACCTGTTCCAACAAATGGTGAGTAATTGTTAGAATACCATTGCTAAAGTGAATCTCCAAGTTCAGGACATTTCCCAACAATTTGTCTATTTTAAGGATAAGACTGCCGCATACACCCTGTCAACTTAACGTGTCTTGAGGACTAGCCACAAAACTATGTTTGGGGCCTATTGGAAAGGGGTGGGGGTGAGTGATATGTGTAGTGTCAAGACAACTATGCAAGCTCACACAGTATCGTGCAAGGGCCATTTAGCATGATGACTGGAGAAGTAACCACTTTTTGAATACTTTATGTATATGTGGTCCCAATTTTGTTGTAATAGGTCAGTAGCAGTTTGAAATTAGTTAATAGTGGACCCTTGAGGTAAAGGCATAGGCCTATTTATAGATCCATTTTCATAATGATAAAGAGAAATGATTTTGGCATTGCATCTAGCACAATATTTGTTGGGGACTGTTCTATATTGACTGCGATTTCTTCTGGGTTTCTTGTGATGCACTCTCTGGTTTTGGAGAAGGATTGTGTAATGTGGTATATTTATGCAAGATTAATATAAGATGTGGTCAGTATGGTTCAATCCTTATCAGTTGTCTGTTGTGATGTGACAATACCTCTATTTGTCACAATGATGCAATGTGATTTATGTAGATCTATTATGATGCTATGATTCTTCTTCTGATACAATGATGAAAGTTAGTTTCTCCTTGCTCTGCTAATGCAATCTGTTAAATATAAATTGATGTAATCTCTGTGACTATTGAATGCGGTATGATGTTTCATGATTAATGCTGTGATAAGATACGGTGATTGCATAAGTCATGGTTCTCCCCATTCGGATCCCCATGTCCTCCTTCCCCATTGTTGGAAACTCAGTTCTGACAACTCTCCCTTGAATGCTTTGGGTGAGACCTTGTTTTCTTCCCAGACTTTTCTATGCAAGGTAAAACCTATTTAGGCCAGTGCTCAGGGAGATTGTGCTACAGAACATCAACAGACTCAGAACCCCTATTGATGAGGCTTTCTTGGTGGGCTGTGCCAACACTTTTGAGCATCATTCATTCCATACCTTGTTCTAGACATCATCAAACTGATAATGTGAGGAGTTCCAGGAGGGCTCCAAACCAAAGATAGATAGGTCCACTTTGCACAATGTACTATATTCCAGCATCTGTAGAGAAATCAGTCATCCATCCATAGATACTTCGCCTGATTTTAACTATTAGGAGTGATTTTAACTTGACTTGTTCATAATGTACCTAGTGTCTAGTAAGATCATATCCTTCCCACTTTTGATTGAAGATCCATCTTGTCACCTATGTTGAGATAATTCTTAATACTCTTCATGAAAGATTCTCTTATCTTCAATTAGGTGATGTATATTGTACTTAGAAAAAAATCCTTTACATCACACTTCAAAGGATAATATATAAACAATAATGTTTAAAGTCCATTTAAAATGACAAGGTGGAAATATTGCTTAATGGCTTGTGTCAGTTAACTCTTCCCAAATTTTGCATCGGCACCCCTTCCTTCCTAGACATATTGAAAATGCATAAAATAGAGTTGTTGATTCATCTATTGATAACATTTTGTTATCTCCCAAAATAAATTTATTTTGATAGTATGAATAATTCGAGTCATGTAATGAAAGATTTAAAGATGACTAACAAATTGAAGGTCTCTGGTTTTTCTATGGTTGAAAAAATTGGAAGTTATAGCTTTCGGTGGCTTAGGAGGGGTTCTTAACAGCTCATTAGCCACTGAAAGGATTTGTTTTGGCAGCTAACCGTTTAACGTAGGATAAAGGTTAACCATCAAAAGCGGGCCCGATCAAGTAAATGGTAAACGCACTTTTGGTGGCTTAGGCGAGATTTCAAAAAACTCATTAGCCATAGAAAAGTGCTGCTTTCGGTAGCTTAGTGAACAGTCAAAGAAGGGCATTAACCACCGAAAGAAGGAAAAAAGGCGTTGGGGAAAAAGTGGTTTCGGTGGCTTAGGTGAAAGCTTTGACGTTTCATTAGCCACCAAAAGGATGGGTTTTCAGTGGTTAAAAGGGATTTTTGGAGAGACTACTATCTACAGAAAGCTGAGTTTCACCCCAACATTGGGAAAACAGTTTCGGTTGCTTGGGAGAAAGGGATAGCATTTCATTAGCCACTGAAAGCCATCTTTTTAGTGGCTAGAAGACAAATTCCTGAAGGTTGTTAACCACCAAAAAGGTAAAATATGGAAATGGTTATAAATCTATCAAATCAAATCTCGTCAGCAAAAGCAATGATCATTAAATGGCGTGTAAGCCATCGAAAGGATAGGAGGCTATGTAATTGCATGAGTAAATAGGTAAGGATTTCATTATTGAAACTGATAAGGACTGATGTGATGAAACCCTCCTTCTCCCTCCATCTATCCACATAACTAGAGAAAATCCCACTGAGTATCCATGGTTGATTTTAATATGATTTCTGGGCAAGGGGTCTCGAAAAAATCAACTGAATCCATCACCTTCTAACCTTAGCATCAATCATGCAGGATAAATCCCTCATAATCAGTGCCAAATATTCAGTACACCCCACCCTCAACTTTTGCATTTCTCTCCACCAGAAATCCATCTCTAAGAAGCATCCTATCAAAACACTATCATACAAAATTTGAATTTATTGTTACAGGTACCTAGGAGTGGCATTCAGCAAGATGAAGAAAGGAGGACCTGCTCTCAGGCAGGAGTTGGGAGATATCATCTACCTAGAGGCACATCTAGAAGTCTATCAATTTTTCAAAGATGATGGCTGCTATAGGTTTTGTGAGAAGATTCAAGGTTCACATCAGCAGGTGGCTGAGGCATTTTCCCTCTCTTTCAATGGATCCAAGGCAGTCATAGGAAAAGAAGAATTCTTGATAGATGAAACCCTAATTACTGAAGTGACTGAACTCCCTAGCATAGGATCGAAGTGGTTTAAGACCACCATTCCAAAGGATGTAGAGTTCAGATCTTACCTAAATCCTAAACATAGAGAGGTGGTGTGGAAAAAATGTGTACCATCCTCTTGGCTAGAAGAAAGGCAACAACAATTGCTGAAGGCCATTGTGTTCTACATAATATGTGAAGGGAGATACAATATAGATATGATTTACCATTTTAAATTGATGAACCACTTCACAGGGATAATCCCACTAAATTTTCCTTTTTACTTACACAGGAGTTTGGTAAAGATGGCACACCAGGTGAAGGCCCAACCAACCAAGATTGCTGGCAGACTGTCTCATCATGGACTTATCCAACTTCTGATCCAATAATTGCTGAAAAGGAGGAATATGGCATGGCCTTATTTCTTATTTTGGAACGGTTTTGAAACATGCCTTCAGCCAGAAGAAAATGGGAATTCTCTTGCTAAAAGTTCCACCACACCAAGAAGTGGGAAAAGGAAGAAAAGGGGTATATCCCTAGCAGTAGCAGAAAAACTTCCTTCCTCTTCCAAAGATAAGAAGGTCAAAAGAAACTTGGATTTTAGTGAAAAGGGCCAGGAAGTTGCAACACATAGTGAGAAAATTTTTAACCTGCCCTACTCAGATTCAGAAGAGGAACATGAGGAAGGTGCAGACCTAGATTTACAAGTTGTAGCAGGCATTAAAGAGCTCCCATCACCTACACCAAAAGAGCGGGATGAACTAGCAGAGAAGGCTTCCTTTGGAAAGTCTAAGACTCAAAGGATAAATCAGTTTCTAAGGCAAGTGTATGAGATGGAGATTTTGGAAAGGGAGATAAAGAAAAATAATGTTGCATTGAATAGTAGGAACAACCTGCTGCATAAATCTTATCTAGAGTAGAGAGAAAGGTATATTTTCCTATAGAGACTAAATAAACGGTACTTGAAATACAACATAAGATTGTACATAAAATATTAGGCTTTAGAGACTGTAGCTGAAGGAGGCCAAGCAAAACCCTAGCACCCACCTCACATTGGAAACCCTAGCTGAAGATGTAGTAAGCCTTTAGCCTCCGGAAGCAAGCCAGGCTACTATTAACCCTCCGAAGATAGATCCTGTTGAATAAGAAAGCTATGCAGACAAACTTGAAAGAACAATTTTCAAGGTGACTTAATATTTTTTGAAGAACAGGTATTTTTGGTGGCTTAGGCGAACACTGAGGCAGTTCATTAGCCACCGAAAGCATCGCTTTCGGCAGCTAACAGTTCTGATATTTTGGAATTTTAACCACTGAAAGAAGACAAAGGAATAATATGTATTTTTGACATGCAGGACCAGTTTTGGGAGAACATGGATGACTCAGGGATGAAGTGTAAATATGAAGGACACTAAAGAAAACATCAGGGAAGGTATGGTTCAGTTTTCCTATGACATAACAGTAGAAAAGGTCACCAACACTCAATTGTCAAAGTGAAATAGTGACTTAACCAACAGAAGACCAGTGACAACGATTTCCAGTACTTACTTTAGTTATTAGAAGTTTCAATCAGTGAACGAATTCTATAGTTAGTTAGACTAGTAGTTGATTAGGGTTTTTTAAACTAATTATGCAAAAAAGAATTATTTTGTCTGTTTTTATTAAATCAGATCCAAGTTTTGAGGATCTGAGTATTTTTGTAAAGGCTATAAATCCCAAGACTTATTTTATTGAAAGGGTTTGACTTCGGGGACCTGGAGACCATTTCTATTGTCAAGCTTCTCATATTTCTCATGACCTAATATAAGCTCTTTTGTTATCATCTGTTCAGCTTCCATTTTCTGTCTTTTCTATGCTTATGCTTGAATGTGTTATTGAAGTTTTATTCAAGTTAATTAATGTCTAATAGTTGTCACCCTATTGGCATATTGATGTGATTTGAATTATAAGTGCTTTCCTTGTCATGATTAGTGATTTATATATATCTATTTTATGTATGGATCTTCCATCATGATAAGTTCTCCATCTCTCCACCATATTGTCAACCTCTGAACAGTGGTAATTAGAAGCCTTATCCTTGATTGAGTTTCATGCATGTCTTGAGAGTGTAAGGTATTATAGGTCACCTCACTTGATCCACTTAGAAAACAATAAAAATATTAAATTTACCAAGCATCCTCGAGCTGCAACCTAGAGGAGTTTCCTGGAGTGATAACAAATTGGCGCCGTTGCTGGGGAGAGGAGACTAAAGCTCAGCTTCCTTGGGAGACAACATGGAGCCTTAATTTGATGATAGACAAATATTGGACACTATTTTGGTTGTAATCATCTATCTTGTGACTCCATTGAAATAAGGTGGCTTCAATAATACCAAGTACCAGAGAAAACCCTCAATAGCCACCGGCAACGCCAGTTTTAGATCCAAAAGAGATTCTGAGAAGAGCTAGGACTTCACAAAGGAATACCAGTAGTGCTGCAAAGTAAGCCACATCAGGTATTTCAAGAAATATTTTTTCTATTATTCAATTCTGCGGAAACACTTAATTCTCAGGAATTTATAAATACATAAGAAAATTTTAGGGTTTGGGCATCTTCAAGCACTACTGCTTGTGAAGATCCAATCCCTAGTGGCTCCACTGGGATAATTTTACCACCACCTTCTCAGCTACTACCTATAGCAAGACTACCTTCCTCCACCCTTTCTATACCCATTTCCAATATGGCTGCCCCTTAATTGACGAAAATGGAAATGATCCTGGTAGCTAGGTATGCCCCCCTAAATTTACCCAACCCTCTCTCATCCATGCCCACTGGAGACTACCTCAAGTACATGCCTACTTTCACAGGAGAGGGAGATTTCATAGTTGAAGAACATCTAGAGGCATTTTATAGTTATGCTCATAACATTAATATAGAATAGGAAGATGTTTGGACTAGGGTTTTTATATAAATCCTAGATGGTCAGGCTAGGAAATGGTTCAAAGAACTTCCTACTAGATCAGTAGCAGGAATTTAATCCCTAGATGACATCTTTCTAAAACATTGGGGAGAGAGGAGAGACCACCTCTATTATATCACAGAGTTCAACAACTTGAAAAGAGAGAATGGGGAGTCTCTCTCCAACTTCACGAATAGGTTCAACAATATGTATAGCAAGATCCCCACTGCAATCAATCCCACTGATACCTCAACCAGGATAAATTATGCAAATGCCTTTGACTCTGATTTTTTTCTGCTTGTCAGAGAAAGGAGGTCTCCCTCCTTATCACTCATGTAGGATGCTGCCCTAGAGGTAGAATCTAACATTGTGGCATCTGAGAAGGTCGAAGGAAAGATAGACGGGAAGAAGCATCCAGCAGACCCTATTGGGGCTTGTTCATCAAAGAATAATATTGACAAAATGACCAAACTACCAGATAAGCTGACTACTGAAATGTATAAGCAAAAGGATCGAGGAAGATACCTATGAGAGGTAAAGGGCCAAGTGATTATGTTCCTTGAAACCCTAATTTTGTCCCTTATAGAAGAGACAACCCCCCAGTTCAAATCCTTAGAAGGGAAAGGAATCAAGGGGAATATCAGAGAATCAGAGCTCCTTTTCAGAAGGATGTACTAGAAGAAGAGCCAGAATTCATTGAGGAAGAAGGAGAGGCTGAAGACAACATCCACTGCATGGAAGATAAAGTTGATTATTCTTTTTTGACACAAGAAGAATATGAAGAAGCCCTAATTGATGAGTAGATCAGTGAAGAAACAGTATATTACGATGATGGTCAAGGAGGGTATAACATGAGGTCTAGGCTAGTTGCTCCCCTTAAAAAGACTGTTATTCCTACCAAATAGCCTACTGCACCAGCTAAAAAGGATATTGTTTTACCAAATAAAATGGTTGTCATTCCAAAACCATTGCAAAAACCAACACCTTCATCAAGCCCTGACCATGTCCAGCTCAAAGCTCCAGTACATGAGGTAAGGTTTGCTGATAGACTGCATTATTCTTTTAAACTTGAGTTAGAGATTCAAAAATTGAAGATCCCATTCGCATTAATCGAGCTAATGAAAAATGATGCATTCAAATGTTCCATATTGAATTCTCTTCAGCCAAAGGTACACATTGATACTGACTTTGTAAATCTGCAAGATGATAAACCTATTGTAACCCTAGGCCTTATGATCGAAGACCTAAAGTATTAATGCCCACCTTTCTACATATCCTTGAATTCCATGATAAAGTCCTTCATAACTGTCTGCTGGACTCAGGAGCTTCCCATAACCTAATGCCAAAAGCTGTAATGGATGAGCTTGGTCTCAGCATTACAAAGCCCTACCATGATTTGTTCTCCTTTAAATCCAGAAAGGTCAAGTGCTTGGGCCTCATCAAAGACCTTGTTGTAAACCTATCTCAGCTACCCTAAAAAATCATCATGATGGAAACTGTAGTGGCTGATATCCATCCTAAATTTGGTCTCTTGATGTCTCGATCATGGAGTAAAAGGATAGGTGGGACCCTTCAGATGGAATTTACATATGCTACAATCCCCATGTTTGGAGGGGAGACCAAGAGGCTGTATAGAGAGAATCAACTTTCCTACATCATAAGCAATGAAAGGAATTTAGTGAACCACCCCATATATGCAGTAGACATTGATTTTGGATCATGCATTCTACAAATAGATGATTCTCAACAAAAACCAGTCCAGCTTACCAAGCCCACCTGTCAACAACCCAAAGAAGTGACCATAGCAGTCTGGAACATGTATTTTGATGGTTCTAGCACTCAAAACTCAGTAGGTGCAGGTGTAGTATTGATCTCTCCATCCAAAGAGAATATTCATCTGTCTTATAAGCTTGAATTTAAAACCACTAACAATATAGTAGAATATGAAGCCTTGCTGCTTCGAGTTAAAGCTGCCAAGGAGATGGGGATCATGTGCATGAGAATATTTGGAGATGTAGGCCTTATTATACAGTAGGTCAATAACACTTTTCAAGCAAAAAATGTTAGACTAAAGGCCTATAGGGACAAGGTATGGAAACTCAGAGACTCCTTTATGTTTTTTGAATTGTCATATATACCTAGGGTTTTGAATCACCTGGTTGATTCTCTAGTTGTCTTTGCAAGTCTATTTGTTCCTCCTTTACCTCCTAAGCTCAGCTATGATGTTCATGTCAAGTATAGACCTTCCCTCCCAGATAATGTAAAATTTCTGAAGGTGTTTGAGAATGATGATGAGCTTAGTAAATTCCTTCAGCTATTAGATGAATTCTATGATATACATATATATCAGGAAAACCTAAGCATGGAAGAATCCCAACAGCTCAAGTTGAAAGATAAAGTAGTTGATCACAATATTGTCTAATTACCCAGCAATTATATACCTCGGGGTCTAGTACCTATGGAAGAGCTTTTTGATCATAATGACATCCCTTTAAATCCTGCCAAAAAGGAGCAACACCCTGCTATCCAAGAGAAAAACATGGGTATCCAAAGCCATCCAAATCTGATAATTCTGTCCATTGAGTTGACTGTAGATAAGAGCTCAAAATTTTGCAGCCTGATAAAATAATTTGCTGATATCTTTTCCTTGGAGTACAATGACCTAAAAAACTATGACACCAATATCACCCAGCACAGGATTCCTTTGGAGAAGGACACCATCCCTTTCAAGCAGAAGCTGAGATCCGTCAGTCCTCTCCTACTACCTGTAATTGAAAAAGAAATCCATAAGCTCCTCAAATCAAAAATCATAATCCCCCTCAGGTATTCTAAGTGGACTACAAACCTAGTGGTGGTAAGGAAGAAGAATGGGGAAATAAGGTTGTGTGTGGATTTTATAAACCTAAACAAATGTTCCTAAAAAGACAACTATCCAATGCCCAAGATGGAACACCTATTGCAAAGAGTCTCAGTGGCTAGTGTCATGTCATCACTGGATGGATTCTCTAGATACAGCCAAGTTGCTGTGCACTGTGATGACCAAGAGAAGACTGCTTTTACCACCCCCTAGGGCACTTTCATGTATGATAAAATGCCATTTGGGCTGATGAATGATGGGGATACCTTTTAGAGATCCATGGACCTAGATTTTGTAGCGATGAAAGATAAATTTGTGCTTATATACTTGGATGACCTAACTATTTACTCTCACAACCATCATGACCATTTGCAACACTTGAGGAGGGTATTTCTGAAGAGCAGGAGGTTTGGAATATCACTCAACCCTAAGAAGTCCCAGTTTTCACTTAGTGATGGGAAAATCCTAGGTCACATATTCTCAGCTGAAGGTGTAAAGATTGATCCAGTAAGGGTGGAAGCAATCCAGAAGCTATCCATACCGAGGTCAAAAAGGGATATTCAGTCCTTTTTGGGTAAGATAAACTTTGTCAGGAGGTTCATCCCTAATTTCTCTGAGATGTTAAAGCACATAACAACCATGCTGAAAAAGGATCTAGAAATAAAATCGACTAACCAGGCAAGAAGCTCTTTTGAAGACATCAAGAAGGCTATCATGGAGGCCCCAACCCTGATTAGTCCAGACTATACCAAGAGTTTTTATATTTTCTTCTTTGCATCATATGACACAGTGGCAGCTGTGCTATTACAAAAAGATGATGAGGGTATCGATCATCCAATTGCATTCTTTAGCAAGACCTTGAGAGATGTTGAGCTGAAGTATGATACAATTGAGAAACAACCTTATGTTCTCATCAAGTCATTGAAGACCTTCAGGATTTACATTCTCCATGCAAAAGTTCTTCATATGTACCTTCAGCTCTTGTGAAGGATGTTTTGAATGAGCTTGACATTGATGGAAAGAGAGCTAAGTGGATTTCCAAGATCATTGAGTTTGATATAGAGGTGAAGCCCACTAAGCTAGTAAAGGGACTAGGTCTGGAAAAACTCATGGCTAAAGAAAACTGTGAACTAATGGGGATAAACTTCCCTTGTGTCAATTCAGCAAAATTGCAAACTGTAGTAGCAACAGAAGTAGTTTAGGATCAGAATGGCATTCAACCAATGGCTAAAAACCTGTCTTCATGTGAGTGGTACTCATGTATTATTCATTTTTTTGTAGAAATTAGAAGTTCCTCCTGGTCTCACTCCTAATCAAGCACAAGCTCTTAAACTAAAGTTTGTTAAATTATGCATAGTTGATAAACTACTGTACTGGAAATATCTATCAGGGGTTTTGTTGAGATGTCTAGATAAAGAAGAATCAGATAGGGTCATGCATCACTTTCATTCCAGCACATGTGGGGCCATCATTATTGGAAGACCACAACCCACAAGATCCTGAGGGAAGGGTACTATTGGCCAATCCTTTTTACTGATGTATGTACCTTTTTAAGGGCCTATGACCAGTGCCAAAGATTTATAGGGAAGCAATGGCTCAAATCCTTTCCCCTTAGGCCTATTGTAGTGAATGGGCCTTTCCAGTAATGGGGTATCGATTTCATATGTGAAATAAATCCATCTTCCAGTGGACATCATAAATGGATCCTAGTAGCCACAGACTAATTTACCAACTGGATAGAGGCAGACCAGGAATGCAACTCATCAGGTCATCATAAATTTTTTATATGAGAATATCTTTAGCAGGTTTGGCTTCCCAGTAAGGTTAGTAATTGATAATGCACCACCTTTCAAAGATGGGGCATTGGTTAGAATGTGCGAGTCAATGGGAATTCAACTGGTGCATTCCACATCCTATTATTCTCAAGGTAATGGCCTGGCTGAATCATCCAACAAAGTACTAGTCAGGATCATCAGAAAGTTATTGGAGACAAATCAGAAAAGATGGGATTCTAAGCTAAAGTTTGCTTTATGGGATGATAGGGTAACAGAAAAAATATCTATAGGGACGTTTCCATTCAAATTAGTTTATGGTACTAAGGCCATTTTTCCCATTCATCTCATTCTGCAAGTGGCAAAGTTCTTTCAGGAATAGGAAGATGAACCAAATGATATGGTGAGGAGGATGATGGATTTGGTGGAGTTGCAGCAAGTCAGGGAACAAGTGATAGAAAAATTATAATCCCATCAATAGAGGATAAAGTTCATGTTTGACAAAAGGGCAAAAGTAGACAACTTTTAGGTTGGAGACTGGGTCCTCAAGTGGGATACTGTCAGGCAGGACAAGGGCAAACATGGAAAGTTTAACTCTTTGTGGATTGGCCCTTTTGTGATAGCTCAGGTATAGAAGAATAACACCTTCAAATTGTAGAATCTGGAAGGGGAAGAGGTGTTTGATGGCCCAGTGAATGGGCGTTTTCTGAAACTTTACTTTATTTGAGGCTCTGATGCCTTGTTATTGTAAATTACTAGTTAATAGGTTGTTTTTTCTTACAGAATAAACTCCATGCCCAATGGAACAGTAAATGATAGTGTTGAGTTTTTAGTTGTTTTCAAGGAAAGGAGTTTTGGTTTTCGGTTCTTTGGACCTCATAGGGAGGTTCCCATCCCCAAGGAGGAGCCAGATGTTATCTCCCAAAATAAATTTATTTTGATAGTATGAAGAATTCGAGTGATGTAATGAAATATTTAAAGATGACTATCAAATTGAAGGTCTCTGGTTTTGCTATGTTTAAAAAAATTGGAAGTTATAGATTTGGGTGGCTTAGGAGGGGTTCTTAATAGCTCATTATCCATCGAAAGGCTTTCTTTCGGCAGCTAACATTTTAACGCAGGATAAAGGTTAACCACCGAAAGCGGGTCTGATCAAGTAAATGGTAAAAGAAATTTTGGTGGCTCAAGAGAGATTTCAAAAAACTCATTAGCCACTGAAAAGTGTTGCTTTCAATAGCTTAGTGAATAGTCGAAGAAGGGTGTTAACCACTGAAAGTAGGAAAAAAGGCATTGGGGAAAATTAGTTTTGGTGGCTTAGGAGAAAGCTTTGACTATTCATTAGCCACCGAAAGGATGGGTTTTCGGTGGTTAAAAGGGATTTTTGGAGAGACCACTATCTGCTAAAAGCTGAGTTTCACCGCGACATTGGAAAACCAGTTTCTATGGTTTGGGCTAAAGGGATAGCATTTCATTAGCCACTGAAAGCCATCTTTTCAGCAACTAGCAGAAAAATTCCTGAAGACTGTTAACCACCGAAAAGGTAAAAGATGGAAATGATTATAAATATATCAAATCAGAAAGGTGTACCATCTTCCTAGCTAGAAGAAAGGTGGCAGCAACTGCTGAAGGCCATTGTGGTCTACATAACACGTGAAGGTAGATACAACAGAGCTACGATTTACCATTTTAAATTGATGAACCACTTCACAGGGAGAATCCCAGTGAATTTTCCTTTTTACTTACACAAAATTTTTGCAAAGATGGAACACCAGGTGAAGGCCCAGCCAACCAAGATTGCTGGAAGACTATCTCATCATGGCCTTATGCAACTTCTGATCCAAGAACTGCTGAAAAGGATGAATATGGCATGGCCTTATTTCTTATTTTGGAATGGTTTTGAAATAGGCCTTCAACCAGAAGAAAAGGGAAAGTCTCATACTAAAAATTCCAGCACACCAAGAAGTGAGAAATGGAAGAGAAGGGTTATATCCCCAACAGCAGCAGAACAACATCCTTACTCTTCCAAAGACAAGAAGGTCAAAAGAAACTTGGATTTTAGTGAAAAGGGCGAGGAAGTTGCAACACACAGTGAGAACATCTTCAACCTGCCCTACTCAGATTCAGAAGAAGAACAGGAGGAAGTGCAGACCTAAATTTACAAGTTGTAGCAGACATTCAAGAGCTTCCATCACCTACACCAAAAGAGCATGATGAACCAACAGAGAAGGATTCCTCTAGCAAGCCCAAGACTCAAAGGATAAATCAGTTGCTAAGGCAAGTGTATGAGATGGATATTTTGGAAAGGGAGATAAAGAAAAATAATGCTGCATCGACCAGTAGGAACAAACTGATTCATAAATCTTACCTAGAGTAGAGAGAAAGGTATATTTTCCTAAAGAGACTAAATAAACGGTACTTGAAATACTACACAAGATTATACATAATTATTAGGCTTCAGAGACTACAGCTGAAGGAGGTCAAGTAAAACCCTAGCACCCACCTAACATTAGAAACCCTAGCTGAAGCTGCAGTAACCTTCTGCCTCCAGAAGCAAGGCAGGCTGTTGCTAAAACTCCTAACATAGAGCCTGTTAAAGAAGAAATCTAAGAAAACAAACTTGAAAGAACAATTTTGGAGGTGACTTAATATTTTTTAAAGAATAGGGAGTTCGGTGGCTTAGGCGGACGGTGAGGCAGTTCATTAGCCACAAAAAGCACAGCTTTCAAAAGCTAACAATTTCGATATTTTGGTATTTTAAACATCAAAAGTAGATAGAGGCATAATATCGATTTTTGACATGCAGGACCAGTTTTGGGTGAACATGGATGACTCAGGGATGAAGTGTAAAGATGAAGGACACTAAATAAAAAATCATGGTATGCTTCAGTTTTGCTGTGACATAACAGTAGAAAATGTCACCAACGCTCAACTGTTAAAGTGAAACAGTGACTTAACCATCATAAGACCAGTGGCAGTGATTTGTAGTACTTACTTTAGTTATCAGAAGTTTCAAAAAGTGAACAAATTCTACAGTTAGTTAGACTGGTAGTTAATTACAGTTTTTTGACCTAATTATGCAAAAAACAATTATTCTGTCTATTTTTATTAAATCATATCCAATTTTTTAGGATCTGAGTATTTTTGTGAAGGCTATAAAGCCTAAGACTTATTTTATTGAAAGGGTTCAACTTTGGGAACATATAGACCATTTCTATTGTCAAGCTTCTCATATTTCTCATGACCTAATATAAGATCTTTTGTTATCATCTATCGGCTTCCATTTTCTATGTTTTCTCTGCTTATGCTTGAATGTGTTATTCAGGTTTTATTCAGGTTAATTAATGTCTGATGGCTATCACCCTATTGGAATATTGATATTATTTGAATTCTAAGTGATTTCCTTGTCATGATTAGCCATTTATATATATATGTTTTATGTATGGATCTTCCAGCATGATAAGTTCTCCATCTCTGCACCATATTCTCAACCTCTGAATAGTGGTAATTAGAAGCCTTATCCCTAATTGAGTTTCATGCATGTCTTGAGAGTGTAAGGTCTTATAGGTCACCTGACTTGATCCACTTAGAAAACCATAAAAATAGATAAGTTACCAGGCATCCTCGAGCTGCAACCTAGAGGAGTTTTTTGGAGTGATAACACTTTCCATGTGAAGTTTGTTTAGGATTTCATCCCTTGTACTCTTATGGGTTACGACAATCCTTTATTTTTTATTCTATACTTTTCATGTTCATAATGAAAAAAATATAGACTTAGCCACATACAAAGAATTGACGGATCAGTGTTATAATCCATTTGCATCAAATTTATACTAATGTCATTGATATCCTTACCAAGGATTGTGTGAAGAAAAATAAATTGATCAAGCTTAGGACACCACCTCATTTAAAAGTTAGTGATAAAGGATGGTATTTAAATCAATGGTAAATCCCATCACAAATTCAAGCCATTCTGATACATTAAACCCTATGCTATCATTCAACAACTCAAAGTGAATGATTTTTGGCTTGATTTCCATACTTACCCATGTGTTCATATAATTTCTTCAGCCTTATGAAGAATTCACCTTGAATATAAGCTATTGTTAATTCATCCACATATTGTCCTAGATATTTATGTTCTACTTCAACCAGATACACTCTGACACCTGGACTTGCGCATCTTGACATGATTCCAAATCATCATCACATCTTGTGATCAAGAAAGGTCATCTCCCTCTGCAGGCATGCTGGATTCAATCCATACTTTAAAAAATCACTATCTTCTGAGTGCTTCCAAGTTTTCTAACTAGTGTTATACCCAAATCCCGTCACCAACATGTGATGAGATCCTCAACACCTATGTTTTCCCTAAATCCCAAACTTGGAGTGGAAAATATGCTTTGGATGTTAGTTCTACATGAAAAAACGTAGCACCACCTTTTCCCTTTAGTTGATGAGTGATACCTTGTTCAACATCGCTTGAGTCCTTTTATAGAAAAGTAATGCCAACGCGTATATGCTTTGTTATTTAAGTAGTTCTTACCCATCACCGCTCTGTCATAAAGGAACATAAATGGTACCCTTGGTAAAAATGGAAAAAAAGAGGATTGTCGAGGCTTCTAGAACATGAGCCTCATGTCCTCCCTTATCCCTATCAATCTAGGTCGGTTGGAGTCGAGATCCCTCTTGGTAGGATCTTATGGGCACCTCACACACAATTCTCTCAACTATCCCTATCCATTGATCCCTATAAATACAAGCTCATGTCCCATAGTTGGGGGAGAGAACTAAATGGTAATGTTATGCTGTTGAATTGACTATCTAGCCCAATCCATTGGAGAGAACAAGAGAGCAATTTGGAGCTATCGGGGATCAGGTGTTTGTCTTGAGGAGGAGTTTGTCAACATTAAGGCAATGTTTGTAAGCTTCTTCATTCATTTCTTAATGCAAAGTTGATTTCAGTCCCACATATCTGTTGTACTGATCTCACATGTATATGTGGCTGGATTCCTTAGTCACTAGTATGGATGTATAAATAATGTTCCAGTAGCTTTGATGTTCTTGTTTGTTTGACATGTCCTGTAGGTACATATGTTTGTCATCAAAGCATTATTCCAGATGTTTACAACATTCAAGGAAGGTCTTCATCTTTTGTCGTTCACTTATTTTTTCTAGATTTGAACCATTCAGACTGGAGGAACAACTTCTGTCCATAGAAGGTGCAATATTCCTGACAACATATCTGGTGACTCCACTGGGGAACAAAGAAAATTTCAGTTGATCTAATCTTCCTCAGTCCTTGAACACTTGTCTAAATCTAGGGTCCATTCTATAACTCTCTTTAGTCAGATATGCCATCTGACTTAGTGAGGTTTGGTTTAAAAATTTCATATCTGTTTAGATCTGAACTACTGTGACTTTATATGCTCTGTTTTATTGTCAATTCATCAGTATTTACCTTGATTTGAACAATTTTTAACTTGAATTCTTGTTCTCTTTATGTTTTGGATATATTTAAGGAATCACGCATGTATTGTAGGCAACAAGCAGTGCCATCGCTTGAACCTTGTTAGCCATAAGTGGTGCCACCACCTGAGTGTAGTGATCCGGAAGCGATGCTCATCCAAAACCGCTCTGTCAGACACCCCTCCAGTGTGTTGCCAGGTGCCTTGTTCCAGAACTTGATTTTTTGTGATTTTTTGCGAAAGTAGGGTTTTGCTTTCTTTCAGCCTTGCATTGTCAAGCTTGTTTGTTTGAATATGAATGCTCATGGTTGAAAACTTTGTGGTAAAATTTGTTTGATTGAAAGAATTCAAAAGCTAGGTTAGGATTGTTGATTATTCATTTGCGTTCATGCTTGTTGGTTGTGATTCTGAAGGGAATTGTTGAAAGCTTAGGTTTTAGTTAGATCTCTTTTCGTTTCATTCATAAAGGCTGAAAGAAAAACCACTTGATGATCATCTTAATTTAATTGTTTCCATAGAGGACTTCTTTTTGCTTTTAAAAAGAAATTTTTTGTTGAGATTAGGTCATTATTTTTAGTGAGCATAGGGCACTGGATCTCTAATTATCCTTTTAAGATTTCATGTTTTCTTTTTTCTTTTGTCTCTCTTGCATTAGTATTATCTCATCAAAAGAAAAAATAGTGTAGTTTTAAGTTAGATCTATCTATGTTTAAAAGAAAAATCAAAAAATAGAATGCATATGAATGTAGAGTGCTTGTTGTTTTTCTTTTTGGAAAAGAGACTCTTACCCATCTGATTTCTTTCAGAAAGAAAAATGAGTTTGAAATGTGTTGCATGTATTTGGATTTGATTTGTTCAAACTAGTTGTTCAGGAATTTTTGTTGGTACGCGCGCCTTAACGGTCACTAATTTTGGTAACTCCGCGGTTTTTGTGAAAGCTTGTAAGCGGAGTTGCAACTAAAAATAGTCTTAGGGGTGTCAGGGTTGAGTCAAAGCCCTCTTTTTTGTAATTTTCCATAAAATTTGGGTGTAAGTCCATGATTTTGTAATAGTGCACTTGTATAAATAGGCACTCATGTAAATATGTCAAGATCATCTAATGAAATGAGGGTCATCTGATGAAAAGAAGATAGATCTATTTTTGGGTTTTAACGTCAAGTCCCAACTGTGTGCGTGGATGACCTCTGCAGTTGTGTGCGCAGAGGGTTTTGTAAGGAAAGGAACTTCAATTAAGTGCACAGATTAGAGATAGTAAGAAAGGAACTGCAACTAAGTGCACAGTTAGATTTGAAGGGCAGATTTGCTGTTGAGTGCGTAGATCAGACTGTTGTTTTGAAGAAGTGGAATAAAAGCACAGTTTTGTGGACGTAGCCCCTACACTAGGGGTGAACCACGTTATATATTATGTTGTGGTTCTTTTGTGTTGTTTCTGTTATGGTTTTATTTTATGCATTGATAAGTAGATAATTGATAAAGTAAGATAATTGTTAATATTAGCTTCGCTGTGAATTCCCAGTTAAGGGTTAAGCAAGAAACATCTTTTATCTAACTGGGAATCTAATTAAATGAATATCGAAGCTTTGGTTGGTATAAATATTTGTTGTTAAGGATAAAGGTACAGTAATATCCCACTTCTGCTTGCAGAAACCTGGTTCTGCAGCACCCCATAGCTGTTTTGGGTGAGACTGCAACCTGTTCGCAGGTTGTTGCCGAAAGGGCCAACACTGTGGGTCTATTTGTTGGTGCGAAGTTAATGGTATAAAACCCAGGTCTGCCCTATAGCCCAACAAATTGGTTTTGTTGCCAGTTGAACTCAATATCTACTCAAGAGGGATTTACATCATACCTGAAGGGCTATGTTTTGGAGGCCCTCAGTAAAAGAAATCAGTGATTGGGTTGAAGCTACCTATCAGAAATTTGTTGAACAAGAAAATAAGGATCCTCATCGTAGCTCAGATGAATTCTTACAAAGGTACGTTTTTGCTAATATTTATTAAATTTTCTTTGGTAGTATCCACATAGAATTCCACCAATGGTTATCCAGGTTGACAGAGCGAAGGACGAACTTCCAACAAGATCAGTTTCCTGAATGGACCCCAGCAAGAGTTAATTGAAAAGAGTGAATAACGTGATATCGTGCCCTGTTGATTTCTGGACAACGCCAACCCTGGAAGCTTTTGTGACAGAATTTTCCATTGACACAAGTACCTCTTTTAGCGAAGATGAAAGGCAGTTCTTCAAAGGACTAAGGGGTAAGTACCTAAATTCATTTAGTTTGCAAATTAAAATGCTCTTAGCTGAGAAGGGCATATTGCTTATAGAATCATATTGCTAGAATTATTTTTACTAACCTATGTTTGGAAGTGAAAGTAACTTCGACGAACAAAGTGGTTTGCTGTGAAGTGGTAAAAGATACAAGAGAAACTTAGAATCCTATACCCTAGGTCAGAATACCGAGTATACGCCAGAAGACCCTGAATATGAAGAAAACCCTTTTGTTAGAAATCCTCCTATCACCCCGCAGTGAAGATCTGGTACCCCTGGGAACCTGTCGCAGTCTGGTAGTAACCCTAGCCCAAGTATTTCGGTCGCAGGTCAGTCTACCCCTGTAAGTTCTCCACCCCCTCAGTATACTATGGCTCATATTATTGATGATATCAAGCTCCCAGTTTTCAAAGGAACTGGATCAGAGGATCCAGAACAGTTTTGGTTTTTATGCGAAGCTGTGTGGACACCTAAGAACGTTTTAGATCAAGATGTAAGAAGAGCGTAGCTGGTCACTTCTTTTAGAGACCGAGCCTTGACTTGGTTTATGAAGTTTTTCAATACTCAGAACCATGTCTTAGCTGATATTAAAGCAGCAATGATCAAAGAGTTTAGGAAGCCTAAATCATAATCACAGTGTATAACTCAATTGAAAGAGATTCAGCAGAGACGAGGTGAATCAGTTTGGGACTTTGATCAGAGGTTCAAAGTTCTGCTAGATCAAGTTAGTTTCACTATTGGATGAGTGCGAAATAGAGAATGGTTCATTGCAGCCTTATTACCTCATATCAGAATGCCACTCATGCAACAGAAGGTTGCTGATCAGCAAGAAGCTTTGGAGATTTCCATAAAACTAGAGATAGCTCCTGTCGAAGATAATTCTGTCATAGCATAAATTCAAGCACAGTTAGCAGAAATGGATTTGGAGCTGTACGACATGAAAAAAGGGAAATCTATTCATGAAGAGGTGTGGTGTACACGATGTAGGACAGAAGGTCATGACAAGGAACAATGCCCTGTGCTAAGAAATTACCTGAATACTGGTGCATCGAACCCATTTAACCCTAATGTTCTATATTGTGATATTTGTAGAACAACTGGCCATCATTGACCTGAAGAATGCTATTTTTTACAAAGACATGTGCAAGTCCCTAAGAATCCCTATTGCAATTTCTGTAAGTCAGTGGGGCACAACGAAGAGGAATGTCACAGTTTTGACCTTATGCGAGAGCGAACATATGATGCTTATAGGGTACAAAACGATGCACAAGGCAATGATGGATATGGTTACCATGGTAGTACATTAGGTCAAGGTGATTTTGGAGGTCATGGTCGTCGTGGTATGCCTGGAATAGGTCAAGGCCAGGTTGTGTGCTATAACTATAACCAAGCAGGTCATCTAGCTAGAGACTATCGGAACCCAACTACGACATGTCGATATTGCAGAGCAGTAGATCATGTCATTGAGCAATGCCTGCAGCTGATAGCCAAGATACAAGAAACAAATAGCGCTCCTCCTTAGAATATTTAGATGATTACTGTAGAGCAAAGACCTGTCCCAGCAATTAACGTTGTTACAAGGAGTGGAGCTACGACACAAGTGCAGCATAAGGAGAAACAACTTGACGAGGATTGGGTTCGTAAGACGCTAGAGAAAGTTCCAACCTTCGATGTGGGAAGAGAAAAAGAAACATTTATGGAAGCCAAAAAAGACTTTGTTGATCCGAGCATAGCAGTAGCACCTGCGCAGCAACATCAATAGCAGTCACAGTCTTAAGAAGCTTCGACAGAGAAAGTAAGTACACTGTCGACATTTTTACAGAGTTGTATGAAGCTCTTACGAAATCAGAATGCTTTAAATGAGTTACAGAAAGTCATTGCTTCTTGTGAACCTCAGCGAAGCTCTAGTAAAGAAAAAACTGTCAATAGAGTTGGAAGAACTAGAAGAGAAATGAGATTGCATGCTCAGATAGGAGAATATGACATGACTGATATCATTTTAGACCTAAGATCAGAAGTCAATGTCTTAACTAATAAGAAATGGGAACAAATGGGAAAACCCACCCTTGAATGGTCCCCTATACAGTTGATATTAGCCAATCAATAGAAGATTGTGCCCCTAGGAAGATTCTCTAGCATCCCAATAGACATTGATGGAGTCAGTACCTTAGCATATTTTGAAGTCATTGAGATAATTGATGATAGAAACCCCTATCCAGCCTTGCTAGGAATTGAATGGGAAATAGAGAATTTTGCAGTAATCAATCTTAAGAATAGACAGATGACTTTTGAAGGAAAAGGATTTAAATTCATAGTCCCCTTGGACCCTCCTCAAGGAGAAAGGTACACAGAGCCAGTCAGAGATGAGGATCAGGATGTTTTGGATCATATCTACAACATCATAGCTAAAGAGGAAGACTATGTTAAGCCTACTACAGAAGGTATAATGGATTGGAAGTGTGATAGTTCTTGCATGACTGATTCAGATGAAGGCCTAGAGAATTGGCAGGATAGACTTTATGAGCTACATGGACATCGGTGTGCAAGAATTACCAAGTCTCTTAGATGGCTTGGCTCACAGACAAGAGTCTTACCTATTTTTGATGGCTTGGTAGGCCCCGAAGAGTTTATTTTGCAATTTTCAGAGCAGGTACTAGATTCACAGAAAATGGAAACTCTAGATTTAGTATTTAGAGCCACAGCTGCTAGATGGTGGAATGGTCATAAGAAGTATATTCAGAGTTGGGAAGCTTGTCAAAAGCTTCTTCGCCTCAGATTCATAGATCAACCTCAGGAGGTACAAAGCAGGTTTAATGGTCAGACTAGCCCTTAAGAACATTTGGAACAGTGTTATGAAGCATGGAAGCATGTCCCTCGTGAAGAATGGGTACATCGGTTTGTGCACACCCTAGAACCTGTCGCGAAGAATTGGTATGCAGAGGTGGAGCTTCACCAGGGTATTGTAAGTTGGGATAGTCTTGTTGATAGTTTTGTGCTGACATTTTCTATTAATGAGGTTTTTCCCACTTTGGAAGTAGCTGTTAGGATGATCCACACAAAGGTGTTTGATGGTAAAGAAACAACTGAGTACCAACCTGATTGGAAAGAACAAGAAGCTAATGCAATAGAATGCTATAACCTCGCAATTGACAAGGATGATGACCCATGCAACATAAACATTCCTAAGTCAGAAGGACACTGCGAAGTACATGGACCAGCAGTTGAAGCACCAGAAGTGACTCAACCCTTGAAGACGAGGCAAGTAAACATTGGGTCAGAAGAAATGCCTAAGTATGCTACTATTGGAGATTATTGGGATGAAGAAATGATAAGCAAAGTGACCCAACTTCTCCATGAGTAACAGGACCTATTCCCGACGAAGTTCTCAGAAATGAAAGGTATTCTTGGTGATATAGGAGTGATAAAAATCCATTTGAAACCTGATGCAAAGCCTGTGAAGCAGCGCCCTTATAGGTTGAACCCTAAGTATAAAGAAAAAGTCAGGGTGGAGCTCGATAAGATGCTCATAGCAGGAATCATTGAGCCTGTCAAAGAGTCAGAATGGGTTAGCCCCATGGTAGTACAAGAAAAGAAGACCAAGGGAGAAATACGAATCTGTGTTGATCTCAGGAAGCTGAATGATGCCTGCTTACATGATCCGTTTCCTACCCCCTTTACAGATGAAGTTTTAGACAATGTCAGAGGTCAAGAAGTGTATTCTTTCACTGATGGATTTTCAGGTTACCATCAGATCAGAATTGCTCCAGAGGATCGACATAAAACAACCTTCGCTACAGAAATGGGATCGTTTCAGTATACAGTTATGCCTTTTGGATTGAAGAATGCACCTGATATGTTTTCCAGAGTATTCATATCTGCATTTAAGGAATTCATCCATAATTTCTTGGAAGTTTACTTTGATGATTGGACTATCTTTGGGTTATTGAAAGATCATATAGCTAGCTTAAGGCTTATGTTGGATAAGTGCAGATAGCATCAGATTTCATTGAACTTGAAGAAGTGTATCTTTTGCGCACCTTTTGGAATTCTGCTAGGTCACATTGTGTGTAAGCAAGGATTGATGGTGGATCTTGTGAAGATAGCCATCATTGTGAACCTTCCACCTCCGAAGTCTGTTAAGCAATTTCACACTACACTTGCTCATACCAGATATTACAGGAAATTCATCAAAGCATATGCTCAGATTACAACCCCTATGGAAAAGCAATTGAAGAAAGATATTAAGTTTGAATGGACACCTGAGTGTCAGGAAAGCTTGGATATTTTGAAAGAAAATATGGTAGCTTCCCCTATCCTAGTATTCCCTGACTGGAATAAGGAGTTTTATGTTCATGTCGATGCATCTTGCATTGCTTTAGGTGTAGTATTGGCTCAGTCAGGTGAAGGTAATATTGATCACCCTATTGCTTTTGCAAGTAGAAAATTGTCCATAGCAGAAAAGAATTATACTATGACAGAACGAGAAGGTCTAGCTATGGTTTATGCCTTGCATAAGTTTCGACACTATCTGTTAGGATCGCATTTTAAGATGTTCACTGACCATTCTTCTTTGAAGTATTTGGTTAACAAGCATGTGTTAGGTGGAAGGATATGCAGATGGCTGATTCTGTTTTAGGAGTATGACTTTGAGATCATAGTTAATCCTGGAAGACTTAACCTAGGGCCTGACCACTTGTCGAGGCTTGAGTCAGGAGAAGAACCCACTAGCTTGGATGAAGGTCTTCCTGATGCCCAGTTGTTTGCCATCCAGATGGTTGATGACTATTTTTAGGATATTGTTCAGTACTTATCTACAGGTTTCCCACCCCCTGAGATGACGACACAGCAAAAGAAGCAACTGGTGGTCAGAGTAGCTGACTTTACCATGATAGCAGGACAGTTATATAAGATGGGACCAGATGAAATGTTGCGTAGATGTGTCCTAGAACACGAAAAGCCATTGATATTGGCTGAGGCACTTTCGGGAGCAACAGGAGGTCATTATGCAGGAAAAGCTACAGCTTAAAAGATTTTGACAGCAGGATTGTGGTGGCCTACAATTCATAAGGATGCAAGAGAGTATTGCCATAGTTGTGATATCTGTCAAAGGACAGGAAAAACATCCAGGAGGGATGAGATGCCTTTGGTTCCACAGGTAACTTTACAAGCATTTGACAAATGGGCTATTGATTTTGTAGGACCAATCAATCCCCCTACAAAGAAATATGGAGCAAGATACATTATTACAGCAACTAATTACCTTACTTGTTGGGCCGAAGCTCAGCTAGTCAAGAAATGTAGCGCTGCTACAGCTGTGAAGTTCATCTTTGATAATATATTGTCAAGATTTTGGTGTCCTAGAGTTCTTATGAGTGATCAAGGATCACATTTCCTAAATAAGACTATTGAAGCATTGACCGAAGAATTTCAAGTATATCATCAGAAGAGTATTGCCTACCATCCTCAAGCAAATGGAACCATCGAAGCCTTTAACAATATCATGGAGCACGCTCTGACGAAGGTTTGCAATGTTAACAGAAATGATTGGGATGTTAGAATCCCAGCAGTACTATGGGATTATAGAATCACTTGCAAGAAGTTGACAGGCCATACACCTTTTAGGTTGGTCTATGGACAAGAAGCAGTTATGCCCATGGAGTACATTGTTCCTAGCCTCAGAATATCTTCCTTCACAGAGATGGATGACCCATCCATGTTGAAAGAAAGGCTGGAAAAGATGCTAGAAATAGAGGAAGACAGATTCATTGTAGGTTTTCAGCAGCAAGTACATAAAGCTAGAGAAAAAGCATGGCATGATAGACACATTAAGAGGAAGCAATTCCATATTGGTGATCTTGTGCTTTTGTACGACAGTAAATTCATGAAGTTCCCAGGTAAATTCAAAACACATTGGAAAGGACCATACATAGTTCAGGAAGTTACCGACGATGGTGCAATCCAGTTAGCTAAATTGAATGGAAAATTTTTACCTGCCATGGTGAACGGAAGTAGATTGAAGAAGTATAGGGACAAGCCTGGACCCACTAATCAGAAGTAACAGCAAGAAGGAGAGTCTAAGTGCCAAGAACAGTTGAAATTGGGTACTAGATTATAATGAAGCTCTTCTCAAAGCTACGAAGTATTTCAAAGTTCAAAGGTCGAAGTTCGGTTGACGCTTAGGTCAGGATGGGTCGTAGGTCAATATTGTGTCGAAGGTACTCATTAGGAAGCAGCTGAATTTAGTAGTTGTGTCAAAGAAGAAAGGCCTGTCGTAGCCTAAAATGTGACTGATGGGACAAACTTGATTTGGCGGCACCGTCACGTGAGCTACCTTAACTGCTTGTAATGATGAGATTTTGGGGAAAATCCAGCACCATGTAAACAGGATTTACCGCCGCTCCATCATATTGGGTGACCTTAATGCACCATGATGGCGGATTTTGTTGTGGGATTCTATAAGAAGACACATAGGCCTACGACTCTTGCATCACGCATTTTCTTGAGTTCACAGTTAAGACCATGTCGAATGATTGCAAAGTCCAGGAATTGTTACGAGAGTTCAGGGAGAGAGGTTTGCAGAACCTTATTAGCAATCCACATGCATCTAAATTCCCCCAGTTTTGCATCAACCTATGCAGACATGTTCAACCAGGAAGAAATTTAAGGCAGAAGTTCGCTATAAATGGAACAAAGAAAGGCACAAACCCTCAGGAAACCCCAGAGGTTCCTGAGATGTATCCTCCTGGCTCAGCAAAATGGAGGCATGATGTTTGTCTTATGCAAAAATACATTGGCATGCAATCACAGGGGTACCATCTGTTAAGGACCCAAAGTTGTGGATGGTCAAATGTTCGATAGGACATGAACGAGAGGCAGTTCGAGGGATGGAGTCACTAATAGATCTAGAAGGCCCAATGATTCCCATGACCATCATAAATAGTGTGAAGGAAGTCAGCAGCATAAGAAACATGGGTAGTCTGCTAAGGATGAAAGGATGAAGGATCAAGCAAGCTGTAGCCGTGGTAGAAGTAGCAGAAGGGATGATGATGATGACAGGCATATAAGGGAGCAAGAAGGCATGAAAATTAAAGACGATGGTTGCAAATATGCAGACGGATACAGAATTTGGTAGAGTGCAAAATTATCTAGTAGAGAAGGAGCAAGCATCCAACAGCAGTTTACTATATTCGCCAACAAGATTCTCCCACTAGACAAGCAGCAGAGTGTCCCTGGACGGGACACTGGTGAGTCTTAGGGGCCTGTTGGGACACACACCTTAACGGTCACTAATTTTGGTAACTCTGTAGTTTTTGTGGAAGCTTGTAAGCGGAGTTGCAACTCAAAATAGTTTTAGGGGTGTCGGGGTTGAGTCAAAGCCATCTTTTTTGTAATTGTCCATAAAATTCAAGTGTAATCCCATGATTTTGTAATAGTGCACTTGTATAAATAGGCACTCATGTAAATATGTCAAGATCATCTAATGAAATGAGGATCATCTGATGCAAAGAAGATAGATCTATTTTTGGGTTTTAAGGTCAAGTCCCAGCTGTGTGCGTGGATGACCTCTGCAGTTGTGTGCGCAAAGGGTTTTGTAAGGAAAGGAACTATAGATAAGTGCGTAGCTTAGAGATAGTAATAAAGGAACTGTAGCTAAGTATGCAGCTAGATTTGAAGGGCGGATCTGCTACCGAGTGCACAGATTAGACTGTTGTTTTGAAGAAGTGGAATAAAAGAACAGTTTTGTGGACGTAGCCCCTACACTAGGGGTGAACCACATTATATCTTGTGTTGTGGTTCTTTTGTGTTTTTTTTGTTATGGTTTTATTTAATGCATTGATAAGTAGATAATTGATAAAGTAAGATAGCTGTTAATATTAGCTTCATTGTGAATTCCCAGTTAAGGGTTAAGTAAGAAACGTCTTTTATCTAACTGCGAAGCTAATTAAGTGAATATCGAAGCTTTGTTTGGTATAAATATTTGTTGTTAAGGCTAAAGGTACAGTAATATCCCTCTTCTGCTTGCAGAAACCTAGTTCTGCGGCACCCCATAGCTGTTTCGGGTGAGACTGTAACCTGTTCACAGGTTTTTGCCGAAAGGGCCAACACTGTGGGTCTGTTTGTTGGTGCGAAGTTAATGGTATAAAACCTGGGTATTCCCTATAGCCCAACATTTTTTGGTTTTCAAAATGAAAAGAAAATACTCTCTCTCCCTCCCATAAGTAGGCATACCTCGAACGATAAAGTGAAATATTTGCATCTACATATTTGCATGGTTTTACTTTTTTCTGACAAAATTCCATGCATTCACCTAACCATCCACTTTAAAATTAACAGTGGTTATAGGCTTAAAATTTACATAGAAATTTGAGTGATAGGCTAGAGACATGTTCCGGCATCGTTAAGCATAGAAGTTGTCATTACTCGTCTGCACTACATCCCAGGATTCGCGTGGTTCTTCCACATACCATTGGTATATTGAATGGCCTTTCATGTACCCTTGAGGTATATAGAAAGGTACTTCATGTAGTCGATTGTATATAGGAAGGCCCCTTGTGAACAGTTGTGCATTAGACAACACTACTACCAATTTGAGCTCCCAAGTGTTACCACCTAAGTTGTACTTAGTGGTTTTCTATCAAGTGAGCCTGC
>LPNX010723168.1:217998-237926 GCA_001517045.1 Pseudotsuga menziesii | reverse complement strand
ACCTCACAAGGTGAAACTTGTAGATGACTACCAATATCCAATAAAAGGTAGTGAGGAATCTTCATACAAGCTAGATTCTGGAATGCAGGTTGCATTCATATATGGTCAAATCATCATGTGGCCAAAAGTAAAGACTATCGATGATGCAGTAGTGATTGGAGAACAAGAAGGAGGCTTGTATGAATTGAAGGGCCATCCAGAACAAGCCTTGATCCATGTAGAGCCAAATGAGCTTTGGCGTAGAAGGCTTGCACATGTGCATTACAGAGCACTACCTGTTGCAAGAAAAGCTGTTGAAGGTCTTCCTGAATTTCAAGCTATTTGAAGGGAAGAACAAAATCAGAATATGACCTAAAGAAACCAGTTGAAGAATGTGAAGATCCAGAATGCAGAAACCATGCAGTCATAAGAGTCTCTCAAATCAAGAACAACTTGAAGTGGTAAAAGAAGTGGTGAAGAATGCAGAAGTGGTGATGGCCACCTTGAATGGCCTCCCAGGATCATAAAATTCATTCATTCAAGGAATGTGTTCCAGAAGGAAGTGATTACATTTCAACAAGAAGAAGAAGCTTGATTCATAAGAAGAGAAGGGGAGATGGAAGAAACTGAAGATCAAGCTCTCATCATCCAAAGAAGATCCCTCAAGCAATGAGGAATTTGAAGTTCTCAACTCTTGAAGAACTTCTTATCCACCTCAGCATTTGGATAAGAAACAATGCTATTATAAATGAAGAAGACGATGAAGCTGAAGGCTCAAGAAGGAATCTACCCTCGAAACAAATAAAGATAAGTATTCAATTGTCATTTCATGATATTGTTTTGTTATGCATTTGTTTATATTTAGTTATTGTATCGTGCATGATAGGATGTTTGCATTAATGACAGTATACTACTAATATGCATGTGATGGGTAAGTAGCTCATGGTGCTATACAAATTATCCATTGCTACTTATATAGAATGAAACCTCTTTGCTGACATATTGGATTAGTGCACAATCCCAATGTTGTCCTAGTAGAGATGGAAGGCATCTAGAAAGTTTTAGTGAGATATGGATGAATGTTGTATTGGCTAAAGTAGTTGCATGATCATATAATTATGCATAAGTATTTGCCAGTATGAATATTCCTTATGAAATTTTTCTAACCATATAAATGCATTTGACTTGTAGGAAATATTGCATACATAATTACCTACAAGCAAAGAAGAATGAAGACTTGTTCCAAAGAACAAGTGACAACATTTCAAAATGAAGAATAATATGATGAGTGCAGTGACATCATTGATGCAGAACCTTCCCGTTCAAGAAGAATGATGTCAGGGCATAGTATCGAGACCTGAAGAGAAGTTCATAGTTCCATCATGTAGTAGATGGAAACATCGTGGGATACAAAGCAAGATTCGTAGCATGAGGCTTCTCACGAAGAGAAGGCATAGTCTACGAAGAAACATTTACAGCTAATAGAAGTGAAGTCACATGACATGCATAATCATGTGTGCAAATGAAAGAAGGCCTTGTATGAGTTCAGAAGACACCCATGGGATAACACATACATGATGAGCTTGATGAATATATTAACCTTTGCTACAAGGTTGATAGAGGACGACAAGCTAACACATGGGTGCAAGATGAACTTTTGAAGAAGTTCAAGATAGAGGATCTTAGTATCCAGTGATCCTAGATGGATACTACTTGTCACTCTAGTACAGAATGTTTCAGTGCATAGAGTACGGAAGACAGAGGGAGTATGATGCTCTGCTTCAGAGGGAGTGATTGCAGAAGATCCTGAGGTTCGACATGGTACGACAGGATGGGCAGATTACTGATGATTCTAGGATTTACTGAGAGTAAAGTGGATTTCAACCTTTGCTTCAAGGTTGAAGACGAAAGACCAGTGATACTCCTGTTATGTGTCAATGCACTATTGTTCTAGGTATGGAGGTGTTGTAGAGTACAGATGGAATCTTCCTTGGACAAGGGAAGTATGCAGTAGAGATCCTGAAAAGATTTGGGATGATGGACTGCAAGGCTATGGCTACACCTATGGCATCGAACCTGAAGCTATTGAGTGATGCTTCTTCAGAGACGGTTGATGCTACGATGTATCGTCAGATGATTGCGTCATTGATGTACCTGACGAACACGAGACCAGATATTTGCTTTGCTGTGAACACCTTGAGCCAATAGTTGACAGATCCAAGAACTGTTCACTTGGTTGCTGCAAAGCATATTCTGAGGTACCTGAAGGGTACAATTGATTATGGGATCAAGTATGATGCGAATCAGAAGATTAACCTGGAGGGTTATGTTGATTCATATTGGGCAGGCAGTGCCATCGACAAGAAGAGTACTTCGGGATGTTGCTTCAGTATGGGATCAGGTGTGATCTCTTGGTTTAGCAGGAAGCAATCCTGTGTGGCACTGAGTACAGCTGAAGCAGATTATCTCGCAGCTTGTTCAGCTAGTTGTGAGGCACTATGGCTGTAGAAGCTACTGTCTAATATATTTGATCTCCAGCTGGATGCTACCTATATACATTGTGATAACCAGAGTTGCGTGAAGTTGTCAGAGAATCCAGTGTTCCATGACAGGTCGAAGCATATTGAGATCAAATATCACTATATCAGGGATATGGTGCAGAGAGGAGCAGTGAAGCTCCTGTATGTTGCGATGGAGGAACAGATAACTGATGTATTGACGAAGCCATTGGCTAGGATGAAGTTTGAGTACTTCAGAGAGAGACTTGGTGTTCTCCAGATTGAGGCTTCCTCCCAGAGACAGTGATGAGATCCAGAGCCATTCTGACATGGTGAGAGGATTGGTTTCTTCCATGGTCAGATGTAAGGGCTGAGATATTCCGTCATGGTGAGAGGATTGGTTCCTTCCATGACTGATATGAGTACTGAGATCGATAGCCATTCTGACGAGTAGGTCAGATGTAAGGGCTTTGCCATTCTGTTCATGGCTAAAGGATTTAGTTCCTTCCATGTCAGATGTAAGTGCAGAAATCTCTCTTCATTATGGTTGAGAGTCTTCCATCCTTGGATGGGATTGTGCCATTCTGACGAGCATGTCAGATGTAAGGGCAGAGCCATTTTGTTCATGGCTAAAGGATTTAGTTCCTTCCATGTCAGATGTAAGTGTAGAAATCTCTCTTCATTGTGGTTGAGAGTCTTCCATCCTTGGATGGGATTGTGCCATTCTGACGAGCAGGTCAGATGTAAGGGCAGAGCCATTCTGTTCATGGCTAAAGGATTTAGTTCCTTCCATTTCAGATGTAAGTGCAGAAATATCTCTTCATTGTGGTTGAGAGTCTTCCATCATTGGATGGGATTGAGCCATTCTGACGAGTAGGTCAGATGTAAGGGTTGAGCCATTCTGGTCATGGCTAAATGATTAAGTTCCTCCCATGACATATATGAGTGCTAGCCATTCTATCGAGTAGGATAGATGTAAGGGCAACTGCCATTCTAGGAATGGAGGCACCTGGTCAGTTACCAAGAACACTCAGTCAGGTTGTGCAGATGGCATGTAATTCGGTCCCTGGGAGATCCTATAGGTTGGGCTGTATGCCCGTAATCAGTCCTGGGATGCTCTTGCGAGGTTTTTCCATGACCACATGTAATTCAGAGCCCTGGGAGATCCTATAGGTTGGGCTGTATGCCCGTAATCAGTCCTGGGATGCTCTCGCGAGGTTTTGTGGTGAGACCACATGTAATTCGGAGCCCTGGGAGATCCTATAGGTTGGGCTGTGTGCCCGTAATCAGTCCTAGGATGCTCTTGCGAGGTTTTGTGGTAAGGTCACATGTAATTCGAAGCCCTGGTAGATCCTATAGGTTGGGCTGTGTGCCCGTAATCAGTCCTGGGATGCTCTTTCGAGGTTTTGTGACACACGTAATAAGTCCTGAGGATTCTCCAGTATGGCTAGTGATGATGAAGACCTGCAGGTGGTGGGCCTACATCTAGCATGAAATAGGGCTGGCTCTGTAGAACTTCCTATGACGAGATAGTAGACACTTGATGATGACCAGTGGAGATCCAGATCGAGCTATGATCCAGATCCAGTTATGATGACTCCGAGAGATCCAGATCGAGTGATGATCCAGATCCAGCAGTAGAGATCCAGATCGAGAGATGATCCAGATCCTGTCCAGAGAGATGATCCAGATCGAGTGATGATCCAGATCCAGTCTAGTGATGTCGATCCAGATCGAGTGATGATCTAGATCTAGTGATGGCATTTTTTTTTATGATCCAGATCCAGATGACTTGAAGATGAAGATGACTTGAAGATGAAGATGACTTGAAGATGAAGAATACTTGATGACAGAGATGACTTGAAGACGAACATGATCTCGTGATACAGAGAAGAAGACCAGTGCTGAAAATTGTGTCGAAAGAATACCTTCCTAGTTAAGAGGGAGTGTTGATGTATATGTAACTTTGGAAAGTATTCTTCTATATATTTCATATATTGTAACCCGGTGTTTATTCCGGGATGTTTCTATTATGTATTTGAGTCATGTGGTCATGCCCCGATGTTCCGATCGGGAGGATTAATAATGTAAACAAGTCATATCAAGTCATTAGGTAAGTCCCCACAGTTTAGGGGCACTTGAGTTATTATACACTAATTAAGGTGTAGGCTCGAGTAGTAATTATTAGGTTGAGTGCACTTCAAGTCAACGAAAGAATATAAATAGAGAGTGAGAGTCTCTCTAGTTATCACTTGAATTACATCACTTGCTCTCTCTCAAGTGTGGCGCACCTTTGGAGAAGGAAATTCTTTGGCTTGACAGAAGACAAAAGGATGCTGTTGTGTTGGGAGGTCATCTTACTATTTTGGGATCACATCTTGTGGTGATACTATCTTAGAGGAAGTTGAGGGGTTTTCTCCATTTATGGTTTCCCCTCCTAAAAGCTTTGTGTCTCTTGTCTCTTGTGGTGTGCTTATGTTATTGGTGTGCTTGTTATTCTCTCACTGAAAAGATCCTAACATAATGCTAGCTTAAATGTTGAAAAACTAACAGTTTGTATAGACATGGTATCGATTTTGTTCTCAGTCAATGCCTTACCCATAAGGAAGCTGAACAAATTTTGAATGAATGCCACTCTGGAGCATGTGGAAGGCATCTATCTGGGATGGCTACAACCAAGAAAATCCTTTGCGCTGGCTATTTCTGGCCTCCAATATTTAAATATTGTAATGAGGCCGTTAAGAAATGCCCACCCTATCAACATTTCTATATGAAAAAGTGCATCCACCCTGCTCCGTTACACCCCATCATTTTCGTTGGACCTTTATCCAAATGGGGGGTCGATTACATGCATTGTAAGCTTACCTCAGCTGGGGGGCATAGTTACATCATTGTATCCGTTGATTATTTTATGAAATGGGCTGAGGCTATGCCTACATATGCAGAGGATGGTAATACTACCGCTCTCTTCCTGTTTAATCATGTGATAGCAAGATTCGGAGTCCCACAGTCCATAGTTACGGACCACGGATCACATTTCTATAATCAAATGATGGAGGAATTAAGTGCCAAGCTAGGTTTTCATCATGAAAACTCAACTCCCTATTATCCGCAAGTTAATGGTTAAGTTGAGGCCATTAACAAAATTTTGAAGATAATGTTGCGTCGGATGGTTGGAGACAATAAATCAAACTGGCACCATATTCTTTTCTCTGCTCTTTGGGCTTATAAGACTTTGGTAAAAACAACTACTAGTTTTATACCCTTCCAGCTTTTCTATCACTAGTACAAAATGAGGAATTAGCTACTAGGTGACTAAAAATTCTAGTCACCACAGGTTTCTCAAGTGATTTACTACTAAATATGAGCAATTTTGAGTGACCCAACTATAAACGACTAAAATTAATGACTAATTTAGTCACCAGTTAACAAATATGACTAGATAATAAGTGACAGAGTTAAAAGTGACTAACATAAATGACTAATTTATTCACGGCATAAAAAATGACTAGCTAGAAGAATATGAATTAGTCATTTATGTTAGTCATTTTTAATTGTGTCATGGAAAATTACAAATTTGACAATGAAGTGTAAAATTTGTAAATTGTCTACCTTCTATTAGTAATATTGGCACCATGCTCCTCGATCTTCAGAGATATAACAAAGCAATTGCATGAATTTTCTCTTGACCATATTTATCCCTGCTGCACCATTGAAGCAAACCCAGTTAAGTGCATTCCAAAGGAAAATTAGGTTCCTACGTCAATTACAAATTAGGTACTAGAACTAGTACCATATCGATACCTAGCTAGAAGCATCATAGCCCTACATCCCCTCGAGAATCGACCATTCGAATGCACCTCATCCATGTAGACTTAACAAATGCATCCAATGCATGGCCAAAAAAACACGTCAACTTTGAATCTGTGAGTTGAAGGTATCGTTCGACCCCAGCTAGTAATCCCCTATTTTTGCACTCGATACACTATTTTTTTAGATGATAGGCCGGTTCAATATCTCACAGTGACCAGTCAAATCACTTCAAATGTATGGTTCTTGCCACTCAGATCATGTTCATCACTCCAATCAATAACCGGTTGTTATGGATTTTTACAAGTCTCAATGCTGCCAGAGTTACTGCTTCCACTTTACATTTGCAATTATAACCATCTCTAGCCTATGCACTCATAACCATATGCATTTTGATATTTCAGCCTAGGAAAAGCATGAGCACCCTCCTGCAATGCCACTATTTGCAAAGGTCACTGATTTTTGCACATCGACATTCCTCACATGCTCCAAAGGAAAACTGAAGTAGACATTAGAAGAAGTGACTAAACTTTGCAAGGAGGTTTACTTGTTGCAGATGTCATTATAGAGTAGGTGTGAACTTCAATACCTTCAACCCACAGATCTGAAGTTGACGTGTTTTTTTTTGCCATGCATTGGATGCATTTGGTAAGTCTACGTGCAGGAGGCGCATTCAAATGGTCGGTTCTTGAGGGGATGTAGGGCCCTCATCTATGGCTATTGTTGGTCATCATCTCGAAGAGTATCAATCATAGTCAATGATTTGGCTGAAAAGTGGCGACGATGATCGACTTCCAAGCCAAATCGTCGACTCCGTAGGCTACTCCATTTATAAAACTAAACAAATTATATGATAATTATTAAAAAAATATAATATATAACCAATTAACATAATTTATATAATAAAATAATAATAATAAAAAACAAAATTATATAATAATAAAAAAGACAAAAAATCTATATAATTTATATAATAAAATAATAAAAATAAAAAATAAAAAACAAAAAAATCTATATAATTTATATAAAAAAATAATAAAAATAAAACAAAAAATAATATAAAAAAGCTAAAAAAATCTATTTACATTTGCGGCAAGAATCAACTCTTAACCCAACAACTCTCTACCCACCTCAATTACTTTCCCTTTCACGCTCCCCTCAAGGAAAAGGAAAAAGGTAATGAGAGATTTTAATGCTGCCATACCTATGTTTGATTGGTAGCTTGTTCTATACACCTCTTCTCCTACTTTTTTTGTTGGTGTCACTTACTCACCCTCCTTATGGTAGTCTCTCAATTCATAGCTCAATTCATATCCAATGCATAGCTCAATTCATTACTCACCCTCCTTATGGTAGTCTCCCAAGGGGTTGCAGATCCAAAGCTCAATTCATAGGGAATATTGCGGTCGAACTATTTAATGGGATCGAATGACTCTAAGAAGGAACTTGTAGTTAGTCTAAGTATGGATTCCAAAACTCAGGTGACTTAGGAAATTTAGGAAGATCAGATTGATGGAGATTGTAAAGTGTTGGCGTTGGTTTATAAGAAAAGAATCTGCTACCTTCATCAAAGAATGTGGCTGGGTGGCTTGGGTGAGTGAAACTCGAGGTGGGTGAAACTTAACTGTATGTCTTGGGTTAGTCAAACTATATCCCTCTGTATTCTCTGACTCCATCCATGTGCATTTTGCAGGAATTCGACGGTTTATACTGGATATTTAAAGAAGAGAAACTTTGCAAACCTTGATTTTATTTATTGAATCCTCGGCACTCGTCTTGTAAGGATTCGCCATTGGAATCACAATAAATTATGAATATCAGGTATGCAAACCCTGGTTATGTTTAAATGATTTTATATTTTACCTATAATTTCTTGGCTGTGGCTTTGGTTATCTCCAATCATAATATTGTCTTCCTGAATGACGCAATTTCCAGTTTGTTGAATTTTTCATAAATGAGAGGATGTGGACACATACTCAATGGAGTGTGGTATGTGGACACATGAACTTCAACAGAGTTCAAGAATGAGAGGATGACATATAGGTGGAGTTAGGCAATGATGCCACTTATCAAGTTATTGGAGTGGGATCTATCTCATTCGACATGCGTGATCAAGTGGTGATGTTCTTGAGCTAGATGATGTATTTTAGGTTATTGGTTTAACAATGAATCTTTCTTTAGTTTTAGCCATGAAAAAACTTAGACGTGTGGCTGAGTTTGATGATAAACAAGTTGTAGTCAAAGATAATAGCCATGATCTTGGCCGAGTATTTGACAAAGTTGTGCAATAGGGTGGCTTGTACAAATTACTTGCTAAAACAATCAAACATAGATATTTAGTGCATGATATTAACAACTTGTGCAGGCTTTGACACAAGATATTTGGTCACCTACATTATGGAGCATTACCTCTTTTGAAGGACATGGTGTAGGGATAGTTGAACTTCAAGATGAAGAAGACATGACTGTGCAAGGGCTATGCACTCAGGAAGTATGCCAAAACTACTTGTCGAAGTAGTGAGCATATATTGATAGTTCTTTTTGAATACATGATGTGTTTGATATGATTAATGAAAAGTCTCTCTCCGCCATTTATATATATGATAGATGAGGGTGGTGAACAATTGGAAAGTTGAAAGATTGTCTTCAGTGCCTTGCAATCACATTGGTAAGGAGTGATAAGAAGATTAAAACAATCCAACATGTCAAATGTTAGTTGATTGTGTTAATTAAAGACTTATATGGTAAATTTAATATAAGACTTGCTTATACTTGTCTCTTACTCTTTGAGCCTTGACACCTTTAATATTTTATGGTTATCTCTATGCCTTGACCTAATTTGTATTATAAGGTGAGAATGTGCATGCATAATAATCCTTAGTTATGACTATGAGATGAGGATTTAAAGGGAAGAGGATGTAAAAACAAGTAATTTTTATATGTATTTTTGTGGCACTGAGGAAACATTTGTGAGAAACCACAATATTTGGAAGGATGGAGGGAGATTACATTACGATCATGCCACCCATCAAAATTGAAGACTATTCTTGAGCCAACAATTGTTTTTCTAATTTTATTAATAACCATTGTTTCTCCATATCATGTGCCAAATGACACTTGTCTATAGCAATGCATAAATCGACCTCTGCATGGTTTGTGATCCTAGATACATGTTATTATTTGTATTTGCATGACATAAAGTGTTGTTTATAGTTGTCGTGAGTCCATGATATTCATGCAAGAAATGAAGTCTTATAGAGGAGGACTCATCAAACCGACCTTTTGAATTTCATTTTGATGAAAAAATAGTGGACATTGGTAGCGAGGTTCACAAACGTAGTAGGCACAAAGTTTTGAGCTCGTTTCAGGCCTAGCAGTAGACTAGTAATTATTTTTTGTTATAGTCGTAGTTGTTGACACATTGTCACACTTTAGATTGCAACCCCAAGTGACTCTAGAGTCAGAACATATCGATGGCTAGTGTCTCGCAGTCATAATTGATTACTTGTCATATTGCACAACTAAGCAGTAAGTGATTTTAATTTATCATATTTCCAATATTTTGAATGACGAGTTGAACTTTATAGCATAAAATTTTTAACATCTTGAAAAATTTCTATAGATGGCTAATTTCAAATGTTTCCCTTATTTTAAAATGTTGATATAAATTATGCCCTTCTTAATTGAAACTTAATTGGAAGAGTAAAATTCAGATTTTAATTTTTTTTAAGGGAAATTTTAAGGGAAGGGATAGAACCCTTTGGAAGGGCTGGGAAGGGTTCAATTTTCAACTATTATGGCATCAATTTTGGCAAGCGCTCCATCCTTACAAACACGATGGTCCATAGCTAGTGGATCTTTTCAATTCCACAAGAGCTAGACGGTGGACTCTCGCTCTCTTTGCATCTTCAAACTTGGAGATTCTTCATGAGAAAACCCTAGCGAGTCATTGATCCAGCAAAGAGGGACTGGTTGTGCAGTGTGCTGGTTATTCTTTAGTGACATTAATTTACAGTTGGTCGTATGCCTATTTTCATTACAATGAATTCGTAACCGTATGCAGTGCCTTATTTTTTTGTGTTTGTTGCCGTTCAATTTGACTCAGAAATGCTCGTCTTGTTTTCTTCACAAAACGTTCTATATGAGCCAGAAGCCTACCTGTTTTCTTGCGGTAATTCAAAGTTTCTGTCAGCAGACGACCTTCTGCAGATTTTGCATTTGAACTAGAGCCAGGCATTATTGTATTTGAATGAAATTTTGACATAGGAGAGCCTGACATTGCTGCTATTTTTTATGTGCCAGAAGCATTCCTCTTTAGAAAAAAATTACACTAGTTTTTTTGGCTGGGAATCCTAGAAACTTGTTAATTGTGGTTTGGAGTGTGGAATATGTGTTTGGTTGTTTGAAAGAGCAGATAGAAACATGATAGTCTCCTGTACTTGGGGAAGGAAGCCCTAGCTTCTTTAGTATTAACAGCTGAATTTTTTAAAGGTTTTTGGAAGGGACCGAGTCATGATGAAGGATGGACTACCCAACACTCGAAGCCGCACTAAGGCTTTCCGGGAATCTATAAGTAGAAATCATGTTTCCTTTCTCTGTAAATTTTCTATTTCCCTAATAATGACTTAACTACTTTCCCATAAAACTGGACATGTGTTATTTACCTTGAGAAAACAATCTTTAATTCGACAAGAATTTCCTAAATAAGGGAAGACAAAACTTGAATTCTCAAGAAAAATAACACATTAGCTTGGTATCAGAACCTAATATCTTTTCCCCCCTTTTATATGCTTGTGTAAAATGGTAAAATGGTTCTATTTCGTGTGATTGGGAGCTGGGTATTTAGTTCTGAAAGAGAGTTATGGATGCTATGGGTTTTACTAGTGTTGACAATACATGCAGGATCAATCATAGCTATAGTGATGATCTGGAAGAATCAAACTCTGTGAATCGTGGTCGCATCTAAATCAGGTGCTTTAAAATGATGGCAGGTACTGGAGTTTCTAATTATCTTGATATTGCTAAGAAACGATCTCGTTTCTTGCTTGACAGTGGCAACGAAGAGGATGATGATGAGCTACAGAATAGGGATTCGGGAGAATTCATAACAGGAGGAGGAGGTGTAGTAGCTGTAGATTCTAGATGCAAAGGTAATTCATTCTCTTTCTCAATTTGTTTTTAATCCCACCTTATTTTCTAGAATCTGTGTCAATCTATGGCAGATACAATTAGAACAAGCATGAGATTTTGATGCTTAATAGGGTAGAATGGAACAAATGATGGATTACATCAGTAAGCTCTAAGTTTGTGGCGGAAATTTCTTCAAAAGGAGGCTAGATATATTCTTCTGAAAGAGTAGCACACGGGTCAGATAGAAGAGCAGGGAAAAAAACAAGAGGAAATTGGTAAGTCTGATTTCGCTTTTCATCCTGTGCTTGTTTTACAGTTTTCTTAGTTTGGAAGATTTGCTGAAAATATTGTTCAGACCTTAATGAATTTTCTTATATAGTACATATATGCTAGTAGAAGAGGAAATGCTATGCATAGAATGATAGATTAATATTTATAAATTTCTCTGGTGTAGCAAACAACATATAGCAAACAACAAACAACATAAATTTCTCTTTTTTCCCTGTTAACTGTCCACTCAAGGAAGCAAACAGCATACACTGGCCCATACCACTACAGATTTCAAATCAGTGAGACATAAATTTCCTCTTGAAACACCTCCCCTGATGGATATACTACCTTCCACAACTCTTCTACGGAGCCCTGGGAGATTCCAGATCTAAACTCTCTCTATGCAAAAAAATTCTCCAAGTTTGATCAAGCACACAATCTTCCATTCATAATTTTTTCTGATCGACCTTGGATGTTAGGTCCCCACTCTGACCCAGGTATCTATACTAGATGTACTCTCAAGTATGGTTGACCTACTTATCTTGGTCATTCATTTGACATTAATAAAATTGTCATATCATCTTATATTCCCACCAATTGCATTCAATACAGATCCCACGAAAGGAAGTCAGGCACACAGAAGTTATATTGACAAAGGATTATTATCCAAAATTATGTCTAACATTGTTTGAGCTTGCAAACTATTTATTGTGGAAGACATTGGGGCCTAGATATCCTACACAGAGATGGGGTAGGCACCCAAATGCTCCTGTGATCACTGTAGAATAAATGAGGAAATTAGGAATATTTGTGACAATGTTGGGTGGAGGCTAGAGGAACTTGAGCACAATTCTAGTGATAAAAAAAATACAGTTGAAAATGGGCTGAAGGTAGTTACATATAAGCTCTAATTGAAGTTACAAAGGTAGTCATAGATCAGATACTAATTGTGCTTTGAAACGGTGATCGGAAGCAGGATCAGTTAGGGAGATGAGCAAGAGAGAACACTGAGCTCTGAATCGTCATATTGCCCTCGTGGAAGTCAGCTTTTGGAGTAAATCTCAAACTACCAAGAAATTGCTCAGAAAAAAATGTTTATCCATCAAACAGTCAATGGTTCAAATATTAGAAAAATTCAAAGTGACCTCTTTAATACAAACACAAGAGTATTAACACCAAGCATATATACTAGATTGTCACAAACTCATTTATCAATACCCTCAAAAACCAAAAATAACCAATCAGATATGGAATCCCCAAAGGGAGTATGGATAAAGATGAACATCAATGGATATCAAAAGGAAACCAACGAGAATGAGTATTTAGAGACAAAGATGGCTCAAACACTATTGGATCCATCTTTCATCTTATGCAAAAACCATGTTTTCCTTCTGTGCCTCAAGTTTAGTTTATTGGCCAGCTTGTTTCAGTCAGTCTTATGGTCAATTAAACAAATATGGCTTGCTCATATATATGTAATTTCCATTGATGCGTGTCATGTATCTCACCATTGTAGCTTCCTTGCATCATGTGGTTGGCAATATACAAACCAAGAAGATTTAGCTGGTCGTAGATGATCAATTGGGTTATTGCTCGAGTCTCTGAACCTTTCTTTAAGGCATCGAGTATGTAATGTGCTAGAAAACTTGCCAATGCTAAAATAGAGAGGAAACAATGGAAAATCTATACCAGCACATTCAGAAAAACAAACACTAAAAGAAAACTGGGGAATAAGAATTCATGAAAGTTGCTTTTCAATTACAATGCAAATAAGATGACTTGTGCACAGAAGAATAAAATTAATACCGATCTGATACATCTACTTCCTATGCAGATATGAATCATCTTGGGGATTATACTCATGACTGTGTCATCAATTGGGCGTCTAAGGAGTATCATTATTGCCGTAAAGACATACAAATTCTTGGGCGTTTAAGGAATATCATTATTTCCACAAAGACATAGAAATTATTCTTTTGAGTAGAGAGATCAACTGTTTTGGAAATGTTGGCCAAGATTTTCTTCTTGTTATACTTTGTTCTGGAAATGTTGGCCAACATTTTCTTTTTGTTACACTTTGTATTGTTTTAAAATCTGCTGAACCTTAGAAATCAACTTTTGTTTTACTTGGATTAAATTTGAATAGAACCCTACATTTTTAAATGCATCTGCAAATATCACAAAGTTACAAACTGTTTGCAATAATGTATGTAAATGGGAGAATTTGAAGTGAAATAAATTCTGTAACCATTATGAGATTCTTGAAAGTATTATAAATTCAAAAGATGAGTATTTGCAATATCTAACATAGTTTTGATCAAAATTCTTAGAAATACATTTTTATAGTCGTTTCATGTTTAACTGAGATGATATTCCATGATGACTTTTTTGTAACTCATAATTTATGGAAAACTATCTTCTGCATCAAAAAAAAAATTAAATTACTATCATCAACATATCTAAATAAAATTTATATAAAAGCAAAGTTATAATGTTAACTGGGTAATCAACATCTTTCCATAAAATTTATATAAAAACAAATTTATAATGTTAACAAATTAATAATGTTAACCGAATACTTTGCAACATCAAACCAAACACATTTTGGATTTGAAAATAAAACAAATTAATAATGTTAACTCGATACTTTGCAATATCAACCCAAAAACATTTTGATTTTGAGTGAGTAGTTGTAGAATGAATAAGATGACAGAGCGGTTGCTGAAGAAACCATTATTGCGGATCCCTGCTGTGGAATTTGCAGATCCACGTTTCCTGAAGATGATTTTGTGACAAATGGTGGGTAGCATGACCAAGGAAGAGATGGTTGGAGGACTAAATGATCACAACTATCCATTTCCCTAACCGAAACCAAAGGGAAGGAAGGAAGGTGGGTTTTGAAAAGGAATGGATTACAAAGGAGAAAGGGTGTCTTCGTTTTCCACTAGGTTCACTTAGTAAACTTAGTAAACACAAGGGAGGCTAGGGAGTAGTATAGGGAAGAGGGTCGAGAATATAGGGTGAAATAGGTTATAGTTTAAGTTTGTATCAAGACTCTATGGGATATATAATATACCCAAGAAATAGGTCACAAGAAACAACAAAAGTCCTTAGGAAAAGTGTATGTATACCTTGATTGTATAGTGTATCCCTATCTGGCGACTCCATATTAATAGATATTATGATCAATCAAATTAAAGCACCTTTTGTGCCTTTAAAGGAAATTTACCTGTCATAAGGAATTTCCTGGAAAGATCAGTTGTATTGTCAACTAGTGCACATCTCCATAAAGTGTATCCTACAAGGTGATTAATTTCAGAAGATATGGACTTTCTGAAAATACAAAGTTACCCACAAAGACAAGTCTTAGGAAAACTGAAAGTATCCTTTTGAAGCTCTCATCCTACCATGCATGCATCAAATATTTCATGTCATATGCAAGCATATTAAACTTGCCGAACTAAAAAAAACTTGTCCGCTCTTTACTGTTATGAGTATGAACTAATATTTAAGAAAAACTGATCGAAAGACCACAAGCAAGAATCCTGTTCATTCTTTAATGTTGAGAATGAAGATCTGTGACTATGTGATAAATTTGGCTAAAGTACTCATGGAAAGTAGATGCTAAATCATCTGCTAATTTTTCCACAAACTGTCAATGCTGAATGTTGACTTTTGATTAGAAGTTCATCCAATAATATATCCATGAACCATCGACATTGAATCAATGGAGATGAAACTTTTGAGAAGCTCATCCTGAGTGGTAATAGGGCCAAAGGACCAAAACAAATAATATTTCACTTAAATAATCCACCGCATGACCCCATGACATGACCTATTCTCACGGCTAACTACTAACATCCTTACATTTTGATTTTGATCTTATTAAACTTTCAACCAGGCACTCTGTAATTATAGATTGCAAGTGAACTACGCTAACTTGTTATGTTTGTTGATTACAAGACAAATACATTGTTATCCTCCTAGCTCTGATATGTCTTCTTATTCTTTTGGATTTCATTTGACAAAACTACGATGAAATCAATAGATTCCTTTTTCCAGTTTTCACTTGGGATCACAATTGGTTGGAGCAGACCTGAAAAATATAGTTTGGTGCTTCCTTTTTGGTCATGCTTTTGAAACATTGGCATACTGTTGAGATTCCTTTCACATTCCATTTTGACAGTTGATTACTCAGATTTTATTCTTTGTATAACATGCGTGCTTAGCTATGGGAAGTATAAGGCATTCCTGCATTTTCTTCTAGTAAACGCTGAGCTCAAAACTGAGAAAACTGAGTGTTCATTGATAATTGGAGAGATATTTGATTGATACTGAATGCTGGTAATTATATTGAAATCTCATTTGTAATTGTTTTACTCAACCTGCACATCAGCCCTAATCTTTTAAGCCCTACACAAAGTTGAACTTCTTCAAGGCAAGGTGTTGGAAACTATATTCTGCTTGCCCTTCTTACACTAACTACAAAATTGGAAATATGAACCATGATTAGATATGGATGTTTATTCTTTTTTACTACAGAAAGTTTCACATTGATGGTCGCTTTCATATTTTCATTGATGTATTTCTTCCTGGGTTGTACTCTTTTAATTTCCAATTTTATATACCGAACTAGCCATGTCTTGTTTGTGTATCTATTACAGATTGGAAAATGAAGAAGTTAGTTGATGAAGGGAAAATAAAATACATTGGACTTTCTGAGGCTTCTATGTCAACAATTCGAAGAGCTCATGCTGTTCATCCTATAACAACAGTTCAATTAGAGTGGTCCTTGTGGACTAGGGATGTAGAGGATGAGATTATTCCAACTTGCAGGTAGAGGCATTGGAGTTCATATTTACCATGTGGCCACTTTCCTAATAGTATGAATTTCAAATTTCAAATTGAAACTTTCATTACAGGGAGCTTGGTATTGGAATTCTGCCATATAGCCCTTTAGGGAGGGGTTTCTTTTCTGCTGGAGCAAAGTTGGTTGATAACTTGCTAGATCATGATTTCAGAAAGTTATTTGGGATCAATTTATTCTTACTCATGGAGTTTAGATTTATGAATGGTTTTTGTATTTTGATAGATGCTTGATTATTTACACAAGCTATCTAAGTTTCTACTATTTTTCATGTTATATGACATAGATATTGTTTGAAATTAGTAATATTTAGACATTAATGGTTGTTGTAGGGGCTCCCATGCTACACAAGGAAAAACATTTAGTATGAGGATCCCAGCTATTCAGGGCTCCTCTAATCCTAAAACAAGTTCATGTCATCACTTTCAATGTATCCAACATTAAATATCCCTGCCTTGGTGGTGGAATGTGCGACATGAGGGTTGAGTTCTGATCATGGAAAGTTGTTGGTATAAACACTTACAATCCACTATGACAGAGATGTGACACCTTTTATGAGAAATGAAATCTCCAGTAGTAACCACAGTATGTCAATAAACAACTATTATTTGTATCTTAAATAAAAATTGTGATAAACAAGTGAAAGTATGAATAAGAGTGTTGTGGCCTTATTTATTTGTGGACTATGAGTAACTTGTAGGACATCGACAATATGTGTTGCTAGATGCTTCTTGAAATCTGAGACAAGATTAGCCCAATGTTAGGATTTATGACAAGAACACAACTAACCTTCAAGGCCTGCTAATTACATGTTATAACAGCTATGACCGAGGTGCATCATGGTCATCCTGAATATGAGTTTATGTAGGGTCCCATCAGGGATATCTTGCTTGTTAAACTCAGACTTAAGGGTATGGGACTATTTTAAATAGTTACAAGAACAATGGGGGTCTGAGATTTAGTTTGTACAGAATTAGGAGGGGGTTTAGGAAGCATATTTATGACTATCCTAAATAGACAACACCCAAAAAATGGAGGAATGTTGGGTGTTTTTAGAGGAGGGCCAAGAAATTAAGGATGAGGTCTGGATAAAGGTCCAAGTCTAGATAGTGAAAGTGGAAGGCCTCAAGTCTGAATGAGACTTATATTTCTCTAATTTGGACTATTAGCGATCCTTTCTCATGGGTTGAGGTATGGAAAAGGACAAAGAAAAGGGTCCAAGGGATTTTAGTTTATGAATTAGTAACTAGGGCTTAGTATCTAGGTTATTTAGGGCTGTTAGGAAACAAATGTTTCCTTGACATGCCTAAGGGTAGGATAGCGGATAGGGTTTAGTTTTGGGAACTAGGGTTGTGTAAGGGTCTATCCTAAGGTTTGTAGATAGGCTGCAGGTTAAGTAGTCACTTAGGGTAGGCTAGGGAGTAGTATATGGAAGAGGGTGGAGACTATTGGGTGAATTATGTTATAGTTTAAGTTTGTATTGAGACTCTATGGGATATATAATATCCCCACGAAATAGTTCACAAGAAACAACAAAATTCCTTAGGAAAAGTGTATGTATACCTTGATTGTATAGTGTATCCCTATTTGGCGACTCCATATTAATAGATATTATGATCAATCAAATTAAAGCACCTTTTGTTCCCTTGAAAGGAAATTTACATGTCATAAGGAATTTCCTAGATAGATCAGTTGTATTGGAAGGTAGTACACATCTCCATAAAGTGTTAGAATAATCAACCCATAGTATTTACCCACTTAGACATTATTTCATTTATTTTGTCTTATTTGCCTAGTCCATGAGTCCCACCATGTGCAAGTTGCTAATTGCCTATCCATAGAGGTCAACTTGCCATCTTTGACTCATGTAGCGCCCTTGAGAGCTTTAGGAATCAAATCTGCTTTATTCCTGGCCTCCTAGGTACCCATCTGCTTTTTCTGCTTTATTCCCTGCTTTTTCAGTGTTTTAAGGCACATAGGAAAGCAAGACTAGGTGAGGTGAATCAGCTTTGTTGCCTCTTCCTCCTCCACTCATTCCTCCATGCTTTTTCATGTATGAGCTGCCATTTGACCACTCTTTAGCTTGCCCATGCGCCCTTGCTAATTCGTGGGGTCCTTGATAGATTTGGGATTAGCTTTTTACACCTATGGGGGATTTGCCTATTTTGGGTAAGCCTGCTTTATGCTAGATTTGGATGCTTCCTCATGCATTAGATTTGCTCATGTATTCTATATATTCAGCAGCCTATTTTATTACAGGGTTGGCTATTGTACACTCAGTTAATATAATTTTGTGTTACAGCTCCATATTCAGTCTCCATTGTTGATAATTTTGCATGATCAATTGTTAATTGCTGTGAGTGAAATTAATCTACTGCAGGCCTGAACTTCTACATGGTATCAGAGCCATTGTAGTTTTTTACTCTCCTCCAAAAATTGTTTTGCAGGTTTGACATCAAGACTGGGATCCTTCTACTGACAGCCGGGACAGATTTTCTAAAGCTATGGATTCACAGAAAACTATCCTCACTCCCTTCAACTATTTTGAATGGAAAGTAGAGATGGAGATCTTGTTGAGAGAGAAAGGCCTCTACAGGGTGACTATGGAAACAGAAGCAGAGCCCAATGTAGCTGCAGAGAAGATCAAATGGCACAATCGGAGAGATGAGGCTTATGGCCTCCTATGTCTCAGTATTTCCTGAGACCTCCTTTTCATCTCGATGGATTGACTTCACCGGATCAAGTATGGGAGAAGCTGTCTGAGCTTTTTGGAAAGACAGATGAGATGAGGGGACATCAGATCGAAAATGAGCTGATTTCTCTGAGTCCCAGCAGCTTTGAATCCCTGCAGCTATATTTCTCCAAGTTCAAAGCACTAGTTTTGCAGCTGAAGCAGTGTGGTATTGAAAAGAAATATGAGCAGCTCGTATTGTCCATCCTCTCGAAGCTAGGGCCCGATTATTCAGTCTTTGTTTCGACCTTATATGCCACAAAACTCACAGCTCGAACCTGGAAGATGCCCAGCCTTGCAGATTTCATGGAATCTCTCACACAGGAACAAGACAAGCTGGTGATGATGGGCACCATCAAACCTTCCAAAGACCAAGCTCTGGTTGCTGGAGATTCGAGGGTGGATTCAAAAAGCAAAAAGAAAGCTAAAAAGCCACCTGAGAAAGGAAGAGACAAGAAGCAGTCTCCAGAGGATCAACAAGGTCCCAAGAAAAATACCCAGAAGAAGAAAAACAAAGGTGATATGAACAAGTGCTCATACTGTTCGAAGGGCAATCATACTGAAATCTCTTGTATGAAAGAGCAGATAGATGTATTAACTCAACTGTTGGAGAAGAATGGCATCTCCCTTCCAGAAGTCTCAA
>LPNX010723168.1:69486-215613 GCA_001517045.1 Pseudotsuga menziesii | reverse complement strand
TGTGCAAGTTGCTAATTGCCTATCCATAGAGGTCAACTTGCCATCTTTGACTCATGTAGCGCCCTTGAGAGCTTTAGGAATCAAATCTACTTTATTCCTGGCCTCTTAGGCACCCATCTTCTTTTTCTGCTTTATTCCCTGCTTTTTCAGTGTTTTAAGGCACATAGGAAAGCAAGACTAGGTGAGGTGAATCAGCTTTGTTGCCTCTTCCTCCTCCACTCATTCCTCCATGCTTTTGCATGTATGAGCTTCCATTTTACCACTCTTTATCTTGCTCATGCACCCTTTCTAATTCGTGGGGTCCTTGATAGATTTGGGATCAGCTTTTTACACCTATGGGGGATTTGCCTATTTTGGGTAAGCCTGCTTTATGCTAGATTTGGATGCTTCCTCATGCATTCGATTTGCTCATGTATTCTATATATTCAGCAGCCTATGTTATTACAGGGTTGGCTATTGTACACTCAGTTAATATAATTTTGTGTTACAGCTCCATATTCAGTCTCCATTGTTGATAATTTTGCATGATCAATTGTTAATTGCTGTGAGTGAAATTAATCTACTGCAGGCCTGAATTTCTACATAAAGTGTATCCAACAATGTGATTAATTTCAGAAGATATGGACTTTCTGAAAATACAAAGTTACCCACAAAGACAAGTCTTAGGAAAACTGAGAGTATCCTTTTGAAGCTCTCATCCTACCATGCATGCATCAAATATTGCATGTCATATGCAAGCATATTAAACTTGCTGAACTAAAAAAAACTTGTCCTCTCTTTACTGTTATGAGTATGAACTAATATTTAAGAAAAACTAATCAAAAGACCACAAGCAAGAATCCTGTTCATTCTTTAATGTTGAGAATGAAGATCTGTGACTATGTGCTAAACTTGGCTAAAGAACTCATGGACAGTAGATGCTAAATCATCTGATAATTTTTCCACAAACTGTCAATGCTGAATGTTGACTTTTGATTAGAAGTTCATCCAATAATATATCCATGAACCATCGACATTGAATCAATGGAGATGAAATTTTTGAGAAGCTCATCCTAAGTGGTAGCAGGGCCAAAGGACCAAAACAAATAATATTTCACTTAAATAATCCATGGCATGACCCCATGACATGACCTATTCTCACGGCTAACTACTAACATCCTTACATTTTGATTTTGATCTTATTAAACTTTCAACCAGGCACTTTGTACTTATAGATTGCAAGTGAACTGAGATAACTTGTTATGTTTGTTGATTACAAGACAAATACAATGTTATCCTCTTAGCTCTGATATGTCTGCCTATTCTTTTGGATTTCATTTGACAAAACTACGATGAAATCAATAGATGGATTTTTCCAGTTTTCACTTGGGATGACAATTGGTTGGAGCAGACCTGAAAAATACATTTTGGTGCTTCTTTTGTGGTCATGCTTTTGAAACATTGGCATACTGCTGAGATTCCTTTCTCATTCCATTTCGATAGTTGATTAATCAAGTATTATTCCTTATATAACATGCGTGCTTGGCTATGGGAAGTATAAGGCATTCCTGCATTTTCTTCTAGTAAACGCTGAGCTCAAAACTGAGAAAACTCAGTGTTCATTGATAATTGGAGAGATATTTGATTGATACTGAATGTTGGTAATTATCTTGAAAGCTCATTTGTAATTATTTTACTCAACCTGCACATCAGCCCTAATATTTTAAGCCCTACACAAAGTTGAACTTCTTCAAGGCAAGGTGTTGGCAACTATATCCTGCTTGCCCTTCTTACACCAACTACAAAATTGGAAATATGAACCATGATCAGATATGGATGTTTATTCTTTTTTACTACAGAAAGTTTCACATTGATGGTTACTTTCATATTTTCATTGATGTATTTCTTCCTGGGTTGTACTCTTTTAATTTCAAAATTTTATATACTGAACTAGCCATGTCTGGTTTGTGTATCTATTACAGATTGGAGAAATGAAGAAGTTAGTTGATGAAGGGGAAATAAAATACATTGGACTTTCTGAGGCTTCTACGTCAACAATTCGAAGGGCTCATGATATTCATCCTATAACAACAGTTCAATTAGAGTGGTCCTTGTGGACTAGGGATGTAGAGGATGAGATTATTCCAACTTGCAGGTATAGGTATTGGAGTTCATATTTACCATGTGGCCACTTTCCTAATAGTATGAATTTCAAATTTCAAATTGAAACTTTCATTACAGGGAGCTCGATATTGGAATTGTGCCATATAGCCCTTTAGGAAAGGGTTTCTTTTCTGCTGGAGCAAAGTTGGTTGATAACTTGCCAGATCATGATTTTAGAAAGGTATTTGGGATCTATTTATTCTTACTCATGGATTTCAGATTTATGAATGGTTTTTGTATTTTGATAGATGCTTTATTATTTACACAAGCTATCTAAGTTTCTACTATTTTTCATGTTATATGACAGAGATATTGTTTGAAATTAGTAATATTTAGACATTAATGGTTGTTGCAGGGGCTCCCATGCCGCACAGGAAAAATCATTTAGTATGAGGATCCCAGCTGTTCAGGGCTCCAGTAATCCTAAAACAAGTTCATCTCATTCACTTTTTGTGTCTCCAACATTAAATATCCATGCCTTGGTGGTGTAAGCTGCAGCATCAGGGTTGAGTTCTGATCATGGCAAGCTATTGGTCTAAACACTTACAATCCACTATGAGAGAGATGTGACAATTTTTATGAGAAATGCAATATCCAGTAGTAACCACAGTATGTCAATAAACAACTATTATTTGTATCTTAAATAAAAATTTTGATAAAAAAGTGAAAGTATGAATAAGAGTGTTGTGGCCTTATTTATTTGTAGACTATGAGTAGCTTGTAGGACATCGACAATATGTGTTGCTAGATGCTTCTTGAAATCTGAGACAAGACTATCCCAATGTTAGGATTTATGACAAGAACGCAACTAACCTTCAAGGCCTGCTAATTACATGTTATAACAACTATGACCGAGGTGCATCATGGTCATCCTAAATATGATTTTATGTAGGGTCCCATCAGGGATATGTTGCTTGTTAAACTCAGACTGAAGGGTATGGGACTATTTTAAATAGTTACAAGAACAATGGGCATCTGAGATTTAGTTTGTACAGAATTAGGAGGGGGTTTAAGAAGCATATTTATGACTATCCTAAATAGAGAACACCCAAAAAATGGAGGAATGTTGGGTGTTTTTAGAGGAGGGCCAAGAAATTAAGGATGAGGTCTGGATAAAGGTCCAAGTCTAGAAATTAAGGATGAGACTTTTATTTCTCTGATCTCGACTATTAGCGATCCTTTCTCATAGGCTGAGGTATGGAAAAGGACAAAGAAAAGGGTCCAAGGGATTTTAGTTTATGAATTAGTAACTAGGGCTTAGTATCTACGTTATTCAGGGCTGTTAGGAAATAAATGTTTCCTTGACATGCCTAAGGGTAGGACAGAGGATAGGGTTTAGTTTTGGGAACTAGGGTTGTGTAAGGGTCTGTCCTAAGGTTTGTAGCTAGGCTGCAGGTTAAGTAGTCACTTAGGGTAGGCTAGGGAGTAGTATAGGGAAGAGGGTGGAGACTATTGGGTGAATTAGGTTATAGTTTAAGTTTGTATTGAGACTCTATGGGATATATAATATCCCCACGAAATAGTTCACAAGAAACAACAAAAGTCCTTAGGAAAAGTGTATGTATACCTTGATTGTATAGTGTATCCCTATTTGGCGACTCCATATTAATAGATATTATGATCAATCAAATTAAAGCACCTTTTGTTCCCTTGAAAGGAAATTTACACGTCATAAGGAATTTCCTGGATAGATCAGTTGTATTGGAAGCTAGTACACATCTCCATAAAGTGTATCCGACAATGTGATTAATTTCAGAAGATATGGACTTTCTAAAAATACAAAGTTACCCACAAAGACAAGTCTTAGGAAAACTAAGAGTATCCTTTTGAAGCTCTCATCCTACCATGCATGCATCAAATATTGCATGTCATATGCAAGCATATTAAACTTGCTGAACTAAAAAAAACTTGTCCGCTCTTTACTGTTATGAGTATGAACTAATATTTAAGAAAAACTAATCGAAAGACCACAAGCAAGAATCCTGTTCATTCTTTAATGTTGAGAATGAAGATCTATGACTATGTGCTAAATTTGGCTAAAGAACTCATGGACAGTAGATGCTAAATCATCTGATAATTTTTCCACAAATTGTCAATGCTGAATGTTGACTTTTGATTAGAAGTTCATCCAATAATATATCCATGAACCATCGGCATTGAATCAATGGAGATGAAATTTTTGAGAAGCTCATCCTGAGTGGCAGCAGGTCCAAAGGACCAAAACAAATAATATTTCACTTAAATAATCCATGGCATGACCCCATGACATGACCTATTCTCACGGCTAACTACTAACATCCTTACATTTTGATTTTGATCTTATTAAACTTTCAACCAAGCACTCTGTACTTATAGATTTCAAGTGAACTGAGCTAAATTGTTATGTTTGTTGATTACAAGACAAATACATTGTTATCCTCCTAGCTCTTATATTTTTGCCTATTCTTTTGGATTTCATTTGACAAAACTACGATGAAATCAATAGATGGATTTTTCCAGTTTTCACTTGGGATGACAATTGGTTGGAGCAGACCTAAAAAATACAGTTTGGTGCTTCTTTTGTGGTCATGCTTTTGAAACATTGGCATACTGCTGAGATTCCTTTCTCGTTCCATTTTGACAGCTGATTACTCAGATCTTATTCCTTGTATAAAATGCGTGCTTGGCTATGGGAAGTATAAGGCATTCCTACATTTTGTCCTAGTAAACCCTGAGCTCAAAACTGAGAAAACTCAGTGTTCATTCATAATTGGAGAGATATTTGATTGATACTGAATGCTGGTAATTATCTTGAAATCTCATTTGTAATTGTTTTACTCAACCTGCACATTAGCCCTAATCTTTTAGGCCCTACACAAAGATGAAGTTCTTCAAGGCAAGGTGTTGGAAACTATATTTTGCTTGCCCTTCTTACACCAACTACAAAATTGGAAATATGAACCATGATCAGATATGGATGTTTATTCTTTTTTACTACAGAAATTAGTTTCACATTGATGGTCCCTTTCATATTTTCATTGATGTATTTCTTCCTAGGTTGTACTCTTTTAATTTCCAATTTTATATAATGAACTAGCCATGTCTTGTTTGTGTATCTATTACAGATTGGAGAAATGAAGAAGTTAGTTGATGAAGGAAAATTAAAATACATTGGACTTTCTGAGGCTTCTGCATCAACAATTCAAAGAGCTCATGTTGTTCATCCTATAACAACAGTTCAATTAGAGTGGTCCTTGTGGACTAGGGATGTAGAGGATGAGATTATTCCAACTTGTAGGTAGAGGTATTGGAGTTCATATTTACCATGTGGCCACTTTCCTAATAGTATTAATTTCAAATTTCAAATTGAAACTTTCATTACAGGGAGCTTGGTATTGGAATTGTGCCATATAGCCCTTTAGGGAGGGGTTTCTTTTCTGCTGGAGCAAAGTTAGTTGATAATTTTCTGGATCATGATTTCAAAAAGGTATTTGGGATCCATTTATTCTTACTCATGGATTTTAGATTTATGAATATTTTTTGTATTTTGATAGATGCTTGATTATTGACACAAGCTATCTAAGTTTCTACTATTTTTCATGTTATATGACAGAGATATTGTTTGAAATTAGTAATATTTAGACATTAATGGTTGTTGCAGGGGCTCCCATGCTAGACAGGAAAAACCATTTAGTATGAGGATCCTAGCTTTTCAGGGCTCCTCTAATCCTAAAAAAGTTCATCTCATTCACTTTCGATGTCTCCAACATTAAATATCCCTGCCTTGGTGGTGGAAGCTGCGGCATTAGGGTTTATTTCTAATCATGGAAAGCTATTGGTCAATAAGGGTGGGAAATCATCAATGTTTATATCTAAAAAACATATTGATGCCAAGCTTAATGCAATGAGTGGAACATATATAAAATTAAATTCACGTGTAAATATCGTTGGGGAAGCTTTCCATGGAAAGAATGCCAGTTTAGTTGATCCTACTATGAAATGTAGGAGTCATGAAGGTTTCAAAATTCTATTGAAGAATTCATCCTCTGACACACACAAGGGTTTATCTAATCTGGGCAGTGGGCACATTGAAATAGCAAGAAGTGAAAGAACAGATGCAGCTTTAGTGTCATCTGGTATTGTTTGTGTTGGAATTTATAAAGATAGCTTTCCAATATATGTCCCTCAAAGCAATAATTATGTATTTTGTAGACTGATATCTATCATAAATTTGTTTGAATATCATCATTGTCAAGCAAGAAGAACTTCTTAAAGGGTTCTAGCTCAATGGTAGAGCGCCTGCCTATAATTAGGCAGGAGGTTGGTGGTTCGATTCCTCTGTGCCCTATCATAAATTCGTGACTAAAAAAACAACTAAATTGACATATATACAATTATTAGTAGCCAATTTCTCATATCTTGGTTGTATTTAGCTTAGTCATTAATATGTTAACATCTAGTAGTTTATTTAGTCGTATATTTGGTCATTAATGGTTGCAATTAGTGACTAAATTAGTGACTAAATCAACAACTAAATCAATGACTAACTCAATGAATAAATCAATGACTAAATCCATGACTAAATCATTTACTATCAATGACTAAATCAATGACTAAATCATTGGCTATCAATGACTAAATCAATGACTACTAAGTCAAGCTAATAATGACTAGTGAAATACGACTAACTATAAGATAGTGGAAATTTGCTACTATTAGTCACCGACTCAAAAATAGTCGTTTATAGCATGATTTTATTTATTTTTTTAGTCATTAATTTCTCATTTTCTACTAGTGTATGGACTAGAAGATGTCTTGCCTATTCAATGTCAAATTCCATCCTTGAAAATTGTCGTCGAAATTCTCCTAGACACTTCCATAGAGGAAGAAAGATTTCTCTACTTGAATAACCTTGAAGAAACTATAAGAGATGCTACCTTAGCCAATGAGGCACATAAGAAATGCGTCAAAGCACAGTATGACAAGTCTGTCCGACCTCGTGCCTTTAACGAAGGTGACCTAGTTTTAACCTATGATCAGAAATATGACAAACTAGGGAAAGGGAAGCTCGAATCCATGTGGTACAGTCCTTTTGTTATTTCCAAAGTTCTAAAGAGAAGGGCCTATGAGCTTGTGCACTATGATGTAATCCCCTTAGGACAACCTCGTAATGGCTTGTACCTGAAGAGGTACTATGCCTGGATATGTCTTGTATAGTACCTTGTATATATGTATATTACTTGAATTTTTAGTGTGCTTAAGTATTTTCAATATGGTTTTGAGTTTAGTGTTCATATATGTTTATACCATGTTTTGGTTGTGCAAAGCAGATGGATTTCTACAGCTTCACTAATGGTTCTTGACATGACACCTTGAATCTTGCCTCAGCTGCTTGGGTTCTCTATTCCCCAACTTATGATTTAGTTAGTTCAAGGGAGGTTTGTATTGGTCCCGCTACCAACAATATCGCCAAGTATCAAGCAGTAATAGGTGTCCTGACTGAAGTTTCCTCCCAAGATGTTGGTAAGTTGGTAGTTTTGATGGACTCAAAACTAGTGGTTTGTCATTTAAACCATGTCTATACCATTAGCAATCCCATGCTTCTTCGTCTCTTCTAGAGGGTGCATTTATTGGAGAGGTCATTTGAAGCTATTACCTATAGGCATATCCCTAGGGAAGATAATACAGTTGCCAATTCGTTGGAAAATTACATCCTAGACTAGAATATTTCCCATTCATGATGTGAAAATCAAACATGGTCCACTGTAAATAAACTGTAAAAGAAACATAAAACTCATATAAATACATTTTCCATTTAATACATATAAACACCAAAAGTAGAAGTATGTATGTGTATATATATATAAACATGTTTTACAAAATATAGGTCACGAGACCTCATCTAAAGCACTTAGGATTTCAGGTAAAAAATCATCGTACAAAGATCTTGAATCTATCTATTAACTTCTAGTAATACATCATGCAGCTTATCATCTAGTGATGCTTGTGGTAACACATGACCACCTAGGAGACTCGATGTAGCATTCTACTAAAATGACCTAGTACTCCTGCAATAGTCCTCTGGTACCTCAGTGGGAGGTCATCGATTGAGGCATCAGGTATGTCTAGAGTTAACCTCTCGAGGTTCTCCTCTATCTCCCCTGTCACATCATCCCCATGTGGAAAAAATGAGCTCCAACTTGTCTATCTAGTGGGGAGGATCCCCCAAGTCGTCCTTCTCTAACATCTACATGAAAACATTTAAGTCTCATTACTACACATAAAAAATATAAAACATTAAAACATAAAAAAAAAATTCCATTTTAGGGTTTTTGTTTCTTACCAATATCGCCCCATTTCCCACCAGGTGGAAGCGATAAATTAGGGTCACCACTGAAGTCAGTGCCAACGTATGCATATTCATCAACCATGAGGAGCTGGTATCTCAACCAATAGAAAAATCGGTCTTTGAACTTCACCTTGCCTCTACCTGCCCCTATGCGGGCCATGATCTGGACCCACCTCAGCATGTGAGGGTCTCTCGCCCTCAAATATGTAAATACTACATGGGGTCTCATTTGGGGAACCCGTTGGAAAACGAAACACGTTAAGATCAATCCGAAACTAAACTGTTTCATCTCCCCCTACCGACACTTGGTCAGCCGATCTTTGAAAATCGGAAGTAAAGCCTCCTCCCAGTTGAATATTGTGTGTGCCATAGCTGCTATAGCGTAGATCATATGTGCTCTAGATGCCTGATTTACCCCTTGGCTCCTCGCCACTCTGCATGGTAAATAAAATTGTGCAAAGTGGGCCATCAACCACTTCTTTTATGGGAATTTTCTTCCCCAATGTTATGGTCCCAGGAATACAATGGCGATTTATTAGTTCCTGGGTGGTGATGTCCCCTCCAAGGGAACCGGTTAAATATATGGGAGCACCCCGTCTCAATAGGCCTGTCATGAAGTAGATATATTCTACTTCAATTTCCAATACATGAGCACCCACCTCAAAATAATCTTGCTCTAGAATCCACATACGAAGAATATGTTCTAATAAGTGCTCATGTTACACCATGCTAGGTGTGCAGAAAAAATTTAGAAGACCATAGTCTCTCAACACGGCTATACAGCTCGTGTTTCGTTCGGCAAATGCATCATCATTGTCATGTTGCCTCTCTTTCCAAATAACCATTTTTTATCAATAGAAACCTACTCAAAACCATCACAAGGACAATTAGAAACACTATCAACCATTGAAATCATGAAAAATCATCTATTTTTCCTTGTACATGTGTTTTTATATACCCATACCCAACACCGCTTGAGTCCCATTGAGGACAGGTGGTGGCACCTCCTGTGTGAAGTGTTCTAGGCATGGTTCCTAACGGGTACCACTTATACCACAAAGGATAAGAGTGGTGCCCACATTCATGGTTTTATGGCTCACTCAAATAGCCCAAAACACCCTGAAAAATAAAAAATGAAAGAGAAAGGTTCAATCCTTTACCTAGAACTGACGGTGTGTAAATCTGACGATAGATGCTCCCGGAATCAGCACCTGAAAATCGGACCAAGAAACTTATCCAAAGGCTCTCCACTATTGGTAAATGGTAAAATGTTTTGTTTTTTACTATTTACATAAATTTTATAAGAATTCTAGGTTTTGTCATGTCATAGTTTTCAAAATCTATCAGTCATGATCCTTTAATGTCGTTTATTGGAGAGTTTAATAGTTGCTTTTAAGTTAGTGCAGGAAAAAGAGCGGTAATAGTAAAAGTTTTGGGAGTTTGTTTTTTACTTTTTCATACTACCATAAAATGGAAAAAGTCTTTGAGCATTTATTGCGACACTTTGGTCATGCTCTCCAAAATTAGCATCAAAGTTCTGAGTCCTTTTCTAATTCTTTTCATACTTGTAAAATCCTTCATCATGAAAAGAGACCTAGTGGAGTCTTATTTAAACTCTTTTTGGGCTCCTTAAATACAAAAATATTGTCGAGTGATCTTGTCTCCTTCATGTTCGTTAAAGCACTTGAAGAGTCGTTCATCTAACAGTAGGTTATCACTTTTTCGGTTTAGATGAACTATTTATGGAAAATGCCCCTGTGTATTCTTCTTCCATGGTCATTCAAACTCTTTAAACATGAATGATACTGAGTAACTTTCATTGGAATCATTAAATTAAACATTGAGAGACCCCCTTTTGGGAACAAACCCCTCCTCTCCCAGGTTCGTAAAACATATGAGTTTGGACTTGTCTTCGAATGAGCTACAACGAGTGTTTGTTATCCTATTTGAACTCATAAAAACAAAAAGAGGCACTCATCAACTGTGATGGGAAAATTAAGGGAAGGGAATCATTTTGCAAATAAATGGAAGTTTTTCATTACCTTTGAACATGGCACTTGTTTGCATATCATTTCAGTCCATTGGGTATTCAGCTAATTTCCATGATGATCCACTTTCATGAGTCATTTCACTCCTTTGAGTCTTTTTAAAGAATGCATTGTCCACCGTCACGCTGTTGTTTGTATGGTCTAGTCATGCTTCCAAGTCTTTTGTCGTGGCACCCGATGTGCAAAGGGAAGTTGAAAATTTTTACCTCTGCAGTCAAAATAGTCTCTGTGTCACTACTTTTGAGTCAGTCTTATGGTTACCCCATTCACATCATTCCAGAACTTTGTTCTGAGTTTCGTGTCATCGATGTGGGATTCATCATGGACCTCCTTTGACGAGACTATTCCTATCAACATCATCTCATCATTCAGGAAATAGTCATTGAAACAAATTTAGTAACTTGAGATCCGTATGACTCAATGACAGATTCTCTTGCTCTCGACATAGGTTCACATCATTAAACTTTGATGAATATAATTGACTGGGTGTTCGACATCAAGACATCTATTCATGCTCAGTAGATTGTACTAGGGTACCTTGGGAATCATTGACATCAATGGTGATCTCCCACGCACTTGTTAAAGGTTCACATCATTGGTTGGTAATAAAGTGGTTTCTACCATGTTCGACTTCAGAACATTGTAATCACATGGATAGAATCATACTTTGTGGAAAAAGAGAAGAAGACCCTGGGTACTTGCTCAGCACTCATTGCTTTCTCCAAGTTGTGATGTAATTTTGTATATCAAGCATGGATCCACATTTGTATGGTCAGGGCTATGCTCAAATTTGCATCTGTATGACATAGATCTACATGGTATGTCTGGTAGCTATGTTCAATTTTGAGTCCTCTATCACATGGATCTACATTGTATTCTAGTAGCCATGGTTGTTTATTCCTCTCATGGATCTACCTTGTATTGTTCTGCATCCATGAGTTTGTTACATTTGTCTATGAGTCAGAAGTATTGATGTATTGCAAATGCCTATTGGATGACACTCTCCGATCAAGCTGACTCTTACCTTGAAGTGACAACTTGTTCTCTCAAATATCTTGCTTATCGTATCCCTCTAAGTCTCATGCTTTAGGGGTCATTATTTTATACCCAAATCCTGTCACCAACATGTGATGAGATCCTTAACACCTATTTTTTTCCTAAATACCAAACTTGGAGTGGAAAACATGCTCTAGATTTCAATTCTACATGAAAAAAGCTAGCACCACCTTTTCCCTTTAGCTGATGAGCGGTACTTGTTCAACACCACCTAAGTCCTATTATGGAAAAGTGGTGCCACCATGTATATGCTTTATTCTTTAAGTGATTCTTACCCTTCATCACTCTGTCATAAAGGAACATAAGCGGTACCCTTGCTAAAAATGGAAAAACAAGGATTCTCAAGGATTCTAGAACATGAGCCTTGTGTCCTCCCTTATCCATATCAATCTGGGTTGGCTGGAGCTGAGATCCCTCTTGGTAGGATCTTATGGCCACCTCACCCACAATTCTCTCAACTATCCCTATCCATTGAGCCCTATAAATACAAGCTCATGTCCCATAGTTGGGGGAGAGAACTAAATGGTAATGTTATGCTATTGAATTGACTATCTAGACCAAACCATTGGAGAGCACAAGAGAGAAAGTTGGAGCTATAGAGGATGAGGTGTTTGTCTTGTGGAGGAGTTTGTCAACACTAAGGCAATGGTTGTAAGCTTCTTCATTCATTTCTTAATGCAAAGCTGATTTTTGTCCCACATATATGTTCTACTGATCTCACATGTATATTTTACTGTATTCCTTAGTCACTAGTATGGATTTAAAAAAAATGTTCTGGTAGGTTTGATGTTCTTACTTTTTTGGCATGTTCTGCAGGTACACAGGTTCTTCATCAAAGCATTATTCCAAGTGTTTACAATGTTCAGGGAAGGTCTTCATCCTTTGGCATTCACTTATTTGTTTTGGATCTGAACCATTCAGACTAGAGGAACATCTTATGTCCGTAGAAGGTGCAATATTCTTGACAACAACTAGATCCACCTAGAAGCTGTTGTTGAAAATACTCACCTCCTACAAACAATATTTGCTTCCCTATATCTGAATGGTACAGGTATAGAACAAAACAAAAACACAAAATGTTAAAATCTCCCTAGATCTGGTTAATTGCTTGAATGTAATGGCATAATACTTCACTTAAAGTTTTCCCTAGTTATTCTTGAATATATCTCCTCTACTACCGCGGAAGAACCTGTAAAAGAGTGAATAAAAAAACAAAAATATAATAGCATACAAGATAATCAACTAGATCTATGCTTGGTACCAATGAATAAAAAATTTATACACATGAAATAGTAAATATGGGAAAGAAAATACATTTTTTAATAATAATAATTGGAGACACTACAACCTTCATGCATTGGTGTTTATAGTTCCTTACAATGGATTCTTTCCTTTAAATTCACCTTGCCTCCAATAGCTCAAGAATTATTTTTCAGAGTTTGGGTATTCAACACAATTCTTTCTCCTCTTTCCGATGGGGGATGAGCTAGTATTTAAAGGCATGGGAGGATAGGTATGGTTGAGGATATCATGGGTGAGGTGGAAGGGAGATCCAAAAATGAACGATATCTAGCTCCATGTGGTCCTAAACCATAGGGATGAGACTCCATGGAGGAAATCTTCGAGAATCCTTTCAAAGATTCCTTTTTTGCCTTTAAAACTTGAGCAACACGCTTTTGCTGAACATAAAAAATAGTGTTGAGGGGGTAATTCCATTTTAATGAAGGGAAAGAGCAGTGGCACCTCCCTTTTCACATGTAATAGGAGCATTACCATCTCAAAACAAGCAAAAATTGCAAGGGGATAATTTTCTTCTTTCGTTTCTCTAGGGAAAACTCTAAGGGATTGGAGAAGACAAGGGAATACCTATCTCATAACACGATGGTGACGATATTTAGGTGTAGTAGAAGTAAATATGAAAACATGAATCCTTTGACCAGATTGTTGTATGGGAGGACCACCTTGGAAAGTGGAAACTCCTAGGATCCTTCTCTAGAAGCTTATCCCACAGAACTTGAAGCATCCAACACATGGATCTCATTTTTTTTTTACTAAGACATGCATTTCTGGAAAACCAGTGTTGAAATATCAACATTTTAACGACCCATGCATCTCTCAATATATTAAAATATATTATAAAAATACAATAAATACAGAAGAGAAGTGCCAAACAATATTCATCTTCTATTCAAAATGCCTAAACTGGCCTCTATGTTTGATATCATATCACTTGTTTTCTTTATAGATCTAGATCATTTTTATAATTGCTTTTGTTTCACTTGAAAATATCACATTGCTTAGAAACTTCCATGAGAATTTCACATTGCCTTTCAACCTACCAAAAACCATGGAATGAGTCATCTTGGTCACTTTTTTCCTTAACCTAGAGTAGACAACTCTTTTTGGTGTTTTGCATAGAGCGTCGTCGACGCTTGAACCAGTTGAGCAAAAGGAATCATTTTCTCTTTTATTTGGCAAAACCGTAGGTCGGTACTCCTGACAGTTTTGCTAAAAGTGTTGGTGGTTAGTAAAAAGGGAAAAAAAGATGTTTCTAGAAGCTTCCATATGGAATCCTTCATGGAATTATTTCCTATATGCCTAGGAGAGGTGGCATTCACCTCCCTCACCTATAGGGATCTCATCCTATCCTTTTTCCAAGTCATCTCTTGAGTTCTAGGCCTATAAATGGAGCCTTCATGAAGAGAGTGGGCGGAGGCCATAAAAAAGAGTCCTTATGATGCTAGTTTGAAGTCCGAATCAGAGGAAAAGTAGAGGGGGCTTGTGTTTCGAGAGGTCTTCATAGTGATAGGAGATTGTAGAAATTCTTGATTGAGACAGAAGCCATTGACGTCAAGGATTTTGGTTGTACTTCTTTCTCATCCATATATTAATACAAATACATATCCATTTCCTATATTTGATTGTATTGTTTGTAATTAAATATTATTGGATTCCTTGATCACCAATATGGATACTCAATTATCATGATGCTCTCATTCCTTTTGTTTGACTTGTGATCTATTTTGCAGATATTGGACCATTGTAAGGACTTTTTAGAGAGAAGACAAGCAGATCCAAGGTTGAGGTATAATGTGTTTTTATGTTAATTGATTTGATTATTCAAGAAAAGGTTATGTTGTTGTGTATTTTTGTTCTGTAGTTTTGTTTTACATTATAGAGGAACAAGCAATGTCATCACTGGTTGAGAATTCCTGATAACAAAACTGGAAACTCCTCTGGGGATCTAGCCTAATCCAGTCATATTTGGGGAAGATCCAGTTAGATCTCATGCTGATCTAGTCAGATCTACAAACTTCGGTAACCATTCCACCTATGAATTTTATTTCTCTCTGCTTTGAGTTGTTTCAGTTAACAAGGTGAGTTATCCATCTTATGCTTCAGATCTTTTGCATCTGTTCTGAGTAAGTTTTTGTACTTCTTCAGTCAGCTTAGTATTTCTGGTTTCTCTTACAGGTTTTTATCCTTTTCAGTCCACTTTTCCATGGCACTTTTCCCTTTGGCTGACAGAGCATCGATTCATCCTAGGGCGCCTTTTCTCTTCTTGACCAAAGCACTGACACCGACTTCTATTTTTATTGACAGAGATACAACAATGCCTTTTTGCAGAAATATAGGAGCGTCATAGTAGCCTAGGATGCCCTGGTGTAGTTCCCTTCAGCGCACCGAGGTAGGTCTTCAAAAACTGCTTGTTTACAAATTTTTGTTCAAAATTGTAATTTGTCCTGTCCTCTGAGATTTTTCAATTTGGTCTACTTGATTGCTTGTTGTCTGATTTACTGGTTTTTGTGAGTCTAATTCTCTGTTTGAGCTCAGATCCAAAAATTTCTATCTTTTGCATTGTTGTAAATGAAATTCAAAACATAGTTCAATTTTGTTTTTTTAGTGAAGTATCTGAAAGTTTCCCTCTAAAAAGAAAGCCTGTAGCCTCTTCCTAGAAGATTAATTTCTTTTGTAGAAAAGACTAATTTGTGTGCCTCTTATTTTCTAGAAAAATACAAAAATAATCATTTTATTCTTTCTCTTGTTTATGATTGCGAAAATTTCCATTTCCATTTTGCATGTGTGATTCAAAAAAATAGGTCTTCTTCACATTGCGGAAAAAATTAGTTTTGCATGCACGTTAAAGGCTTAGTTTTCTTTCTTTCTTTTTTAGAAACTTTAGAGTTCTTGTTTGAAAGAGTTTTTTGTGTTTGAAAATACTTTCTTTGTGTTCTTTATGGATTTTGTTTTGATTGTTTAAATCAACTTTATTTGAGTATATTGTTGAAAAGAAAAGTAAAAGGTTTCTTCCTTACCCTAGTTAGTTCTCATCGAAGTCAAAAAGTGCATTTACATTTAGATTAATTTGCATTATTGGAGACAATATTCCACAAACATTCACCTAATCATCCAGATAAAATTAACGGTAGCTTTAGGTATAACATTGTATATAAAATTAAGAGATAGGTTAGTGGCATGTTCGAGTGTCATTAAGCATAGGAGTTGTCGTTATTTGTTCGCACTACAACCCGAGACTTGAATGGTTCTTCCACGTACTATCGGTATATCCAACGACCTTTCATGTACCCTTGAGTTATATAGAAAGGTGCTTCACATACTCGATTATATATCAGAAGGCCCCTTGTGAACGGTTGTGCACTAGACAACACTACTACCGATTTGAGATCCCACATACCTTGCGTATATTAGGAAACCCCACTAGGATACCATGACTATCTAAGAAAACCCATTTAGTCGTCTTGTGTGGATAAATACACTGAAAACAACATTGGAGCATACTACTATGCACGTACCGCTGAGGTATATCACGAGTTGCACCTACTTGACAATCTTGATGAGAGACCGAATATTCTAAACCCGTCCTATCACTTAAAGTATGCTTGTGGCCTTTAGCTCTGTGTAGGTTTTGTTTGTGTGATTTTACTCCCTTTTGAACTAGATTAGGTAACTTCGGCCACCACCATGGATGAGAAACTTGAAAGACATCAATCTCGTAGATTGCAGGGTTTATCTCCTGACTCTCCTCCTACCATTGAAGGACAAGAAGGAGTAACAGTGGAACAACCAGCTTTTGCTAATGTTCCTATAGTAAGTTCCTTAACTAGTGAAACTAGAGAATATTTCATTGTTTACACAAATCCTTTGGCTTAATTTCCTCCTGTAGCCGATGTTTTTGTACATCCATCATTTGAAGGCCATATTGATACTCCTTCCCCACCAGATTATGGCCCAAATACTCCATTTTGGATGAATTATATGGGCCAATCTATTGATGAATTCAGTATTATTAGACCTTTACCAGGGAACCCTTATTTGGGAGAGGAGGAATAGAGAAGAATTAATGCATATCTCAATCGAACTCGTAACTTTTCAGAGAGAGTAGAAAGAATCATTCCTCCACCTATGTCTCATCATGAAGTTGTATCATCTCATTTACCCCGTAATACATACCCTTTTCCTTTATATGAAATTAAACCTTATTCTAATTATCATCCAACCTATGGTGAGACTTCTCAAAACCATGGCATGAAGGATATCGTTCACTAGCTCAATTGATAGCTCCTATTGAAGAAGTTCCATTTCAGGGTAATCTAGGTCCAAATCACAACTCTACAGTTTCACATCCTAGACCCATTACTAGACCTTCCATACCTATTATGGTTGGGGGGGAATCCTCAAATCAAGCAATGTCAGTAAATTCTCATGCCAGGGGGAAACCCCTAGCATGATTTATGTCATCTATCAGTGGAATTTTTGCTAGTTCAAAACAAGTTACATGTGTAGCACAACTTGCAGTCATTTTCCCTCATACCAATACCAATGTTGTATGCCCCCTATCTAGTACAGGCCAAACCTTAGGGGCACAACCTATCAATAATCTAGCTTCTTGGGAATATACTTATCCAGGAACTCAGCCACCTATGGTTAATCAAGTTTACCAACAACCACCACTGGTGACTATTTATCTTGGAATGCCCTACCCTGGGAATGCTTTTGTACCTTGGGGAAAACCAAATTTGTTAAATGTCCCGTCATATGGAGGAGATTTTGTTAACACTACTGGACGCTATGGTGGACCACGGCCTAGAAGACCTGGAGGACCTAGAGGTTCTGGAGGTCCTGTAGGACCTGGTGGACCATTTGGAGGACCACCACCCAGAGGCCCACCACCAACACTAGGAGGTGGAGGACCACCACTTGGAGGACCATCACCACCACATCATGGAGGACCACCACCACCACCACCCCCTGGAGGACCACCACCACCTTTCAAAGGACCCCCTCCATTGGGTGGACCAATCATCCATACCCATCTATCAATATGCATATGGCCCTACTAGTCAACAAATTCCCTATAAATACTACCAGTATCCATAACCAAATCAACAATTACCATTTCTAGCTACTTTAGATCTTCCAGACTTGTTAAGATTGATAAATGAACCAATCCATCATGATCCCTATTGTCCTGCCATTCTTGTAAAGATGCCTTTTGATATACCTAAGTTTGATGGAAAACCTGATGAAGATCCAAAAAACCATGTGATGAAATTTCACTTATGGTGTTCATCGAATTCTTTGATGGACAACTCAATCTGTCTAAGGGTTTTTCAAAGAACCCTCACTACTATTGCCACAAACTGGTAAACTGAGTTACCGCAACACTTTTTTGAGACTTCAATGCCTTAGCAATGGCATTTTTAACACACTTTAAATTTCCAATCTGATATGAAATAGGTACAGGCCTTTTGACTTCACTTCGACAAACCACATAGACTCTCATCTCCGATCATATCCATGAATGGAGATGAAGACGAAGGTTAATTAAGGCCCCCATTCCTGATCAGTTGCTCACTGATTGGTTTACAAATTTTTTTCTTCCACCTATTTCTAGAGATGTCGCCATGGGAGGCGCTGTTACTGAGGAGCAATCTCTTAGCCGCGCTCAGTACCTAGAATTGGTTTACTCCCAGTCAGGTACTCTGTATGATCTGATTCCCCATGCTCCTCAACCTACAATTGATCCATCAAGACCCACAACTGAACCACCTGCTGATGGCATACTTGGTTCAATTCAAATGCAAACAATGGAAAAATATTTTAAAAAACAAAATCAAACTGCCACTCCGTCAAATTAACCATCACTGTCTACCAAACCTACACCCTTTCCTGTTGCTTCCGCTAAAGTAAACGCGATACAATCAAATGAATCTTCTAGCAGAAAGAAGAAAGGAAAAAATAAATCTAAAAAACATGATAATCAACAGGAAGGAAATAAAACACCAAATCTAGATGCTGATTGAAAAGGTAAGAGAAAGGTAAAGCATCCTTGTTTAATCTGCGACGGTGACCATTTTACAAAATAATGTCCTCGTCGTGAGGAAGTTAGTAATTTTTTGAAAACTTCACCCACCCCCGTAGTTCTAAAATATCATTTCCCTTCCCAACAATAGTTAATTGATCATAAGTCCTTGAATGAAACTTCTTCCTCCACTGATGAAGTTCGAATGATGTCTAGTGAAACAGTTAATTTAAATACAAGATCACACAGTTATGACCCTCCTCCAGAGAAGAAACCTGATGATGTTCCATCTGAAAAACCCTCAACTTCCACACCTCCTCCTAATAATGGTCTTCACATTGAAAAACCTATTCGAGAAGCAGTTTTCCCTTCACCAAAGGGTACTCTACATAAGTCCATAATCAATCCTAAATGTTCATCCCACCCAATATTATAATATTGTCGAAGATTTCTCCCAAGCACATTTCCCTATGTTGAATTTAGAGGTACTTCAAACCTGCCCAACTCAATGGAAAAACTTGCTTACCGCCCTTGGAGCTATGGATCCTAAGAATAGTAATATCATCACTTTCAAACTAAATGATTTCAAGACGAGATTCTCACATCAGCTAGCTTTCCAAATCGCTACCAAGATTGCTGGAAAGACCATTTGTCATACTATTTTAGACGAGGGTTGCTTTACATCAGTTATGTCTTTATCTTGCTAGAGAGCCATTGGTTCTCCATAAATAAACCCTTCACCTACCACCCTTACGGATTTTGATGGTCATAGCTTTCAACTCTGTGGATTACTACTTGCCATCCATGTTGAACTATGGGGCAAGTTAGTCTCCATTTATATTGAAATTGTCGATGCTCCTTTGGATTACAACTTAATCCTAGGTTGTAACTGGTCTTATGATATGCAAACTGTACCATCAATCATTTTTCGGATTGTCTAGTTCCCATTCCAAGGAAAGATTTTTACTATTGATCAGTTAGATTTCATTAAACCTAGTGCAATTACAAATGATGCAAATAGCATTCCACTCTTGAATATCCTACGATATAAGGAAATTGGAGTAGGTATTACCAAATATTCTTCACTAATGAGAGTCTTTTCCTCATCTGATCCTCCTCCTGCTTCGCAAATTACATCTATTAACATGATTTCTACTTCTCATACAGACAAAGGAAAAGCAATTGTTGATGAATCAACATCCTTTTCCCCTTTTGAATAAATTTACAATGCAATCCAAGCTACTAGTGATTCCCCCATCAATGACCATTTGTTGGTAGCCTCAAACCGCTATCTCATGCCATACTGGCTCAAAAACCCTCCCATATCTAGAATATCTTTCACACACGCTTCCTACAGACGAATCTATTATGGATGTTATGTAATTAGAGGAGATTCCTTGGGAAGATTATCATCATAGATATTATTTCCTTCCCTCTTGCCATATGGTAATAGACCACTTCACCTCTACGGTTTCATCTAATATAGTCCTCAACCCTCGGTCTTCGATCCTCACTCGTAGTGTCGACTGTGAAGGAAATTTATGCAACATTACAAAAACTATGCTCGTGGACATATTGGTGAAAACTAGTATTTCCGAGAACATTTTCATAGGATATAACTCTTCACTTGAAGAGGTTTGAATATACATAGCCATTTTCAAGGAATTTAGAGATGTCTTTGCATGGACATATGAAGAAATGCTAGGGATTGATCCCCCTATCATTGTCCATGAGATAAAAAATTATCTTGATGCCAAGCTAGTCCGTCAGAAACTACGATAGGTCCATCCAAGAAAAGCAACTGCTATTAAAGAAGAAGTTGAAAAAATTCTCAGGGCTGGTTTCATTTACCCCGTACCATTAACTGAATGGGTGTCCAACATAGTCCCTATGAACAAAAATAGGGTACTATTAGGGTTTGTATTGATTTTAGGGATTTGAATCGAGCTTTTCCAAAAGACAACTTTCCCAATCCCTATATCGATGAGATAATCAATAACTGTGCTGAAAGTGTTATTTTTTCCTTTATGGATGGCTTCTCGGGCTATAATCAGATTGAGATTCTCCCTTCAGGCCAACACAAGACATAATTTATTTTCCCTTGGGGGAATTTTTCTTATCGTAAACTAAATTTTGGTTTAAATAACGCTGGTACGACATTCCAATGTTCCACGTCATATTCTTTTCATGACATTAAACATGTTTTGGAACCCTATCTTGACAACTTTCCTTCTCAGTCCAAGCAGCGGGATATTCATGTCGATCATCTGAGAGTTGTGTTTCTTCGATGTCGTCATTTTAATATTCGATGTCATCTTCGAACCATAAATGTGTTTTTTGTGTAGAATATGGCCAACTTCTTGGTTTTATTGTTTCAAAATATGGAATTTGAATAGATCCCTTGAAAATTGAAGCTATCTTGGCCCTACCTGCTCCCACGAATACCACTAAACTCCAAAGTTTGCAAGGGAAGGAAAAATTTCAACGTCGTTTCGTATGCAATTATACAGAAAGAAAACATGGTTTCATGAGGTTTCTGAGGAAGGATACCCCTTTTGTCTGGGATGATTTCACGTAATGCACCTTTGATAATCTTAAACATGCACTTACCCATGCACTAGTGTTGCAACCACAAAATTATTCTAAGGATTATTTCTTGTATGTGGTTGCATCCTTGTCTACTATAGGCACGGTCCTTGCTCAAATAGATGAACATGACCATGAACATGTGATTTATTACACTAGTAAGAGTCTTCTCGACTCTGAAACTTGATACTCACATGTGTAGAAGCTTGCTCTAGCCACAATCATCATGGTCCAGAAGTTTCGTCATTATATTCTGCTCCACACCACCACTGTTTACACGGATTCCAACCCCATGGACTACGTTCTTACATGTCAAGTGCTTGGGGAAAAATACTCATGTTGGATCGTGATTCCCCAACAGTTTGAGCTAGAATTTTCCAAAAGTACTTCCAATAAGTCCCTCATTTTTGCAGAGATTATATGTGACCTTCCCTGCACTACTGAGACTATAGAGCCCTTTGATTCATTTCCTGATGAATCATTGCTTCTCATTAGTACGACTGATCCTTGGTACGGAGATATCACTTTGTATCTCCAGACCTTATGATACTAGCCCACTGCTTCCCGAGACAAATGTCATCATATTCACCACCAATCCAAAATCTATCTTATTCTGAATGATACCCTATATCATCGTGGTGTTGACTCTATATTACGACATTTCCTTACACATGAAGAGGTTGAGATCATTCTGAATGATTTCCATGTTGGATCTTGTGGCGATCTCTCTGGGTTGGCTACTACCTAGAAAATATTGCGTGTTGGCTACTTCTAGCCTTCTATTTTCAAAGAGTGTATTGAAACAGTTAACAAATGGCCACTATGTCATATGTTCACTTCCAAAAACCACACACATCTAGCTCTGATTCATCCCGTTGTAACAGTTCAACCCTTTGCAAAAAAGGGCATAGACTTCATGCACTGTAGATCTACCTCAACTAGGGGGCATGGATACATTATTGTGGGTGTAGACTATTTTACAAAATGGGCTCAGGAAATGCCCACATACGCTGAAGATAGTAATACTGCTGCATTATTCTTCTTTAACCATATCATTGCGAGATTCGGGATTCCTAGGGCCATTGTGACCAACCATGGGTCACATTTTCAAAACAAGATGATGGAAGAGCTTAGTGTAAAATTAGGGTTTCGTTACAATAACTCTACACCATACTATCCTCAAGCCAATGGCTAGGTTGAAGCTATAAACAAAGTATTAAAAACAATGCTTCAACAGATGATAGGGAAAGCCAAGGCAAACTGGCATTTATATCTCTTCTCTGCACTCTAGGCCTATAGGAATACTATAAAAAATTCCACCGATTTTACACCCTTCCAATTAGTATATAGACTGGAAGCTACTCTCCCAATGGAATGTGAAATCCCTTCTTTAAATCTTGTTGTGGAACTATTACCCAACACCACTACAGACAAAGAAAGATTCCTCTATCTGAACAAAATTGGTGAAACTCAATGTGATGTTTCCTTAGCTAATGAGGCACATAAACAAAGAATTAAAGTTCAATATGATAGGACTATCCAACCCCATTCCTTAAATTAGGTAGACCTGGTTTTGACCTATGACCAGAAGCATGACAAGATGGGGGCACGCAAATTTGAGTCTATGTAACATGGGCCCTATGTTATCAACTACATTTTAGAGAAGGGCACATATGAGTTGGTTGATTATGATGGGATACCATTGGGAGATCCCTGAAATGGGATTTACCACAAAATATACGATGCATAGGTCATCTAGCATAGGGTCTTTTTAAATATTGTTTATAGTTTGTTGTGTATCTTAATCTTTGATAGGTGTGTTTTTCATAAAAACCTACTTATGCATGTCTTTTGTCTGATGGAAAAATGGCTTCCTTCATTGGTTTTGCTGATGGTGCTCATCAATATACACTTAACCTTGGATTAGTAGCTTGGGTATTGTATTCTCCTACAAGTGAGTTGGTGAGTTCGGGAGGGTATTTTTTTAGGTCCCTCCACCAACAATATGGCATAATGTCAATATGTGATCGGATTGTTGATGGAAGCCCTAGATAATGATGTAAGGGAAATTAGGGTTTACCTAGACTCTGAATTACTTGTTCAACATCTTAACGAAGTATACACCATTCGAAATCCCATGCTTCTTTGTACTTTTTGGAGAATTAGGTTGTTAGTTTTGATGTATTTGTAACTTCAGAATGTATTCATCTATGTATCTTATGTATTGTAACCCAATGTTTATTACAGGATGTATCTATAATGTAATTGAGTCATGTAGTCATTCCCCGATGTTCCGATTGGGAGAATCAATAATGTAAACAAGTCATGTCAATTCATAGTGGGTAACCCTCCGATTGTCTAAGGGTTAAAGTCCCCGCACTTCTAGGGCACTAGGTTTATTAGACTCTTGTAGTAGAGGTCGACCCTAGTAGGGTTTTAGTCATGTCAATATTAGTATAAATAGAGAACTGGAGTCTCTATTTATCACAAAACTCATCCACACTCAAGTGCAGTGCATAGTTGAGGAAGGAGAAGACACTGGGGCTAGACAAGAAGAAGATTACTGTTGTCAGGAGATCACTTGTTGTTTTGGGCTTTTACTATTTTGGTACTGATTCTATCTCTAAGGAAGTTGTGGGGTTTTCTCCTTTATGGTTTCCCTGAGGAAAAACACTGTGTTCATTGTCTCTTTTTTTTATTGTTGTACTTGTTATTCTCTCAGTTAAAGACCGTAATAATGCTAGCTTAATGTTGAAAAACTAACATGGTATGAGAGCTAACCTGAGAAGAAGACAATCTGCACCTGTAGGAACTAGGGCTTCCTAGTTTGTGGATATTTCTCTATAGATTTTCAAAAAAAGTAAGGTGGAATAACTCTCCTTCTTAGGGCGCATCTTTCTGTCGAAGTAGAATCCAATTCTGAGGTTTTTAAGTTTTGGACCTGACACTACTGCCAAAAATTAGGGATTTTCACAGAAGATGAATTTTTCAATGAGCCTAGGCCTGGATTGATCTCCTCCCCAAAATTGAAGTTAGGGATAAATTATTTGGGGGGACAGAACTCCAGAAAATCAAAACCCTAATCTGCTCCTGAACCAGCTCTGTAGGATTTCAGCTCAAGCTTCAGATCCGACATCTTGACCTGGTAAGATCTAAAATATTTTGTATTTCCATTTGAGGTTCTCAGTTAATATGTCTCATGATACCAATCTTGATGAAAAGCTTAAGGGAGTTGATAACTTCAGAGCCTGGAAGTAAAGGATCTCCTTGGTCCTAGAAGAAAATGAGTTAGACTCCTACATCCATGAGGAGGTTCCAGCTCTAGAGGGAGATGAGGAAAAGGTCTTACATAAGAAGAAGATGGTTATGGAAAAGAGGATCATTGTTGATTCTATTAAGGATCACCTTATCCCATAGGTGTCCTCTCTCAAAGCTATGTTTGATTCCCTAACCAAAGTGTTTGAAGGGAAGAACATAAACCGAAAGATGACCCTGAGGAATCAACTGAAGAATGTGAAGATTCAGAATGTAGAGACTATCCCATCCTACTTCACAAGGGTTTCTCAGATCAAGGAACAACTAGAAGCTATTGATGAAGAAGTGGAAAGTGCAGAGATAGTGATGACTACTTTGAATGGCCTTCCTAGGTCATGGGATTCTTTCATCCAAGGAATCTATGCTAGAAAGAAGTTATTCAAGTTCAGCATACTATGGGAAGAGTGCTCTCAAGAAGAAGCTCGGATAGCAGCTTGAGAAGAGAAGATGGGAAGTGAAGATCAAGCTCTCATGGTTCACTCCAAGAGAGGAAAAAGAAAAACTCATCACTTCAAAGGTAAGAATCCTCATCATAGAGATAAAAATAGAAAGGACCCATCTAGATTAAGATGTTATACATGTGATGAAATAGGACAATTTTCAAAAGACTGTCCTAAGAACAAGGTCCACTCTCATAAAAAGAAGGGGAATAAAAGAAGACATCATGCTCATGCTACAGAGGACGATGAACCATCCAAGAAGAGATCCAGATATGAAAGTGAAGATTCTTCAAGTAAGGATGAATATGTTTTGATTTCGACTCTCATAGGTAACATTACTCATGGTAGTGATGATTGGTTTATAGACAGTGGGGATTCCAAACATATGATTAGATTAAAGGAATCCTTTGTGAGACTATCAGAACATGAATCACCTCACAAGGTGAAGCTAGGAGATGACTTCCAATATCTAATAAAAGGTAGTGGGGAATATTCATATAAAATAGACTCTGGTAAGTCTCTAACAATGAAAGAAGTATTGTTTGTTCCAGGACTTAATAAGAACCTTCTCTCCATATCAACATTGGATGCAAAAGGAATGAGGTTTGCATTCATAGATGGTCAAGTCATCATGTGGCCAAGAGTTAAGACTATCGATGATGCAGTGGTGATTGGAGAACAAGAAGAAGGTTTGTACAAATTGACGGTCCATCCAGAACAAGCCTCGATCCATGACACAGTAGAGACAAATGAGCTTTGGAATAGAATGCTTGCACATGTGCATTACAAAGAACTACCTATTGCAAGAAAAATTGTTGAAGGTCTTCAAAATTCCAAGCAAAACATGATGGGATCTGCAAAGCATGTGCAAAAGGAAATAATACAAAGAAGACATTTCCTAGCAGAAAAAGCAAAGCCAAAGGAATCCTAGAAATCATCCACTCCGATGTATGTGGTCCTATGTCATCAAACTCACTAAGCGGGTATGCATACTATGTTTCTTTTATCGATGATTTTTCTAGGAAGACATGGGTTTAATTCATGAAGAACAAAGACGATGTATTCAACAAATTCAAGGAATTAAAAGCCTTGATCGAGAACCACACTGAAAAGAAGATCAAGAATTTTTTATCAGATAATGCAGAGAATTCACTTCGAATCAATTCAAAGAGCTATGAAAAGAATCAACGATTAAGAGGGAGTTTTCCACTCCTTATAATCCACAACTGAATGGGATTGCGGAACGGAAGAACAGAACTATCATGGAAGATGCAAGAGCCATGCTTGATTATCAAGATCTTCCTATGCATCTTTGGGCTGAAGGTGCCGGAACAACGGTGTATGTACAGAACCGTACTCCACATAGAGTACTCAAGAACAAGATACCTGAAGAAGTCTTCTATGGTAAGAAACCATAAGTCATCCATCTCAGAATATTCGGCTGCCCTATGTACATACACATTCCAAAAGATAAGAGAACAAAATTAGATCCTTCAGGAAAGAAGGGTATATTTGTGGGATAGTCTGAAAGATCGAAGGCTTACAGGATATATTTTCTAGGATACAAGAAGATTGACATCAGCAGGGATGTGACATTTGATGAAGACACAGCTTACGACAAATCCAGAAAGAGACCCGCTGAAGAACCAGAAGAAGCAGAAGCACCCAGAGTTCATGATATAACCATGAATGAAGAAGCTCAAGAAGAAGATCAATATTTCAAATAACCACAAAGACCTGTGGATCCACCTCTGGAGAAAAATTCTCATAAGAGGAAACTTGCTTGGGTACATGAACTTATCGAAGGTGCGGAAAGGTATGGGGCTTCAGAAGAGAATCACAGAGAAAGAAAGAGGACCAGATCCTGCTCCGAGTATGTAGCCTTACTATGTGATTTCATTGATAAAGAACATTCCAGTTATGAAGAAGCGAAAGAATAGAAAGAATGGAAGTATGCTATGATCGAAGAATACCAATCGATCATGAAGAATGATGTTTGAGATGTTGTCCCAGGACCAAATGGGAAGTGAGTTGTAACTTCCAAATGGATCTACAAGATCAAGCATGTTGTAGATGGTAGCATTGGGAAATATAAAGCAAGATTTGTAGCTTGGGGTTTCTCTCAGAAAGAAGGAATAGAGTATGAAGAAACCTTTGCACCTGTAGCCAGATACACTTCCATCAAATCAGTACTTTCTCTGGCTGCAGTGATGAAATGGAAGATACACCAGATGGATGTCAAGACTGCTTTCTTGAAAGGTGTAGTGGAAGAGGAAGTGTTTGTAGAACAACCACTCGGCTTTGAGACACATGATAGGGAGTCTCAGGTGTGAAAATTGAAGAAATCTCTGTACGGTTTGAAACAGGCACCCAGGAACTGGTACAGTAAAATTGACATCTTTCTATCCAGTTTGGGATTTACCAAGAGTAAAGCAGATTCCAACCTTTACTACAAGGTTGAGGATGGCAACCCAGTGATGCTTCTACTATATGTAGATGATCTATTTGTGACAGGTATGGATGGGTTGATTGATGATACGAAGAGAAAGCAAACTGCTGAGTTCAAAATGTAGGACTTGGGGATGATGCATTACTTTCTAGGCATGGAGGTTTGGCAGAGTACAGATGGAATATTCCTTGGACAAGGGAAGTATACAGTAGATATCCTGAAGAGGTTTGGGATGATGGAATGCAAGGCTATGGCCACACCTATGGCATTGAAATTGAAGCTATTGAGTGATGCTTCATTAGAGTCAGTTGATCCTATGATGTATCGTCAGATGAATGGGCCATTGATGTACCTCACAAACACAATACCAGCCATTTGCTTTGCTGTGAACACCTTGAACCAGTTCTAGACAGATCCGAGAAATGTTCACTTGATTGCTACAAAGCATATTCTGAGATACCTAAGAGGTACAGTCTATTATGGGCTCAATTAAGATGTGAATCAAAATATTAACCTAGAGGGTTATGTTGATTCAGATTGGGAAGGAAATTCCATCGATAGGAAGAGCACTTCAGGGTGTTGCTTCAGTATGGGATCAGGTGTGATCTCTTGGTTTAGTAGGAAACAATCCTGTGTGGCACTGAGTACAGCTAAAGCAGCGTATGTCGCAGCTTGTTCAGCTAGTTGTGTGGCAGTATGGCTATGGAAGCTACTATTTGATTTATTTGATCTCTAGTTGGATGCTACTTGTATACATTATGACAACCAAAGTTGTGTGAAGTTGTTAGATAATCTAGTGTTCCATGACAAGTCGAAGCATATCGAGATCAAGTATCACTATATCAGGGATATGGTGCAGAAGGGAGCAGTGAAGCTCTAGTATGTTGCGATGAAGGAACATATAGCCGATGTGTTGATTGAAGCCATTGGATAGGGTGAAGTTTGAGTACTTTAGGGAGAAGCTTGGTGTTCTCCAGATCGAGGTTTCCTCCAAGGGAAATTAATGAGTCTCATAGCCATTCTGACATGGTGAGAGGATTAGTTCCTTCCATGGTCAGATGTAAGGGCTGAGCCATTCTGTCATGGTGAGAGGATTGGTTCCTTCCATGACAGATATGAGTGCTGAGATTAGTAGCCATTCTGATGAGTAGGTAAGATGTAAGGGATGAGCCATTCTGTCATGGTGAGAGGATTGCTTCCTTCCATGTCAGATATGAGTGCTGGCCATTCTGTCAAGTAGGACAGATGTAAGGGCAATTGTCATTCTTTAAATGGAGCTTCCTAGTGAGGTATCAGGAACACTCAATCTAGGACTGAGTAGCCATTTTGATGTGATAGAGGGATGTGTTCCCACCTGATCAGATGTAAGGCTGAACCATTCTTTCATGGATAAAGGATTAAGTTCCTTCCATGTCAGATGTGAGTGTTGGCCATTCAGACGAGCAGGTCAGATGTAAGGGCAACTACCATTCTCTAGGAGAATGGAGGAACCTGGTCAGTTACCAGGTAGCTCAGTCGAGGAGGACTGGGGGCCATTCTGATATGAATGAAGGATTGGTTCCTACAAGATCAGATGTGAGTGAAAGCCCTTCCATCACTATGAGTAGGATGTGTTCCCGCCTTGATGGATGTAAGTGCAGAGCCTTTTCATCAATGTGAGAAGGATGTGTTCCCGCCTGGATGAATGTAACTGCAGAGTCTTTTCATCACTATGAGCAAGATGTGTTCTAGCCTGGATGAATGTAAGTGCATAAATATTTCATCACTATGAGCAGCATGTGTTCTAGCCTGGATGAGAGTCTTTCATCACTCTGAGCAGGATGTGTTCCCGCCTGGATGAATGTAAGTGCATAAATATTTCATCATTGTGAGTAGGATGTGTTTTGACCTGGAAGGAAGTGCAGAAATATTTCATCATTGTGAGCAGGATGTGTTCCATCTTGGATGAAAGTGAGAAAATCTTCCATCATTTTGAGTAGGATGTGTTCCATCCTGGATGGAAGTACAGAACTCTTCCATCATTGTGAGTAGGATGTGTTCCATCTTGGATGGATTTGAGTATTGTGCCTTTCTGACAAGTAGGTCAGATTTAAGTGCTAAAGAAGACCTACATGGAGGCTAGGCCTACAACTAGCATGAAAAAGGGTTGTCTTTGTAGAAACTTCCTGTGACGAGAAGAATCATGAGATAGCACTAGTGATGATCCAGATCCAATGATGATAGCCAGTGATGATCCAGATCGAGTGATGATCGAGATCCAATGATGATAGCTAGTGATGATCCAGATCCAGTGATGATCCAGATTCAGCGATGATGTCCCATGATGATTCAAATCGAGAGATGATCCAAATTTGAAGAATCAAGATGAATTGAAGATGAAGATGACTTGAGGATGAAGATGACTTGAAGACTTAGAATACTTGATATGCAGATGACGAGATGATCTGGTTGATACAAAGAAGAAGACCAGTGCTGAAAATTGTGTGGAAATAATACCTTTCTAGTTATGAGGGAGTGTTGATGTATTTGTAACTTTGGAATGTATTCATCTATGTATCTTATGTATTGTAACCTGATGTTTATTCCGGTATGTATCTATAATGTAATTGAGTCATGTTGTCATGCCCCGATGTTTTAATCAGGAGAATCAATAATGTAAACAAGTCATGTCAAGTCATAGTGGGTAACCCTTCGATTGTTGAAGGGTTAAAGTCCCCGTAGTTCTGGGGCACTAGGGTTATTAGACTCTCCTAGTAGAGGTAGGCCGTGGTAGGGTTTTAGTCATGTCAGGATTAGAATAAGTAGAGAATTGGAGTCTCTATTTATCACACAACTCATCCACACTCAAGTGTAGCGCATAGTTGAGGAAGGAGAAGATACTGGGGTTAGACAAGAAGAAGATTACTACTGTCGAGAGATCAATTACTATTTTTGGCTTTTACTGTTTTGGTGCTGATTCTATCTCTGAGGAAGTTGTAGGGTTTTATCCTTCATGGTTTCCCCAAGGAAAAACACTGTGTTCATTGTCTCTTATGTTTGATTTCTGTACTTGTTATTCTCTCAGTTAAATATCCTAATAATGCTAGCGTAGTGTTGAAAAACTAACATTTAGAGAGGTCTTTTGATAAATTTACATATCATCACATTCCGATATATTTAAATGTTGTGGCTGATTTTCTAGCTAACTATGTCTTGGATTGGCATATTGCTCATATTTAAAATTCAGTTTGAACCATAAAAACACATGTAAATTCATAAGTAGATAAATCATCCCGCACATCACATTCTTCCACACACAACTGTAAATATGAAATATTTGTCATATTTATAAAAAGTTGTAGCACCAAGATACAAATCTTGGGCTGAAGCATCTCTAGCTTTCAGCACCCATTCCAGACCATAAAAAGTTTAGAATACATATACATAGGGCCAAATCTAAAGCTTCAAAGCTTTCAGTAATACATATACAAAAAGTATAAATCAAGTTAGACTAATCCTCATGATGCTCATGGTAGCATGCAATGGCTTGGGCCACTCTGCGGAGTAGCCTAGAGAACCATCTAGAGACACCTGCAATATGGTGTTGTTACAGAGAGAAATTTCTATGTCTTGGGGTACCACAACAGGAAACTTGACTCCAGAAATCAATCCTTTCCAATATGAAATAGAAATTAAATGTCTAACACTAAAGGATTAGACCTCGTACCTTATTCTGGACAATTGAAGTAGATCCCCGTTGAGCTTTCCAACTTCATCATGAATTGATGGATTAATTCCTCAACAACAAGTAAACAATACAAGCATTCTATATATCATGGTGTTAGATCTATTCTAGCATATATAATCGATAATGTATAAGCATTTGACATAATCCAATGGATAAAATATTCATTCAAACACACATTATTGGACAGGAAAAGATATTTCTATTAATATAAATCAGAGATTACAAGATACAACCTCTGTCAGCATGTCTGTGAACCAGAGAAACTAAATCTCCCACTTCGACCTCCACCACTTCAATCCTCCATCTCTTGATAGCAAGCTCACAAGAAAAAGGCAAGCTTGCGAAGAACACAAGAGTGCTCCAAGGGACAAAGGGATGCAGACTCAAGCATAAGTTCCAGCAACAATGGACTATAGTTTCTTTGCTCTTAATTCTCTCTTATGCCTTCAATGTATGAAGGGGTTCCTTATATAGCTTTTCAAAGGGGTAATGAAAGGTTGAATCTGAGCGATCTCAAGGTATCTGGAAGGCCAGAAGTCAAATGAGTCGGATCCATGTCAAGGAAAACTCCAAAAGGATTTGGATTTTGTACACATCTTGATGTACACGGTTTTAGTGGTCAAACCCGTGTATATATGCACTTATAGGTTTAAAAGTTGTGTGTATCATTTTTCACATGTTTTTAGGGATGATCAAGGAAACATCAAAGGACAAAAAGTGGTCCATAGGGTCTAAGGAGACTACAACAGGACATGGGAAGGCCATACAAAGTGTGATTCACCTGGAGTGGTGAAATCAACTATAACAGGTGCTGATAACACCTAGGTACCTTGTCAGTAGTCATGTTTGGGATTCCCATAGTCAAACATTGTAGGTTCTCATCGAGATCTCTGAGGTCTTCTTCATCTTTGGAGTGGTATAATATCATATCCCTGGTACCTACTCCCCTGGCAATAGGCAACCATGGGGGCTTCACTTATTGACCAATATCCTATCATGTTAGTTCATATTGTGGGTTTTAAAATTATCAAAAATTGAACCAATATATTGCAGGTATTGAGGGGATGAGGGGTTTAAGGTGGGGATGGGTAGGGTGGTTTATAAGGATTGAGGTATAAAAAGGGGTGGGGAGGAGGTTTTAAGTATTGGGAGGGTTTCAACAAAAAGAGTTTGGGTCAATATATCTCGAAATTAAGGGTATTCTTTAATATCCCATGATCACACGTGCTATGTGAGAGGTTCACTAAGTGAAGTCCCCGTGTAGGCGACATCCCAACTAAACAGATGGACCCAATGTGTAACACCCCGGTTTTGACCCCATTTGCATGATATATATAATGTAATTAATCGTCGTGAGGAGCTCAAGGCAAAATACCCACCATCGATTTGGTTGTGTGTGTTTCGGCAATAGCGATAGTTGCCGATGGTATATCGTGCTATCCGACACAATACAATTTGGCATCATGTAAATATGCACATAAATTAAAATAAACCTACATCTAGCTACAACGGTGCAACGTTAAAATGAAAAGGGAATGATTCCAAAGGATAAGAGGGGGGGATGATGAACCTTGAGTCATGGGGGGGAAATCCATGTGTCAACCCCCTTTCTTGTCTCTTTCAGCCACCAAGTCATTTGGGGTAGGTGTTAGTTGAGGGCAGTTACTCCTTGAGGAAATGTGGGCATGGGGGATGTCAGTATGGCAGACTACTGTCAGCTTTGATGGTATGCATACCCAGCAGCCGAAGCCATCGTTTCCCTCATGCAGTCAGTTGGCCTGGTCTTCACCTTCACGACTGTGGTATGGGAAAAGGAATCCTCACATAGAGAAATGTTCTGTTTTCCTCACACACAGTTTTCCCATCATTTTCCCTCACGCACTAGTTTGGGGTTCTCTTTTGGTTTTTTGCATGCAGCGAGCTGGAAGACCGACCTAAAGGGCACGATTTCTGCTGTGTATGTTAAATATCTGTGGTTTTCATCCATGATTCTAGGTTACTGTTAGTTTAACCCACAATTTGGGTGGCTGTTGTTCTTTCCCTGAATTTTGGATGCTATTGAGAGTCCAATTTCTTCTTCCATTTTGGACTGTGTGTGTGTTTCCTTCTTCCATTTTTGGACTATGTCTTTTCCTTTGCACACAGGTTGAGATTTTGTTCTTTTCCCTTTTTCTGCCTGTGATTTTGGATTCTTTTCCAATTACGGACCGCGTGATGTTTCCATTGTTTCATTATGAGTTTGTGGCTGTTGATGTACCCTGGTTTTGGGTTGTTGTAGAGTTGTTTTGGCCATGCTAGGGCCAAGAACAACCCTAAGTTGTCTTATGGACCTTAACTGTGTTTCTGCTTTGGTTTGAGATTGTCACCCAACTGTCTTTGCCTTCTTCACAGAGCCATGAATGGATTGTTTTGCTGTGGTATGCAGTGGTTAGTCTTCAGACTGTTAAGAGTGGGATTGAAGGCTGGGTATGCTTGAGAAGACTGGTGTTTGAGACCACCAGCTTGGAATTTATCCTTTCCTAGCTCCTTGATGACTTGTTAAAACCCTACTATGTGGGTTTGGCTGATTGGAAAACCTCGGCTATGTGTAAGCCCACATTGACCCTTATTCCTTGAGGAATCATGCCCAACTCGGGGGTGGCAGTGTTGCTAAGATATTGATGAGCATGCTAGCCTATGGTTGGGTTGAACATTGCAACGATGTAGCTGGTTGTGGGGCGAGTTCTTCATTAAAAGGTAAGTACTCCTGACTATTTCATCTCTGCAATTGTATCTATTGTTTCATGAGAAATGATGAACATGTTGAATGCTGGTTTATGTATATGTTTGCTTCCGTTGAACGTTGAGTGACTATGTATCTTTGTATGTTGTATGCATCTTAGTATGTATTATGATAAGCTTTTTAATATCATCATTTATCCATTTTTTTGTTCATGGGGCTGTTTTACCATTGGTTTGGTGTTAAGTAGCATCCTCTTTCCCGGTCGGAGGGTCGAGGACGTTACACAATGTCTACATGAAAAACATTTTTATCTCAGTACTACAGAAAATAAAAATGAAATAAATATAAAATTTTAGAAAACATAAGTGGATAATTTCCTTTATTACCTTAGTCATTCCATTCTTCCCCTTCATGTAAGTCTAGCTTCGGGTCATTTCGGAAGTCTACCCCCTCATAGGCATAGTCCTCCACCATAAGAAAATGGTTTCTCAACCAGTGAAAAAATTCAGAACCATAAGTGACTTTAGGTTCTCCGCCTCCAAGGAGAGGCATGGATGTCCCCCATGCAAGCATCCTTAAATCCTCAGGATCAAGTATGGTAATGGTCACCTGAGGCCTCATGTGAGGTACTTGCTATAATATAAAGAACACTACCACTGCTCCATAACCAAAATGCTTTAACGTCCCTCTTTTGCACTTGTTTAGTTAATTATTCAAACACTCCAGCATCCCTTCACACTAGTTGAAGACAGTAGGCTCCATGCACTGCAAAGCATATACATATGTGATCTACTTGTAAGGTGAGAAGCCCTCTAGTACCTACCACCTTGCCGATGGTATACACTACTATTCTCAAGGGGAGATCCACTAGAGACTTGATCTGTAGATTTCTTGATTGGGACTCTGTACCCAATGAGAAATGCTGATCAATAATATCATCCAAGGATCCTTCTCCCCCTCATGATCCAGATAGGACTATTAGGCTTCCTCTCATAGATAAACCAGTCAGGAAATAAATATCCTCCATCTCGATAGGCAGGATGTGGACTCCCACCACAAAATACTCTTGGTCAGGATCCTAGATCTCTATGATGTACTCTAGTAATAGGACATGTACTTTCATTCCAGGCATCCAGAAATACTTAACGATCCTGTAGTTTCATAGAGCCTTAATGGTGGCTGGGTCATTTGCAGCTTAGTTGTCTGGGACTTCATGTTCCCTTTCCTTCCAAATTACCATGATATACGTGTAACATGCCAATTTCATAATTAAAAAATATATCATGGCTAAAAGAAAGAAATATTAATGGAATAATAAATTATAAAGCAAGATAAGAAACATGAAAAAAATATTTTTTGATGGTCTAGGGTTTTATTTTTTCTTCTCTTTTTTCCTATGACACTTCTAGCCTTCGCGCACAGAGCACCGTGGCGCTTCTGCCTTTGGAATGTAGAGCGTCGAGCACCTATCTACTATGGATAGAGCATCGACGATGCTCCTATGCCAGCTTGATAGAGTGCCGTCAGGGGCACTAGACGACGACCAAAAACCTCAAAAGGAAGAAAATTTTTCCTTTTAAATGTGGTTCAAAATTCCTATTGGAACAATTAATCCTCTATCCTATCACTACTAAAGGGAAATCTATCATCTATCTTTCTTTCAAACAATAAAAAAAATTTAAAAAATTGGAATTAAATAATGCAAAAGAGACAAAATGACATTTATTGGACATACAAAGAGAGAAGGATCAAATGCTTACCTCTTCTATGGAGAATGAAGTAGCAATGACATGGAATACCCTTTCCAAATCACCGGAATAACTCTTGCTATCAAATCCAAACTTCCAAAACTCACCAAATGGTAAAAATAACTTACCTACCCTTTCTATTTATAGAATATTTGGAGTTTTCAAAGATGCATTGTAATTTATTTAATTTTGAAATCCAAATTATTTTGGTAAAAGTGGGTTTTTATTTTTTACTTTCTATAGTTTTAAAAAAGTGGCTTTTAATGGTGTTTTTTTAGTTTTTTCAAGTCAATATTGGCTCATAGTTAAGAGTTAAGCTATTTTTGTCTTTTTTGAGCTTAGAGCAGAACTGAAAAAGTATTGAGCATCATTTACACTTTTTGCATGCTCATTGAAATTCCAGTAGAAAGGTGTCGCGTATACTTTTTAACTTTTTCAGACTTGTAAAAAATGGATTATGAAAAAGGAACCTAGTTTGGGAGTTATACTTAATCTCTTTTCAGTCTCCTCAAAACACAAAAAGAAGTGAACTTGTTGCATTCACACTTGTAAAAGAATCAGAATGGTCAACTAGTTGGGGGTAGGTTATCTCTTTTTCAGACCGACTGGCCTTATTCACGAAAAAGGACCTTTTGGAGTCTTATTAGTCATTTCAAACTCTCTAAACATGAAACAACAAATGAGTTCTCTTTCATCAGACTCATAAAATTACGCGATGAAAGACCCTATTTGGGAATGAACCTCTCCTTTCTCAGGTTCATGAAAAATATGAGAATAGAATCATCGCTTGATGAGACTCAACGAGTGTTTGTTACCCTCTTTGGACTTGTAAAAATGAAAAGAGGAACTCACCTTTCGAGATGGGTAAATTAAAGGAAAGGGGAATGGTTTTCATTTGTTTATATGGTAGTACTCTACAGTCCACCTTTGAACATGGAACCTGTTTGCATTTTCCTATCTGAACAGTTGGTTTTTCAGCTTGTCTCTGAGTCGATCCACTTTTGTGAGTCACCTGACTCCTTTGAGTCAATTTAAATAATTCTTTGTCAAATTCCTTGCATTACACCTGGTTCTATTCTCGTTTAGGTCAAATCTTCGAAGTCTTATGTCGTGCCCTCAAATTGTTCAAAGGATGTCTCTCCCAGAATCATAACTCATCAGTAACTTCACTTGTCCTTAAGTGTCAGTAATTGTCTGAGTCAGTCCGTTACTTCAATTCAACTTTTGTTCCTAGTTTCATGTCACTAATGTGGTAATCATCAAGGACCTCCTATGACAAGTCTATTCCTATCGAATTCAGATCATTATTGAGGAATTAGACCTAGAAACCTAAATATTACGTTGGTCCTGCACGCATCAATGGTAGTTTACCTTGATTTCGACATGATTTTACATCATTGACTCTTGATTGGAAGATCCCATTGAGTGTTTGACTTCAAGTCCTTTATTGACATTCGATGGTATGTAATGAGATACCTTGGGAATCATTGACATTAATGATTATTACCCTTGCACTTGTTAACAGTTTACATTATGAAGAGGTAATCAAGTGGTTTCTACCATGTTCGACATCACGACATTGTAATCAAATGGTTATATTCGTATCATTTGTACATCGAGATGAAGACCCCGAGTAGATATGATTTCTCATCATCATTGCCTATGCTCAGGTTACATTTGGAGATCATTCACAGTCATGACATGGATCCATATTGTATGTTTTGTGGGTGTGTTCTATATCTGATATTGATAGGCATAAATCTACTTTGTATATCTCATAGCTATGTCTTACTTCTTGTAGAATTTATTCATGGATCTACAGTGTATCATTAGTAGCCATGACATGGTCATCATCATAGATATGCAGTGTATTGGTCTGCAGCTATGACTGGGTTGGATAAAGTCAGTTACTGGTCCTATATGAGTCTATTTCTCTTTACCTTCTATCAGATGGAAAAATTTGCAAAATATTTCACCTATCACCTTCTTCTAGCTTCATACTTTGGGGGGGCATTTTGTTTCACATGGAAATCTCACATTGCTTAGCAGCCTCCATAAGAACTTCACTTTGCCTTTCAACCTCCCATAAATCCTAGCATGAGTCACCTTCCTCACTTTTTTCCTTGACCTATAGGGGACGGCGCTTTTTTGTGTTTTGTACAGAGCGCCGCCGAAGCTTAACCCAATTGATCAAAAGGCACCGTTTTCCCTTTTCTTTTGCAAAACCCTAGGTCAACGCTCCTGACAGTTCTGTTAAAAGTGTCGGTGGTTAGTAGAAAGGAAAAAAAATATGTTTCTATAAGCTTTCATATGGAATTCTTCATGGAATTAGTTCCTATATTCCTTGGAGAGGTAGCATTCACCGCCCTCACCTATAGGGATCTCATCCTATCCTTTTTTCAAGTCATCTCTTGAGTTCTAGGCCTATAAATGGAGCCTTCATGAAGAGAGTGGGGGAAGGCCAGGAAAAGAATCCTTATGCTACTAGTTTGAATTTTGAATTAGAGGCAAAGTAGAGGTAGCTTGTGTTTGGAGAGGCCTTCATAGTCATAGGAGATTGTAGAGATTCTTGATTGAGACAGAATCCATCGACATCAAGGCTTTTGGTTGTACTTCTTTCTCAACCATATATTAATACAAACACATTTCTGTTTCCTATATTTTACTGTAGTGTTTGTAATTAAATATTATTGGATTCCTTGATCACCAATATGGATACTCAATTATCATGATTCTCTCATCCCTTTTGTTTGTATTGTGATCTATTGTGCAGATATTGGACCGTTGTAAGGACTTTTTGGAGAGAATACAAGCAGATCCAAGGTTGAGATATAATGTGTTTTTGGTTAATTGATTTGATTATTTAAGGAAATGATATGTTGTTGTGTCCTTTTGTTATGTAGTTGTGTTTTACATTATAGAGGAACAAGCAGTGTCAGCATTGGTTGATAATTCCTGATAACAACTTCATATATCTTTCTCGAATACAAAAATACATATTATATTATTTGATCATGTGACTAACCTAACTATGATCTCATGTCCTTCAAACACCTATTTAGTGGTGCTTGTTGCAAGAGTTTTAAGCTTAATCAGAATTATATCACATATATAGTATTTTGGGGTGATATGAGTTGATTCATGCACCTATTCTGCAATTTGTGAAACTATGGCATCTCTGTTGATAGAAACAACCCAAAAGCTTGACACTTTTCTTTTTGGATTGGAATTTACTCCTTATAAAGGTTGTTGTCATTTCACTAGTGGGATGGACATATTTTAAAATTTACATGTATACATTAACAGAGCATGTTTTGAATATCGAAAGAAATGAATATGTGTAAGTGGAATTTTTTACTCGACTTGCAGTAAACTAAGGCCAAGGATTCCCCAATAAAGGGCTCAGTAGAATATTTCATAGAAATTGAAGTAATGTATATAACAAGACATTGAATGATCAAGTCCCAACAAGATAATAGGTAAATTCTTGTTTCCTTTTGAGTTTAATGAAAGACATGGTAAAGTTATGTAGGATCTTGCATCAAATATGAATGAATAGTATTGGTTAGGTGTGACTTTGTTAATTAATATTTTTGTTGTATTATGGACATTTTCATTTTGGTCATAGAAGTTGAAACTTGAAATATTGTATACAATTTATTATCTTGTTGGGTCTTATCCTTTATTGTCTTGTTTATGGAATTTTCCAAGGTTCATATTTTTTTGATTTATTAAAGGTCCACCATGAAGTTCTTTTTTTCCTGTGTGACTAGGCTGGTGGTTTTGACAAGCTCACATTGGATATTCTATATCAAGATGAAATGGTTTGGAAAACCGCATACAATGGACAAGGGGGATATTGAAGTAACCAATATGGGAACAATCCTTTCAAGTCTAACCCTATGTTGTCATCGGGGGTATATGACCCATTTTCCATGTCCAACAATGTTTCACTACCTCCCAATGTTCGGATGGTATCCATGGCCCAACAACAACATGCCATGGTGCTTCAACAAAAACCACAACAAATGGTGCCAGTGTCACCAACATTGATGGAAATTCCCCAATCTACAAACCCTTTTGGCGATCCATTTGAAACAAATTATACTCACAGTTCTAGGGCCTTTACACAAATTTCTCATCAGAATAACCCATTTGGAAGCCGTAGTTTAATGTAAACATAAAGAAAATTTATGCAATTTTTTTACATTTTTTGGTAGCTTTCTTACTGAAATTGTGCTATAGAGCCATATGATGTAATTTGTAAAAGATATAGTCCAATTATATGGTTGAGAGTGTAATTTCACAAGTTGGTGAGAGCAGTTTCCAGCTGGTAGATTGTGCCAGTTAGTTGGTTGAAACTGTCATCGATATCCGTGTTATGGAGTTTGATTATATTCACAATTTCTGGGAAAAGTGATTGTATACTATACAATAGTAGGAATTCATGATCATTTTGTCATTGCATGTTCTCATTATACGTGGTCTGTACTTCTCAACATATTTCAGCTTGTGTATTCTTCCGTAATTCCATATTTATTTTTGTAGTTATGAATCGTGATTCAGTAGTAGTTAACATTCATACAAGGACCAAGTGATCCTTTAAATAAGTAAAATTGCTTATAGAAATTAAATGGTTGAAAATTGTCTGATCATCATAGTAATTTGGTCTACTTTCCACACTTAGAAATATACTTATATTAAAACAACACTTTTTTCATAGTTGTGGGTGTATAGAGGGATAAACACTATTTATATTGAAACTGTGTAATTTTAAACAAACTATACAATATGGAAAATAATAATTGTTCAAATATTCGCAATCAAGTGGTTTAATTGACAATTAGTTGTAAAGGCTTTCCATGGTACCATTTACTGTGAGGTATTTTGTTTAAAGTTGTGGCTCATTATTGTTATGATGTTTTTGTTTATATACATATATATATTGTTTTGGACAAGTTATGTTTTGCAGTCAATCCAAGTATTTTATTAATACTCACAGCTCGCTATGCATGCATACAATGGTTCAAATCTAATTCTATGATCACAACACTTGGCACTGTATAAAGCATTCCATGTTTTCATGATGGGATGGAGCTATTCCTTTCCACCAGTTCATGATGTTGATGAAATTTTCATTGATGTCAACATGGACTTGCAGTGGCCCCACATATTGTCATTGATGCCACCAAGTCCCACCTGCAGTTCCTTACAAAGTGGGTTTGAGCCTTAGACCTATTACAAAGTGGATTTTTGCCTTGAAGAACCTTGTAGCTAGTTGGCAAGGTCCTTGTACCCATAAGGATGGATCTTGGAGACACCACATTCTTGAAGATGCTGAAGACCCTTCTGATGGTGCTGAATACCCTTTTTATGGTGATGAAGACCCTCAAGATGGTCCTGAAGCCTTGATGGATGATGGAGAACCCATAGATGAGTTGGAGAAGCATTAATGATCCATTCTGTGGTCATTCATGCTCTGATGGTATCATAGTATGCCATGATAAGACCCAGCTACACCACATATGATTTCATGATGGATCTTGACCCTTGAGGATCTCCTAGTGTGGTTGAGGTGGTTGAAGAAGACTATGAATCCATTTTCTTGTTGAAGTATCCCTGATGAAGTCCTTAGACCCACCCTTAGTGGGTTGATGACTTTACAACCATTATTGGGGTCATGGATCTCTTATATGATGATGATTACCTTGTATGGTCCTTGAAATGCTATGGAACCAATGGTATGATGAAGAATCTCATGGAACCCCTGATGAAGACCCTGATACCCTTGCAAAGTTCCTAGATCCCACTACTTGCACTTGACATGGTTATATGGCATGATGATGTGGTATTTCGTGAATTAATGAAGTCATGTAACCTTGTGAATACCTTGATGCCCATTTCTTTCACTTGATGTGGTTAACATACCCAAACACATATTGGATTGATCATGGTCCATTTAATGCCAAGATTGAAGCCTATGATGGCACCTTACACATGGCATGCCATTAAAATTCCTAGTGTCTTTATGCAACCCTATGAATATTTGGAGGACACACTTCCATAAATTTTAAATGATGTGGTTGAATTTGAAGGATATTTTCAAAGAAAAATAATATATATACATAAGGTTGACCATCAAAGTGGTAAGGAGTTTGAAATCCTTGGTCATACATATGGCTTATGTGGTGTAAACCCTATGGAAAATAAAATACATGCATTTCCTTGGTAAGTTTTGACCATTGAAGTAGTAATAAGTTTGAAGTCCTTGGTCATACATATGGCTTATGTGGTGGACACTCTATTATATGGAAAAGAAAATATATGCAATTCTTTGGTAAGGTTTGAACATTGAAGTGGTAAGAAGTTAGTGTGACAATTAAAAGTCAAATTTAAAAATTCAAATTACAATTTTTTAATTAAAATTATTACCGCTCTTACCTTTGAAGACAAGTCAACTACTATGAAGCATGTCCAGTTTAATGTGTATATAAAAACATCCAAAAAACCCAGTGATGGATGAAGAGAAGTGAATTCATGGATATTGGTTTCAGGGTTTTTGGTTTTCATAGTAGTAGAGGAGTAGTTCATTTTTACAAAGAAAGTTTTTGGCATCTTCACTAAAATTGACATAATTGTCTCATACGGAATTAGAATTACAAAATTCTTGGCTCGTTGGAAATCTTTTTATGAGGATATGTGGTGACATGATATAGATTTTTTTTTTTGTCTACCATTTCTTCATCTTGTGATATACGAAAAGGTATTGTTCATTCTTCTGGTTTTCTCTTGTGATCGCAAATGTCTCTCATGGATAGAGTTCATCTTTGATCTTAGTATATGAGCCTCTATATTGTTATAAATATTTGAAGTCATTATGGAGTCTATGATGATGATATTTCATACCTTTATGCTATTATATGGTACATTTTATTATGATAATGCATGTGATAATTATGTACACTCTATGATGTTAATGCACTCCTATACAATATGATGTACATGCATACCATAGTCTGATGATTCTACCCTATTCACTATGATGTATACTTGATGTTAATGATTCATACATGGTGCAGACTGAGATGATGATGAATATGCATACCCTATGATGATTATGATCCATGGTGAAGCATGCCTTATGTTCAGTGAAAGCAGAACATAATTACTTGTTCAGTAATTGTGTATGATGAGGTGTACAATGATGTACATAAGCATTGTATGTCAGTGAAATGACTTGATAGTATAGAAGGATTATTTGTATATGGTGAGTAGTATTTTTGAGTATAAGTGATGGGAATATTGACCATATATTTATGAGAAACATTAATGAGCAGCAATGTTGAGTAGTAGTTGTTTCAAAGAAAACTTCCTATGGCTTGGCGTACCACAACAGACAGAGTAACCATAGAAATCAATCCTTTCGCATATGCAAGAGAAACCAAACATCTAACACTAAAGGATATCAAAACATACCTTATTCCGAAAGGTTGATGTAGATCCCCATTGAGCTTTTCCACTCTTGCTTGTATTAGCAATTTGCTCTCTCAACATTCAGAAAACAACACAAGCATGCTATATAATCGTGTTAGACCTACTCTAGCATATATAATCAATAACATATAAGCATTTAAAAGCATCCATGGATTCGACACTCATTTAAATACACATTATTGGACAGGAAAAGATATTTCTATTAATATAAATCAGAGATTACAATAGTGACAACCTATGTTGGGACGTTTGTGAATCGAAGAAATTGAGTCCTCCACCTAGGCCTCCACCACTTCAATCCTCTATCTCTTAATAGAAACCTCACAAGAAAATCCAAGCTTGGGAAGAACACAAATTGATCCAAGGGACAAAGGGATGCAAACTCAAGAATAAGCTCTGGCAACAATGGACTATAGTTTTCTTGCTCTTCAATTCCTCTCCCTTCAATGTATCCAAAGGGTTGCTTATATAGTGCTTCAATGGGTTAATGGAAGGTCAAATCCGAGTGATCTCAAGAAATAAGGAAGGCCAAGAGACAAGTGACTCGGATGCACATCAAGGAAAACTCCAAAACTATTTGGCCTTTTGCACACATCCCGATGTACGTGGGCTTGAGGGTCATATTCACGTATATATGCAATAATAGGTTTAAAAGTCACATATAGCAAATAATGCATGTTTTTAGGGATGATCTTGGAAACATCAAAGGTACAAAAATGGTCTATGGGGTCTAAGGAGTCTACATAGGGATAGGGAAGGACATAAAGGTGTGATCCACCATGTGTGGTAAAATCAGTTGTAACAGATGCCCCCTAATGTGAGAGGTCAGAGGGGTAATACGATGGCTGAAATATATTATAAGTCCATCCCAGAAGTGGAGTGATGAAGAACCAGGTGGAAGAACCAGCCATCCAATAGTATAATACAATGATCAAACTTTACACATAACTACAAGTAGATATAGCAGTCCCGGACACATAAGAGTACAATGTCCATGAATAGGCATGATACAAAACATGACATGTGTGGTCATCACCATGTACAATATAGATAGATCAGAATCGCCATGTTAAAGATATACAAAGGATCATGATTTTCATGAAAGTTGATGATATATAATGGATCAAGATGTCCATAATGGCTGGAAATATCTGAAATACACTGGAATCAAGTCACAATAGCTGAAATCTCATGAACACTGGCACGATCAAGGAGGTAGAATATATGAAATGCCACCAATATGGAAGGTCTTCTACACAAAATTCTATGAGTACATGTCCTACTATGTGAATAGAGGTGTCGAGGTCGAACATAGTAGTCCATTATATGATTACTGGTCATTGATGTATACCGTTAACAAACACGAGATCACCCACTGATAATGAAAATGGGAATCAAGGTACTAGAGTGCAAACTAACAAGTGTGAATAAATGTGTTGAGGTCAAACACTTGAGGGAATCCATCGATCAAGGGACATTGATGTATTCCCAAAATTGTCGATGGCGAGAGAGCCTGCCACTGATGACTGCAAGTCTCAAGGAACTAAAAAATGACTCTAGATTCCTATCCTAGAATAAATGATCTGAATTCGATGGGATGAAATCTACTGGAAGGAGGGAATTAATGAATCCCTCATCATCCAACATGAGGTACTTAGAAAGGTTGTATAATGCGGAAGGACTCGATCATAATGTGCACGACCCAATATTAGTACCGGGAATGGTCGACATGCAAAGTCAAGAGAACTGAGGAATGGTCGAATCAGGTTTCAAATTCCTTTGAACAAGAGCATAAAGGTGAATGGTGATTGAATGTAGGAAGCATAGACTTGATATACAAAATTGGGACATCTCTACGACATAGGAGGCATTGACAGAGGCTCCATAGGGACTAGAATCTTAACCAGTTGATGGAGATAAACTCAGAGAAACGAGTATAGCTCCTAAAGTCAAGCTATTAACCCAACCAACGGATGTGATGTACAGTTCTTTGTTCAAAGGTGACACAACTCAACTGCTGCCAAAGATAACATCTTTTCTTGTCTAGATTTTTGGTTTTTTGATTTTTTTTGGACTTTATCAAATATTTTGAAAACCTTGAAAAGGAATAAAAGTGCTTTATAGTTACAGACTAGGAGGAGATGAGTGTCAATGGGAAAACAAACTAGTTCTAAGTAGATGAACATACCTATTCTCAATGCAAGGACATGTGTGTAGGATAACGACACTTAGGGGAAAGTCTCCTCCCAATAAAAATGGGGAATCAAGCTGCAAAGGATATATAAAATGGGTCTGCATGGCTAGACATGATACAAGCTCGGGCTATATAGCTCATAATCAAAGTCAGGGAAGCTGGCATAAGGCTCACTGAGGCAGGAAAAACTCATGATAATGCAATTACAACTTGACATAAGGGAGTCCTGGGGGAAAAAGTCCAGCAAAAAGATCAAAAGGAGTATGAGGCTCTTGCTCAAAGACATGGTGATACTATACAAAGAACTCCCACACCCTCAAAAAAAAAATGTTTGCATGGGCACCAAATGCAACAAAGGAGCTAACTAGGGCACCCATGTATAGTCAAGCTCTACCATTCACATTATGTCACTTCTAAAACAACAAGAAGGTTCTGTGACAAGATAGAATGGGTCCGTACCTAAGGTTATAATGAAATGGTCATAAGTTCATGCAAAGTGCAAATGGATGTGAAATAAAACCTATATTCCAGTTTAGACATAATACCTGAAAGCGGCATGAACGGGTCAAAACCATGGTCGAAACAACACTCAAAATGGCCTCCTACACCATCAAATTAGTCCAAAATAGTCCAAAATGTTCAGAAACGGTTCAAAAATACAGAAAGGGGGTAAAAATTTCAAAAAAATTCTATAAATAGTAAAAAATTCAAAAATTACATATCATTTGAAATTTTTACCCATTTGAGCTCAAAACTTCCAACGCAAATTTTGGGAGCTTCGTCCGGCGGAATTCGACACCGTTTGTTCTAGGTAACTTGTCATGTCCTCCTCTTCCATTTTAATGCAATTTTTTTCAATTTCCATGGTAAATTTTGATTTTTAGGCCAGTCTAAAATAGTTTTTTCGGTCCATGCGGATATCGGGGCTTTTTCTGCATATAGGGCTGGCTATACACGAAAAAACCTCCCAAAACTGTGTACATACACAGCTGTTTTGCAAACAGTCATGTATGCGGCTGCACATAAGGTTTTTTAAGGTAAATAATGACCAAAAACTAATTTTAATGTGTAGGATGGTTCTAGAATGGAGGGAGAGGGAACATGGAGATGTAGAAGAGGTTTTTCATGATGATTTAATTTTTCAACAAGATCTACGTGCATGTGGGATATATAAGTTTTGGTGTCTTGGAATCCTGAGGGCCAAACCAAGACTCCTGCAGTTGCTAGTAGACTACTGGGATCCAGAATCAAAGTCCTTTTATATTGATGGGATTTCCCTCACTATAGAGGTGGAGGACATATATTTTATTACTGGATTGTCCCGACGGGGAGAGGTGGTGAACCTACACTCTCGCGGGCCCAGAGGTGGCCTCACCATTGATGAGTACATTGTAGTATACTATTTTATGGACACGAAAAAAGGTTAGGAGTTGAATCCTGACAAATTCCATCCAGGTACTAGGACTGAAGGCCATACTATTGGCACTTGGCGGGATAGCTGGTATAGCATCACTCCACCAGGCCTCGCTTCCATTGATGTTATATGCAGTGGAGTGCATGACACCCACAGTGTACAACTAGAGCACTGTGATGCTGAGTAACATGAAGCAGTAGCTCAGTGAGTGTAAGATGGGTAGGGTGCGAAACTTCAGTTTCGATAGCATACTAATCACATTCTTCTTTGAGCGTGTACCGGGGCTAAGCCCTAGAGGTTACATTCCTCCACATGGGGTTTGAGATACGACCCAATGATGTTGGACAGATGCTATACGCAGATTGGGTGGAGGTAGGGTATCTAACCCCTACGCAGCTGACTTCTTTCCATGGTGATGGCGGTAGATTATTGTCATCGATAATTATCCTTATGCAGGAATAGATTTCTGGGGAGATCCGTACATGCCCCTACCACTAGGAGCAACATACAATGATATAGGTAACGAATCCAAAACCCTCATTTTAATTTTTTGTGTTTTTTGATATATTGACTCATGAGACATGTTTTGGTGTGACAACACATAGTGACAATCTGTCATGTGTGTGCAGATGTTCGACCACGATGGCCTGATGGATCCCCTCAACATAGACGGAGGGGAAGATGAGATGACATCATGGGTGTGGATGTGGAGCAGATGCTCCAAAGAATCCACAAAAACTTTGTACACTTGACACACAAGGTACCCATGGCGCAAGTGGAGGACTTGCCTGAGGCCATGCAGTGTCAAGTGGTTGGTGTACCATGAGCATGGGTTCAGTTATTTCGATGAATAGCTAGAACTGTGGCGTGGTACCATGATCAGAACCCCCTTCCTCCTCCACAGGCTTAGAGACCTGAGAATGCTTCATTTTTGTACTACCATGTATTATATTTTGGTGGCTCGAAAGCCCCATTTTTGTATTATAACACTTATGTATTATGACATCACATTTTCGATGTTTCATGAAAAACTTTTATGATGATCGATTTTATTTATTTACATGTGTGTAGAAATGTATGTTTGTGATATGCTTATGGTCTATGAAACAAATGCCAATCTAACACATAGTTAGCATATGAGTCAGCAACTTGATTAAAAATTCTTGAAACATGTATGTATGTTATGTTGTCAAATTGTCATTCTAACAGTCTCACATGTAAGAATCTTCATAATAATGTCGAATCCCTAATATGATACAAGCCATTAAGCTATGACACTACTAACTGCGAATCAAGACGTACCTCAAGAGAGAGAACACCATTTGAAATTCCATCTTGCAATATCTCGATAACGGCACTATACTTAGCAACATTGTTCGAAGAAGGCTGTAAACATATGCCTTTTGAAGACAATACCTAACCCGTAGTAGTATAAATCACTCAAGTAGGAGAGGCTGAGTTTTGAGTGTGGTGACTAGAACCATAAGCGAATCCTGTGTAAGCGAAAGACTCCATCTGCCATAAGAAACGAAAGCTAATCAACAAACTCGATCACCATAAGAAAACCTAACTATGCAAAAAATTGTGCAATAATATACAATAATTAGCCCTCGCTGAAGATCATGCATAGTATTTTTTAAGATAGAGCCCATTTCTACGCTCCACCAAGGTTGTCTCTTCATAATCTACCAGCTCATAGATGCTTTTCTCTAACACACGTTTGAATACATAAGGACCATGCCACATGGGATTAAACTTCCCTGCCCCCAAGGGTTCTTTATCTTGATCCCACAAAAGGACCAAATCACCTTCACTAAACCTCCTCAGATGGATAGAGTTATCATATTGGACCTTAACATGACACTTATTTACTTCTAGAGCCACTAAGGCATCTCGACGTTGCTCATCAATATACTCTAAGTGGACCTGTTGCCGCCTTTCACACACCTGGGTCATGTGGAATAAATCTTCAAGCCACTCGATGTGTCCTTGGGGGCAAGTCTCGAGTCAAGGCTGTCACCTTGTTCTTGACTCCTCCATTTAGGTTCAACTCCTAACGAAGCCAAGGGGGATAGACCCTATTAAGTTACTAAGGGGAATTACTTAGTGTTGTGATGTTTAAACTGACTGAGTTATTTTAGGAGTTTACAAATTAACTATAGATAATCAAAGATGGCAAGATGTAAAAGATGAACACACGAAAGCACAATGCTGAGACACAATATATATATAAAGTAAGAAATTAACCAGTTCCTTAGAATGGAGTCAAAAATAGAATCAATATGCTTGCATGTGCTTGGAGTGAATGTTTTGTGATTTCCTCTTGGTACATTTTTAGTTAACTTTGAAGTGTGAGTTGATTAAAATTAGGATAAGGGGGGACTCCAGATATACTCGAGAGTACTTGGAGTATGTCCAAAACTAAACCTTCACGGCTACCCGCAAGGAATATGTGGGCTGAAATGGAGTCTCTGGGGCTATTGTTCATAACACACCTGTTAGGGTGTGATAGAGATCGGCACCTCGAGGTCACTTTTCAATAAGTTCCTGCTTCCTTTAGGTATTTTTCCATCGTAAAGGTTTGATCTAGGTGTTGGATTTCCACCTGATGGTTTTTCAGTTGGGGAAAGTGAGTCCTAATTATACTAGTCACCCAAGTGCTTTTGATACAGCTTGACTGATCGGATGAACCACAACTAAGTGCAGAGCATACACACTGGAGTCTTGTCAATTTTAATAAGTTTTAAACTGAGTGTTCTTGTTCAAAAGGAAAACCCTCCAGGAACCTCTTTCGATCCAAGTGGATCTCAATCAGGGAATCAAGGAGGGTTTAATTTTAAAATTGCTGATAAATAAAATATGAGTAATAAAACAAATACACAATTCTGGTTTTCTAATTAGTCCTACCACGAATCTCTTTCCCCTTTCGAGTCAATCGGGAAATCATGGGGTAAGTATTATGATTACTTTGACATGTAAAATATGGAGTATGATATTAATAATAAACTAAAGTATACTACCCTTCAGATTAGATCAATTCTAGTTTAAAAAATAAATAAGCAGAAAGCAATGAAAAGGACACCGACGCAAGTCCCCCCAGTGGGGATGGGGAATGGGCTCGAAAGAGCCTATTCCAAAAATGATTTTATTTATTAATGGTAACAGTATCATAGAACTGATATATCAGAAACTTCTTGGTCCTTATACAGGATGAAGATAATATTTTACAACTTTGGAAAAAATTTGAGTTTTTAGTGGAAAGGGAGACCCCTGGGGGGATTTGAACGCTCCTAAGGCCACTTCCGGGCAGTACCTTCCTTTATTTTCTGTCAGACCCGCTAAAATACAGCGAGCATGTTAGAATAACAGATTCCCAAAAGAACTTTAAGAGTACCTTTGGATCATCCTAACTTATCTCAAAAAAATGAAGTTAAACTAACTAAACGGGCGAAAAGGGAACCAAGGAAAGCAAGCTTTCCTTCGGATATTGGCTTGCTGTTTGTGCAGCTAATTAAATATGCACTGATATTGTAGAATATTAAATTTTATCATACAGCAAATGAAACTACCTTAACAGCAAGCTACAAATTTTCACTAAAAATGCTTGCGACAATATGGTAATTTTAGCTAGATCTCTTGAAATTGAACTTTATGTGCAAAACAAAACTAAGATCTAGAATTTGGAAGGGATCTTACTAATTATATCTATGTGTATTTTTATTAATGATATAGATCAGAGTAATAAGAAACCTTTAAAGTAACCAGTTTGAGGAAAATTTAAGATTTTTTAAAGGAGAGAAAGGGGAAGAAAGGTGCTTGTTGTTGAAGTAGATCTGCATAGAAAACTTGGTAGTGAAGAACCGAGGGGCATGATATTAGCAATATCCACTGGAAATCATTGGAATCAAACCTGAACCATAGATCTTCCAGTCATGGAAAACCTGTAAGGTACAAAACAACTCCTGCAAATAGAACTATCAAATCTGAAGATACATATGAGAAGGGGATGATACAGCATGCAAATAATCTTATTTAACATACAGGTATTAACTCATTCAAACATATGCATAAAATAGAAGTAAGTAATCTTACTTACAATGATCTATCCTTATGATCTCAACAACCATTCAGGCAGACAATAATCAAGTGAAAAAAATTGGAAAAATAGAAGTTTCACCTCGAATGCAGCATGACAATGACAATCCACACATGAAAGGTACTCCACAATTAAGCCTCCAAAGCTTCTCTTTATTTCAACAAATGAAGATTAGTACACAGTTCCAATGGCAATCCCTTCAGTCCAGCTCTAACTAGCTTGGAAGAGGGAGCCTTAAGCAGGATATATACAAATTACAGGCCATCCATCCCAGGGGGGGCACAATTCCTCATGGAATCAAGTGAAATTAACTGAGGGAGAGTCCATTAATGCATAACTGAAGCTGTAATGAGCCTACTTGTCAACCGGGGTCTTGATTGAGCTGACACATCAACCCATACACCGACACATCGGCCCATAGAGCATCTAGGAGAGTCCACACATGTGGAGGAGAGAGAGAGAGGGCGCAATTCCCCATGAAGACAGCTGTAGATCAACTCTAGATCTGATTTGATCCCCTCCTTTAGTCAAGGATTTGTCAAATCTAGTCAATCTGCTCTAGATCTGATTGATTTCAGTCAAATCGGTTGAGAATCCACTGATTTATTGATTTTGGATTTGCTCCATTATTCATCAATTTATTAATTAAAATAATCAATAATTGATTTTTGGGGCTTTCTGACCTGAGTGATGGAAGATCACTCAAAACTTAGGAAATGGTGGGTCCAAGGGTTTACATGGTGCTCTTAGCCTGGAAATGAGCACCTACATGACTGAAACCGATTATTTGGCCCACTTTTATTACAAAATCAATTTTTCCAATTAAACTATTAAAATATAGCGTAAGTTTTGGAAAAATTTAAAATTTAATAAAAAACACTGAAAAAACTAAAAAATTTAAACATTTAAAAACACCTAGGGGGACTTAGACATGTTCATATGACTCAAAAATGATGTCTAGCATGCTTATACATTGACACATAGACTCTAATAACCTCAATAGGCCTAAATGCCAAGCTGACCACCCCAACTTTGGAGGTATGGAGTGAAAAACTCAGAAATTACCAGTCGTTTGTTCAACAACCAATAATAACCAAGGGAAAAAACACCTTGGGTTGATCGGATTGACAAATGAAGTCTAAGAGACCAAGTCTTTTACATACACTATCATGCTAGAACATTTATTACAATTCCCCCATTGGGTATGAACATGTGATATAGTACAACAAGCACTTCCCAGAAGTACTTCCAAAGGTCTTTTGTAGTCCGAACAAGTTAACCCTGTCCAGTTCACCAGGATCACTTGATAAAAACCACTAAGTACAACTTAGGTGGTAACATTCTGGCTCCAACTGCGAGACATGTGCTAGATATGGTCTTTAAGGAAAGGAGAGGATACAAGAACACCATAATCTCTAGTTTATATACCCTGTAAAAACATCTCAACTTGACAAGAAAAACATCAGTAGCACAAGTTTTATAGAAAACCAAATGAACCATTAAGTTGATTTATTTACACAACATAAATGTAACTAACTAAAAGAAGCAAAGTTTTATTGCAGCTAAGTAGAAATGCAAAAAGTAAATGCTCCTTTTCAAGGAGATTATTTTCCTACTCTAAGCATGATATAAAAAGGTTTAAGTGTAATCAGAAATCCAATGTAACCACCTAAGCATTTTATTAACATAATTTTTTTTTCCTTATCTTTGGTTACCAGCCAACGTAAGGATACCTTATTTAGAAAATGCAAACCTGTGTGATAATTTAGGATGGGCGGGATGGATGGGAGATCATTGTCATGAACAGTGTCATAAAAATTCTTCCCAAACTTGTATGTGCTCATGCAGGCTTCTTCTATCCATGACTGGATAGGACTGATATAGAAATCAGAACGATGAGGTAAACTGACTACATCATCATACTGATCATCGGGGCTTATCAAATGATAACTTGTTGCACAAGCCCCAAGTAGCTCCAAATCATAAGGAACCTCTATATGTGGAAAAGATGGCTGAGACTGATGTTCCACTGACTGCATTACATCTGAATTTTCACAATACTGTTTCTCAATGTCTTCATTACTGATACCCTTGTGTGGCTCTACATGGTATGACTTTGAATGATCACATGAAAATTCGGAATGCTCCTCTTCCATACTAAGGTTTTCCCAGGCATGAAAATCTGTGCTTCCCTCTATGGATGTATCATAAATTGGACTTCCACAAATTTTTGAATAGACACTCCCATCGTTGGACATATCATGGATGGGATTCTCCATAATATTTTCACAAGTTGGATTATCTATGAAATTCCATTATTCATCACTCCCATTCATGTCATATGTGGGGGACTCTTCATCCATGGTATCGTTCTCCTGCCTATCCGTGTCCTCCTTGTATTCATAACAATCTTCTTCAAATAAAATGTTACAAGGCAATAAATTTTCCAAACCTTCATCAACATGTGGAGAACAAGGTCTAGTGTCATCACACACCATACTGATCTTATCATAAGTTTATTTATAGGCTTCCATTATGATATCATGAAAAGGATCTCCAGTCAAGGAGACCTTTTGGACATATTCAATGGGGTCACTTGGTATTTGTTGCTCAGTGGATTTCTCTAGAGGGATTTCTGGAAAGGTATCGGCATTGCAACCCACTTGAGAATACCTCAAATATTCAATGTTTTCAGCTATGGTGATATGAGGAGAGTATTCAACAATGTGTTCCATCATGGGCTCCTCCTGAAGCTCTTCAATAGGATCATCTTGGATTTTCCCTTCCTCAGAATCTTGCTGTGTATTGGGAGATACCTCATATTCTTTAAGAAGACGCTTAGTTTCTTCCTTTCTTAAATAACTTCTAGTATTCTTTTTTATGGGAGTATCATGGACTTCCTCTTTACTTAAATGTTCAAGAAGTGATTCCAAGTCTTCAATACTTTGTATCATGGAAAAAGGTCCGTCATATGCTTCCATGTGATACTCTATCCCAGATAGGTAGAAGGTACATATATTTTCAAGGAACTTTTTTAAACCATTCATACTGCCCCTACCATCATGCCACTACTCTAAAAACATCCAAAGGAAGCTTGGAAAAGAAGTTATACATTTATCAGGAAGGCCTTGATAAAACCACAAACCGGCCTACCCCAAAAAGTACTAGCAAACATTTCCATTATATTGTCTTCATGAAGAACATTGAAGACAGCAATCAACTGAAGGAAAGATTTGACATGCCAGATAGCCGAGTCACCATAATCTCCATGAAATGTCGAAAGCCAGTTATATGCATCCCCAAAACCATTACAATAGTTAGGAGAACCGGGGATGTTTGAGAAATCGATAGGCTGAAACCTTTCGGTTAACTGGGCACCATACTTCTCCTTTAATTCATCCATATCAAAAATTAATAGTATGCATTTGATATAACGATTAAACCCTGCACTGAAAAGGTGGAGCTATCAAGTGATGAGCTTTAAAGGTTTTAACATGTCACATGGGCTCATCTATACACAACAAAACTTCACAAGTTTATCAAATAACAGGGTTTTATCCCTTCAATGGAGTGTCCATGTGAAAAAGAAAAATAAGCATTTATAAATCTTTTCACAAAAAATAGTTTTTGCTTTTCTTTGTAAAAATAAAACTGGAAAAGGTTAGTGAAGTCGCCACATGAAAATTAAAGATATACTCTAAGCATTCATCAAACAAAGCAAAAAAAAAAAATGAAGAAAACAAAAGTCGTACTCGGGAATAAAAAGATTTATCCCCGGCAACGGCGCCAAAAAGTTTAAAGCCTTTCACACACCTGGGTCACGTGGGGGAAATATTCAAGCCACTCGGTGTGACCTTGGGGGCAAGTCTCAAGTCAAGGCTATCACCTTGTTCTTGACTCCTCCATTTAGGCTCAACTCCTAACGAAGCCAAGGGGGGTAGACCCTATTAAGTTACTAAGGGGAATTACTTAGTGTTGTGATTTTTAAACTGACTGAGTTATTTTAGGAGTTTACAAATTAACTATAGATAATCAAAGATGGCAAGATCTAAAATATAAACACATGAAAGCAAAATGCTGAGACACAATATATATATAAAGTAAGAAATTAACTGGTGCCTTAGAATGGATTCAAAAATAGAATCAATATGCTTGCATGTGCTTGGAGTGAATGTTTTGCGATTGCCTCTTGGTATGTTTTTCGTTAAGTTTGAAGTGTGAGTTGATTAAAATTAGGCTAAGGGGGGGCTCCAGATATACCCGAGAGTACTTGGAGTATGTCCAAAACTAAACCTTCACGGCTACCCGCAAGGAATATGTGGGCTAAAATGGAGTCTCTGGGGCTATTGTTCGTAACACACCAGTTAGGGTGTGACATAGATCGGTGCCCTGAGGTCACTTTTCAGTAAGTTCCCGCTTCCTTTGGGTATTTTTCCACCGTAAAGGTTTGATCTAGGTGTTTGATTTTCACCTAATGGTTTGTCATTTGGGGAGAGTGAGTCCTAATTATACTAGTCACCCAAGTGCTTTTGATATAGCTTGACTGATCGGACGATCCGCAGCCAAGTGCAGAGCATACACACTGGAGTCTTGTCAATTTTAATAAGTTTTAAACTGAGTGTTCTTGTTTAAAAGGAAAACCCTCCAGGAACCTCTTTCGATCCAAGTGGATCTCAATCAGGGAATCGAGGAGGGGTTAATTTTAAAATTTCTGATAAATAAAATATGAGAAATAAAACAAATACACAATTCTGGTTTTCTAATTAGTCCTACCACGAATCTCTTTCCCCTTTCGGGTCAATCGGGAAATCGTGGGGTAAGTATTATGATAATTTGAAATGTAAAATATGGAGTATGATATTGATAATGAAATAAAGTATACTACCCTTCAGATTATATCAATTCTATTTTAAAAAAGAAAGAAGCAGAAAGCGACGAAAAGGACACCGACGCAAACCCCCCCAGGGGGGATAGGGAATGGGCTCGAAAGAGCCTATTTCAAAAATGATTTTATTTATTAATGGTTAAATTATAAGAGAACTGATATATCAGACACTTCTTGGTCCTTATACAGGATGAAACCAAGATTTTACAACTTTGGAAAACATTTGAGTTTTTAGTGGAAAGGGAGACCCTTGGGGGGATTTGAACGCTCCTGAGGCCACTTCCGAGCAGTAGCTTCATTTATTTTCTGTATGAAATGATAAAATATAGAGAGAATGTTAGAATAACATATGCCCAAAATCACTTTAAGAGTACCTTTGGATCATCCTAACTTATCTCAAAAAAAATGAAGTTAAACTAGCTAAATGGGTGAAAAGGAAACCAAGGAAAGCAAGCTTTCCTTGGGATCTTGGATTTTTGTTTGTGCAGCCCATTAAATATGCACTGATATTTCACAATATTAAATTTTATTGTACACCAAATGAATCTACCTTAACATCAAGCTACAAATTTTCACTAAAAATGCTTGCGACAATATGGTAATTTTAGCTAGATCTCTTGAAATTGAACTTTATGTGCAAAACAAAACTAAGATATAGAATTTGGAAGGGATATTACTAATTATATATATGTTTATTTTTATTAATGATATAGATCAGAGTAATAAGAAACCTTTAAGGTAACCATTTTGAGAAAAAATTAATATTTTTTAAAGGAGAGAAAGGGGAAGAAAGGTGCTTGCTGTTGAAGTAGATCTGCAGAGAAAACTTGAGGGGCACGATATTAGCAATATCCACTAGAAATAAATGGAATCAAACCTGAACCATAGATCTCTCAGTCACGGAAAACCTGTAAGCTACAAAACAACTCCTGCAAACAGAACTATCAAATCTAAAGATACATATGAGAAGGGGATGATACAGCATGCAAATTATCTTATTTAAAATACATTTATTAACTCATTCAAACATATGAAAAAAATAGAAGTAAGTAATATTACTTACAATGATCTATCCTTATGATCTCAACAACCATTCAGGAACACAATAGTTAAGTGAAAAAAATTGGAAAAAAAGCAGTTTCACCTCGAATGCAGCATGACAATGACAATCCACACATGAAAGGTACTCCACAATTGAGACTCCAAAGATTCTCTTTATTTCAACAAATGAAGATCAGTACACAGTTACAATGGCAAGCCCTTTAGTCCAGCTCTAACTAGCTTGGAAGAGGGATCCTTAAGCAAGATATATACAAATTACAGGCCATCCAGCCCATGGGGGGCACAATTCCTCATGGAATCAAGTGAAATAAACTAAGGGAGAGTCCATCAATGCATAACTGAAGCTGTACTGAGCCTACTTGTCAACCGGGGGCTTGATTGAGCTGACACATCAACCCATACACCGACACATCGGCCCACAGAGCATCCAGGAGAGTCCACACATGTGGAGGAGAGAGAGAGAGGGCACAATTCCCCATGAAGATAGCTATAGATCAAATCTAGATCTGATTTGATCCCCTCCTTCAGTCAAGGATTTGTCAAATCTAGTCAATCTGCTCTAGATCTGATTGATTTTAGTCAAATCGGTTGAGAATCCATTGATTTATTGATTTTGGATTTGCTCCATTATTCATCAATTTATTAATTAAAATAATCAATAATTGATTTTTGGGGCTTTCTGTAAGAGTGATGGAAGATCACTCAAAACTTAGGAAATGGTGGGTCCATCGATTTACATGGTGCTCTTAGCTTGAAAATGAGCACCTACATGACTGAAACTGATTATTTGGCCCACTTTTATTACAAAATCAATTTTTCCAATTAAACTATTAAAATATAGCGTAAGTTTTGGAAAAATTTAAAATTTAATAAAAAACACTGAAAAAACTAAAAAATTGAAAAATTGAAAAACACCTAGGGGGAATTATACATGTTCATATGACTCAAAAATGATGTCTAGCATGCTTATACATTGACACATAGACTCTAATAACCTCAATAGGCCTAAATGCCAAGCCGACCACCCCAACTTTGGAGGTATGGAGTGAAAAGCTCAGAAATTATCAGTCGTTTGTTCAACAACCAATAATAACCAAGGGAAAAAACACCCTGGGCTGATCAGATTGACAAATGAAGTCTAAGAGATCGAGTCTTTTACAGACACTATCATGCTAGAACATTTATTACAATTCCCCCATGAGGTATGAACATGTGATATAGTACAACAAGCACTTCCCAGAAGTACTTCCAAAGGTCTTTTGCAGTCCGAACAAGTTAACCCTGTCTGATTCACCAGGATCACTTGATAAAAACCACTAAGTACAACTTAGGTGGTAATAGGACCAAATGTTCTTCCAATGCACAAGTGTCTGGCAAAATCTCTATAGCTAGCTTCAATGAAGGGATTTCACATTCAACCAACAAGACAGACTCCACTTGTATGAGCTGATATGGAGAAAAACCAGTGGCAGTCTTAACCGTTGTCCTATAGGCCCACAAAGTAGGATATAACATGATATGCCAATTCTTCTTGCTTTGTGCAATGGTTCGTTGGAGAAAGGACTTAAGTGATTTGTTCACTACTTCAACTTGCCCATTCACCTAAGGGAAATAAGAAGAGGAGTGCTCCTTCTTATACCCTAACTTCGAGGCCAACCCTTCCATCATTCTATTCTTAAAGCGCCTACCATGGTCAATGACAATCTCTTTCGGAATGTCGAACCGAGTAATAATTTGGTTGAATACGAAATGCATGGCTGTCTCACCATCATATTTAACCATGGGAATAGCCTTAGCCCATTTTGTGAAATAATCAACAGCCACTATAATATGATGATTCCCCCTAGCCGAAGCTGGGTTACAATCCATGAAGTCAAGCCCCCACTTGGTGAAGGGACCGATGGTGATAATTGGATGTAACAGGGTAGGATGTGAGCACATATTACGTGCAAACACCTGTCAAAGGTGACACTTCTTGACCGCATTGACACAATCTTTGAAGATCGACGGATAAAAGTATCCTACTCTCAAAATTTTTTGGGCTGTAGAAAGCCCAGATAAATGACCACCACATGCCCCTCCATGGAAATCATTTAGCACAACCTTAGCCTCTTCATGGGTTAAACAACGATTTAAAATGGAATCCACCCCATGACAGTACAAAGTGTTATCTACTATAAGGTAGTGCTTAGATACGTGACGTAATCGTCATCGCTCATCCCGTGAAAGGTGAGTAGGGACCTTCAACATTTATAAATATATGATTATATCCCCATTCCATGGATCCAAAGTTGAGATAAGGAAAATATGCTCATTGACAAACGTATCCTCATAAACCTCCTCCTCCTCCACACTTGGAAAATCAGAAATGAGCTCCGCAAAAATCAACGATTTCCTCGATTTTGTTGAAACAAACTAGAGATCGAATTCTTGCAAAATAACAATCCACTTATTATACTTTCCCCTGATCATCCTTCTAGTAAGGACGAACTGAAATGGATTGACATGAGCTACCACCAAGGTATGGATAAGGAGAATGTAATGTCTCAATCTTTGAACTGCATGAACAGTGGCTAAGGCAAGTTTCTCCACATGGGAATAACGGATTTCCACATCTATAAGGTTCTGGCTCAAATAATATATGAAATTATCATGGATATCCTCATCCTCCTGAACCAAAACCATACCAATCGTCTCCATGGATGCAGCCACATAAATAAAAAAAGTCACGGCTATAGTCAGGTGGGCTAAGCATGGGGGCCGATGCTTAGGCTCGCTTAAGAGCATCAAAGGACTCCTAGGATCGCTCATCCCAGCAAAAGGTAGTGTCCTTTTTTAAAAGACGCATAAAGAGTTTAGTCAAACTAGCAAAGTTAACCATGAATCTCCATCAGGAATTTTCCATGCCTTGCAAACATTGAAGACGTATAATATTGCACGGGGGAGACAATTGAAGTATTTCCTCAACCTTTAAGGGATCGACTCTTATACCCTCCTTGGAAACAATGAACCCTAGAAAGCGACCATAATTCACGCAAAAGATGCACTTATGAGGATTTAATCTAACCAGTTAATGGCGACATCTTTCGAATACTCATCTCAAATGGTATGGATAACACACTCTCAGCTGAGAATGAGTAGCAAGGTCATCCAAAAACACTTCAATAATTGTTTTGAGATCATGAAAAATCAAGGTCATAGCCCGCTGAAATGTGGATTCGGTGTTTTTAAGACCGAAAGAGATCTTTCGATATGCAAACGTACCCCAAGGACAAATAAATGCAGTTTTGTGTTGATCCCTGGGTTTGATCTGAATTTGATTATATCCAGAAAATCCATGCATAAAGGAAAATATCTCGCTTCCCACACACTCATCTAAAATTTGATCAATAAATGGTGTGGGAAAATTATCCTTAGGACAAACACGATTTAGATCACGAAAATCAGTGCATATATGGATCATTCCCTACTTCTTATCAACTAGAATGGAGTTTGAAACCCACTCCATCAAAGGAATGGGATAGATAAAACTGGATTTTAATAGCTTCTCTATATCAGCCTTAATAGTGGGTGCTTTTATAGGATTCACCACACACAAACATTGTCTAATGGGCTTCGCATTCAGATAGGTATTAATTTCATGTTCAACAATATGAGGGTCGATACCTAGAATTTCCTCGTATGACCAAGCATATATGTCATGAAACTCTTTGAACATATTGGTATACTTCTTAATCTCATCAGGGGAACAGTCCGCCCCAATGTAGACATTCTCAATTTTGCCAGGATTGCGAGAGATGTTGATAGGAATAGTAGGTGATATATTCGCCATGTTCCCATCATCCATCTGACCTGCAGAGCTCAACAAAACCATGGGACTACCAATCTTCTCGCTAAGAATCTTCCTAAATTCCTCATGCTCCAAACAGTCAAGCTCGAGAAGAAAATAGAATCTACGATGTAGCTCTTCCCAAGGTGGTTCAACCGTAGACATGGCCTCAATAAATGGCTTCATCTGATGGAAAAACATCATCAAGGAAATCATGTGCATGAGAGGACTCAAATTCTCATTCAAGAAGCACATATGGGTCCTCCTCCTCCATCCATGAAGAGGAAGGACTACGCTCTGCAACACAATCAATATTCGCTTGATATTCTATCATTGATGTAGGAAACGACACATCCATTTTGATAGGTCTATTCGAAGGACTCGATGAAGGAAGAATCCAAGGATCTTCCATATGGGTAGTGCAAAAAGACACCAAATTCAATGAAGATGAAGCCCCACCAAAAATAGATCTGATCATAAGAATGGCTGCATGAAAACTAAAGGTCCCCATAAGGGATGGATACATACCTACACCCACACTCCCATTTGTCGGATAAGAATGATCGATAATCAGGATAGAAGCTCCTGATAATGCATTAACACTCAGGTTTTTGAATGATGTCTGATCAATCGTAACAATCTTCCAATTAAATGGAAATCATACTACTCGAAATAGAGAAGAGGCTACGGCTTGCATACTATACATCCAATTCCAACCCAATAAAATATTGTAATCAAGGGGCACATCAACCACCTCGACCTTGATCGCAACGGTCTTCCCTCCCAAACAAACCTTAAGAGAAGCAATAATTATATGTAGTCGAAACGATCTACCATCATAGGTAGTCAACATGTTAGCGGATTGAGACAACTTGGGAGAACCCAAACCCTTCCAGCATGAAAAATACATCACGGAAGCAGCAACACCTTCGTCAATCATAGTGCGTTTGATGATCATGTTAAGATACTCTACATGAATCAATAGAGACATGTAGTAAGGCAAGCAAAGATATAGTCCCATGGTTTAAAATTTGATGACAGAAGAAGAGCTATCATCATTAACACCAATATCAAAAAGCAAAGATCTCCTTTGTGAAGGACAACTCTGAAGTAATTCAAGCGCAAACATCACACAAGGAGTTTGGCCAAAATCCTTGACAACAGCATAGTTTTGGGTGGCTCAGGCATTAGGATTGTACTCCAAATGCTTTAGGAATCCCTTAGGAATGTGAGGTGTAATATCAGGTTTATCCATAGGGTTTTTAATATACAAAGGGCTCTTAGTTGGAGCGGGTTCCTTCCCAAGGTCTAGTTGTGACGAACCATAGTCTTTCGCATGAGACACAACCTTAGTAGCACACACTAGGTTGATGCAACCATGACCAGTACTAGCTTCCGAGAGATTTTGATCTCCACCTAATGCACAATGAGGATCATGGGTCCTCAAGTTCATATTTTGATTATGGGGTAAAGGATTGGTCAGTACAGCCGGGCCCTGTGCTATGAATGTCAAGGCATCCTCCATACAAGGGCATAAGTGAGTGAGGTGGTTATCCTTATACAATTTAGAAGGAAAATTAACCTTATGTTTAGATTGCTTGTCCCCCCCAGTATTGCGGGCGTTCTTGTCATTAAAATTGGCATTTTCATTCTTGTTCCCACCCTTACGATTGTTTTTACCCTTTTTCTTATTCCTTCCGGGCTACTGGTTTCCCTTCTAGTCCAACGATTGCACAGAAATTACACTCACCATTTGGGTGGGTTGAGATGAATCCATGGCTTGTCCTGAAGAGGATTGATTACTAGACAATTGACTCACTTGTTTCACAACCGAATCCATAGGTTTGGTACTTGTACAACCCACAATGCCATTAGCATGTGGTCTAGGCTTGATCTTGGGATCGAGACTAGAACACAGAGCGTTAGGTATGATGTCATATAATAGTTTGGATTGAGCATAAATCAAATCCAATTCCTATGCCCTAAAAATTTCCTGTTCCTCATTCTAGACTTCGGATGTAGAAACATCCTTCACAATGTAAGGTAGCAACGATTTAAGGAACCACTCAAGGAGAAATTCTGGTGGTATGAAAGCTTTAATCAACCTCTTCCATATACACCACTCTTGGATATGGTCTGAGATATGTGTGGCTTTGTCTTGTTGAAATTTCAACAAGAGTTTTGTGCCAACGTCGTAATGCACGGGTAGCAGGAAGTGATTGAGGAAAGTCATAGAAAGGTCATCGAACAAAATGAATGCCCCCCTTGGTAACTCTATGTACCATTTCACTGCAAGCCCAGTGAGGGTGTGTTGAAATACCCTTAAACATATTGAGTCATCATGTAAGGAATTGGAGGAGCACCAAAGGTGAAAAGTAGTGACATATTCACTAGGATCTTCTCCTACTTTGCCCTCAAATTTGGGAATGTCCGAGGGAATCTTGTTAGGGACAGTCGGCTAAGTGGGGTCATGAGATACCAGATCGTTCATTAGTCTCAATAAGTCAGGTAAATTTAACGTTGCGAGGAAAGGGAGCCTAGGTTGATCAGGTCTATGTCATGCTCCCCAATAGTTTTGGTTCATACAAGGATGACTACTATAAATACCATGGCCTTCGACATAATATCCTCCTCCTATTTTACCCATGTAGTGGTGCATGGAAGCATTATGATGTGGTGTACCTTGACTATGCGGTGCTACAAAGCCATAATTAGAGGAGTAAGTAGGTTGTTGATACCCATACCCATAGGGTTGATAGCTCTGTCCATACTACGGTCCATAATATTGTCCATCAGAAGCTCCATAAGATGTCCCATGGGATGTCCCATGAGAAGCTCCATAATTAGGGATATGGGGAACTCCTTCCGATGGACCATAAGATGATCCCGAAACAGGAATATGAACTCCCAAGACAATAGGAGGTACTTGACTATGAGATACTACTGTGCGAGTAGTCGTAGTACGAACATGACTAGTAGCAATATTCTGGCCCAAAGGACCACGTGAATGAGGGGGAGGAAGGGTTGTCAAAAATGCATTTGAAGGAGTAAGAATTGAGGATGAAAGGACATGTGAAGGGATGTAATTGGTATTCCCTATGGTCACTCGTCTCGGTTCTGGTATCTGCATATGACTACTAACACTAGGTCTAGGATGAACATGTGAGGTAGCTTCCACCATCGGGATGGAAGGTGCTATGTGACTAGTGTTCCCAATTCTCTCCACATGGAAAAGAATAGGAGTGCCCCCAGGCGTAGTGCTAGGTTCAATTTTTTACTCGACATGATGTGTCGGATCGTGTGTAGGGATATCAGGCATGCCATAATGAACATGACTAGTGCTTGTGGGTTCATGATGAGTCTTGTCACTTGGAAACCAATACCAACGACCTGTGAATGAGGGATCATAACCAGAATGTGAAGGTATTTTTGGTGAAGGATCATATACATGAGTAGAATCTACATCCCCAACCTCTTGAGGTTGAGAAGACATCTCAAGAATCTCATCCTCACGATCTCCCATCATGTGTGAATCAATGTGAGAAGTAGTCTGCCCAGACTATCTATTTCTCTCTCACAAAGGAGGAGGAGATGTGGAAGGAGGAAGTCCTGCTAAATGAAAATAATGACGAAGTGCCACACCCGAATCCACAATGACTCAAAAAATGAAAAAGACTCTCTCTAATTATGCAAACCCTAGGCAAACTAGCATGCATAGAGCATACACCTGTACAATGTAAACCCAGATCATAAGCAAACAAGGGTAGGATATGTGAGCTCCCGAATGAAGCAGGTATGTCTCACCTAGGAGAGGCTTGAGACTCTCATACACAACAAGTGGAGGTTCATAACCAATTATAGTGCCCCTCATCTTCAATGCATATATCAACTGTGTTGTCCGATTCCTACCTGGCCAGGACACCTGCAGAATAACGTCTGCGAAGTACCCCCTTGATAACCTAGGTAAGGAAACTAATGTCACCTCAATATAATAAATGCTCAGGCATAATTTCATAGGCAGGATTGACCATATGGACAGGGTAGCAAAGCCCAAAACTCCTGAAAGATCCCCAGATACTGATACAATCCTAGAAATATCTTCGGTGCTACCCAGTTATGACCAAGGATAATCCCAATTATTAACCGCTCACATTGCCTTGTGGTTAACTCCCATGTAAGAGGAGGATCCTGAGAAACACTAATTATACCAAGGAATTTTACACTCTCACTTGGACAGACATATACATGTTCTGTTTGGTGTTCTTGGAGAATTTACTCACAATGAACTATTCCAAGACCCTAAAACCTAATCTTGTTGGTGCACACTATAAAAGAAAAGAATGTAATTCATTTTATTATGTGTTGATTTTAATTGCCGTATTACTCAAAAGGGAAAATGATCGTGAAACTAATGGTTTTATGATGCAACAAGAAGTAAAATGCACACCTAACAATCAATGCAAATGCACTGTGTCGAATGAAAAACGGGGTATGCTACTACATGAAATGCAAAATTTTCCTTCAAATGAAAATGCAATCATTCCTATATGAAAACTTGACTAATACTTCTCCAAGCAAACCTAGTGGAAGTACCATGCAAAATGCAAAATGCAATAATGTAGAATGATGCAAAAAAGCAAATATTTTTGTATTTTTTGAATTAAAATGAGATAATAACGCAAAAGAATAACTCTACCACCCCTAGACCCTGCAAGCACTATCAAACAACACCCACACAAAGCACTAAGGTAAAAAATACCTAATGCACTAATCCCAAAACAAAAAATAAAAAATGCAATGACAAGAACATTCTCAAAACGTTTTGAACTAAAAAGTGTCTTTGGTCAGAAACAGAGGTGTATACAAATTCTAGAAGCATCCAAGAAGACTCAAAAATCATCAAAACTCACCTATAAACACTTAATCTTCCCCATAAATGCAAAAATCAGGGCATACGCAACTGTGTGTAGAAAACCCATGTATATATGCGGATATCCCAGTAAAAACTGTGTGTACATGCGACTGTGAAGACAAAACTCGTGTACTAGAAAAAAAAATATAAAAAAGAAGGTAAAAAAAAAGATGAGATAGAATTTATTCCTATCAAACACTACTAGGAAAACATGACCCTAAACCTGACTTGGAAACAGATAAATTAGATCAATTCAAGAACATTGAATGCCGATAAAAACCCCCAAAGGAAATGACTAGGAACTCCCCAGTATGGTCGCCAATTCTGTTACGGAGAAAACTTCCTATGGCTTGGGGTACCACAATAGATAGAGTAATCGCAGAAATCAATCCTTTCCCATATGCAAGAGAAACAAAACATCTAACACTAAAGGATCTCAAAACATACCTTATTCTGGATGGTTGATGTAGATCCCCGTTGAGCTTTTCCACTCTCGCTTGTATTAGCAATTTGCTCTATCAACATTCAGAAAACAAGACAAGCATGCTATATAATTGTGTTAGACCTACTCTAGCATATATAATATATAACATATAATCATTTAAAAGCATCCATAGATTCAACACTCATTTAAATACACATTATTGGACAACAAAATATATTTCTATTAATATAAATAAGAGATTACAATAGTGACAACCTCTGTCGGCACGTCTACGAATCAGAGAGACTGAGTCCTCCACTTGGGCCTCCACCACTTCAATCCTCCACCTCTCGATAGCAATATCACAAGAAAATGAAATCTTGGGAAGAACATAAAGTGCTCCAAGGGACAAAGGGATGCAGACTCAAGTATAAGCTTTGAAAACAATGGACTATAGTTTTCTTGCTCTTCAATTCCTCTCCCTTCAATGTATCCAAAGAATTCCTTTTATAGTGCTTCAATGGGGTAAAGGAAGGTCAAATATGAGAGATATCAAGGCATATGGAAGGCCAAGAGATAAGTGACTCAGATCCACATCAAGGAAAACTCCAAAACTATTTGTCCTTTTGCACACATCCCGATGTACACGGGTTTGAGGGTCATATCCACGTATATACATGAGAATAGGTTAAAAAGTCACATATAGCAAATAATGCATGTTTTTAGGGATGATCTTGGAAACATGAAAGGTACAAAAATGGTACATGGGGTCTAAAGAGTCTGTAGAGGGACAGGGAAGGCCATAAAGGTGTGATCCACCATATGTGGTAAAATCAGCTATAACAGTAATGATGAGAAGATTGACCATAGATTGATGAGAAGTGTTGACCAATAGAGTGATGAGAAGAGATTGATGTATAGAGAATAGTTTGGTTGTTAAACATAGCCATATGATTGCTTGCAAAAATAATCTTTCACTTGAGTATTGGACTCCTCAAACCCTTCTTAGTTTGAGCTAAAAAATCGAGTTGGGTCCTATTATGATAGCTGGTGCTCTTTTGATTAGTTGGTGCTGATTATAATCAAGAATATTGTTGTCTTACATGTACAATAAATAAAAATTGAAATTATAGATATTCTTGTGTCCCTTTTGTGTGATGTTGTGCTTATGATTCATGATGAATTTGATTATGAAATTTATGACATAATAATTTATATGCTTTGACTGGCTAAAAGAAGGTAAAAAGTTTAAAATTTCTCACACACTGATTCACCCCCCCCCCTCAAAGAGGCCATTGTGTCCAACAATTGGTATCATATCTAATCTTCGTCATAAGCCTAACAAGCTTGAAGGAGATCAGTGGAGATACAATGGAAGAAAAAGAAGAGTCATCAAGCAATAACATGCCTCTACCTTATATGATAGAGTATTTCAGTTGCAGGAGAAAAATGAAGGATTATCTGAAGAAATTTGGTGTTTGGGAGATTGTGATTAACCCACTGGCTCCATCAAACAAGAAGGGAAAATTAACTGCACAGAAGAAAGGAAAGAAGGACAATACTATAGCCTTGAAGTTCCTCATGGATGGGCTTCCCAGTTTAGTAAAATAAAGTTTATGGGAGTACACTTTAGCTAACGATATATGGTTCAAGTTCAAAAGAGAGTATCATAAGGAAATACTAGAACCCAAAAAGACATACCAGGAATCAGAAAACAATCCCCCAGAAGAGATCAATCAAGAAGAAGGGAAGCAAGAAGAGGACTCTAGTAAAGATATGAACTCTTGTGATTGTAATAATATCTTATGTGATAAAATTTAGAAGGTTATTGTAGATGATGATGAATGTCTATCTAAGGTTACACATGAGATACATCTCATGTTGCTGAATATTGATCTCATATCCAATTGATTTTTTACCACAGTAAATTTAAACCGTAGTGACTTCACGAAGTTAAAAAAGAAAACATTGGAATCCTTGAATGAATATCAACAAAAGACCATGATAATGAAAGTGTTGCTTGGGATTCTAAAAAACAAGGACAAAGAGTTGAAGGATCAAATGAAAGACAAGGATGCCGAAGTTGAACAACTAAAGGCTGAATTGTTCAGTAAAAAGGAAGAACTACAATAGCCTGTTGAAGAGCTTGAAGAAACTAGGGAATCCAATCATGATCTAAAAAATCAGTTGGAGGAAGCCAAGAGGATAGAAGAAATCCTGAAGATTCAACTGGAATAAAAGGAAGAGACAACACAAAAGCTGGAAATGGAGGTAGTTGGTCTCATAAAGAAAGGTGAGAAGAATGAATCTTTTGTCAAGTTCAAGGATAGTTCAGTTGTCGTAGATAAGATATTGGTTTTCCAAACATCTCCATGTGACAATATTGGTCTTGGTTACAATAAGGAGAAAGAAATATATGAATATGACACTTAGTCTCTTGAGACTCCAGAAGTATGTCCATCAACATCCAAAGCTCCTCCTCATGTACATGCACATGATAACAAATACCCTAGTAGTTCAAGAATGCATCAAGAAGCGATATCTATTCCTCAAGGAAAGTTTAGAAAAGAAGCAGCTCCAAGATGGAACCAATGTCCCAGGTATGAAATTGGTTTCAATGGTTATCATTATTTTTGTTCTAACTTTGGTCATAAAGCTGTGGAGTGTAGACTCTATGGGAGAAGAAGTGGTGGAAGGCCTAATGACTCAGTCATATGCTAGACATGTAATAAATTTGGACATGTTTTTGCCACATGTCACACATTGAGATGCTACACATGTAGTGGATTTGGTCACAAATCCCAAGAATGTGCAAGTAAAAGAAGTCAACTGAAGAATATTCCTTCCTATACATCAGCAAGAAGAACTAGTGAACCTTGGAAGAAAACCAATGCAAGAATATTTGAAGATTAGAAGACAAAGTCCTACAATCAGGGACACTCTCAGGCATGGAAACAATAAGTTGATGAAAGAAGTGTTGGAAGTTCCAACAGTCGAGTCAGGTGCTAGACATGTAACCATGGCTTTCATGTTATTGCATATTATCGTATGATGAGGTGTTATAGTTGCAGTGGCCTTGGGAATAAAGCTCAATATTATGGGAGTACATAGAAAAGACCCTTGAGAAGTTTCCTATACATCTCATCAAGGAAATCCGGTACGGATGAAGGAACAAATGATGAAAGAACAAATGATAAGAAGAAATTATGGATGAATAATACTGAGCATTTTCATATGGACACCATATGGAAAACCAATGGTAAGGTATCTCAAAGATATTAGCACACCTTGAGTTCATGAAGTTGGATGATGAACTTCAAGGGAGAAAGGATGCCTACTTCAAGCATAATACATGTCCTAGGATCTATGCATATTGGTAGGGGAAAAATGATCAGTGATCAATGGTTCATATGAAGATATATGGTAACCATTTTCCGTTGATTCCAAAGGGGGAGAGATGAAGACAAATGGAGAAATGAAGACAAAATGGGAGCATGATCACAGGGAGAGCATGAGTTGTTCTCATCAATTATAAAGGGGGATATTGTTGGTGAAATTGTCAATGATGATAACATGGACTTGCAGTGACCCCACATACTGTCATTGATGCCACCAAGTCCCACTTGCAGTTCTATACAAACTAGTTTTGAGCCTTGGACCCCTTATGTAGTGGGGTTGTGCCTTGAAGCACCTTGTACCTAGTTGAAAAGGTCCTTGTACCATTGGATAGCAAAACTAGTCAACATGGGTTCCCTCTCAGTCAATGCTCAACTCACAATGATCTCTCTGAGCACCAACCTAGACAGGTTTTACCCTTCCTGGAAACACCCATGAAGCAGATGAAGTCTCATCCGAGATGTTCGAGAGAGAGCTATAAAAACCATGTTTTCTCATAATAGAGGAGGACTATGTGCATCGAAAATTCATTAACTTATCTAATAGATCTGACCATTTACTTAACCATTAACAATATCATTCATCATTGCTCATAACAAGTAGCATCATTCATTCACAACCACAGTAGCATACTTATGCGCAAACAGATCTAGAAAAATAACATCACTTAGAAGAAAAAAGCATCACATCATAGATCCATGTCACACATTCAATAATCATTCATCATTGGATTGTAGAAATAGTAAGACAAAAAAAGATAAAAGAAACAGCAATTCAGATCAAATCCCATCTTGTCATATTACCTCCATGTAACAATCCACAGATTCAAAACAATTCACAATTCAACAAGTGCTCTTAATTGCTCTCTGAGTATCCAAGTATCTATGGCATCAAGCTCTCTCTTTCTCTCTCTCTCTCTCTCTGTATATCAACATTTTCAATTCTACTTCTATTTATAGGCTTGCGCCTTTACATTCATGGTCCACTTGGATGAATTCCTAACTAACTTCTAACTAATACTATAAAATAATGACCAATATCCATAAAATATGGTCTAGATTACAAAAAGTGACATAAAATATTCAAAGCATTCTATCTTCTTCCTTGCACGTTGCCTTTTGATCTTGTTCAACATCTGCGATGTTGTGCAGCTGACTTGTCCCAAACCCATGCCAATAGGCCCCCAACACAATATTGTGGCTCGCCCTCAAGCCACACTTAGCTGGAGATGGCACAATCAGTGATATTAGCTTTGAAATCTACAAACTACTGATTAATCGCTTTGACCTACTCCTTGAACCATTCAATAATCTCTTGGCTCACCTTTAGATCATGGTTTAAAGGGTGCTCAACCATCTTTGCAACAATTTTTTTTTTGCATTTTTGTGCTTCCTGGAGCACTTGTAACACCCCGATCTTGACCCCATTTGCATTACATATACATGACACATATATTGTAAATAATCATGGTGCAGAGCTAAAGGAAAAGGCCCCACCATTGATTTGGTTACGCTATGTTTCGGATTGGAATTGTCACTAATGGTATATCAGGACATAAGGCATATATTAAGTTGTGGCATCATGTAACTATGCATTTTAGTTAAATAACCCCAACCAACTATGTTCACTGCAACCAAATTGAGAAGGGGCACGATTTCCTAAGGTTAAGGGGGGGATTGATAAACCTGGATTCTGTGGTAAAAGCCATGTGTCACCACTCTTTTGCTCACCTTTCCTTGTCTCATCCAATCACCACCTTAATTGTTATGTTGTTAATTGGGGAATCTATTTGCTGGCAGGGAAACCACCATGCTCACACCTGCACTCTCTCCACGACACACCTTTTGGGTTGCGAATGGTTTTTCCACTATCCCTATCATGATTTGTTCATTTTGCCCATGCAGAGTGGAGTTAAAAGGGATTGCAATCCATTATGTGGGGCTTCGGTTCTCCTCTTTCTCATCGAATGTTGGCCTGAGGATCGGTTCTTCCTCTTGTTCACGCATAAAGTCTGTGTTTTGACTCCACCATTATTGGACTGTGAAATCTTGCCATGGTTTTCACTGTGGGATGTTTTCTGTGGTTTCCTTGGTGATATGTCTTCCTACTATCTATGTTGAGGATCGGTTTCCTACCCGCGTTCCTATTGTAGTTGTCTACATATTTCATTATTGGTCGTGAACTATGGATTTCTTTTGTGGTTCATTGGTTGTTGTTTCCCACACTTGTTGGATGAGTTGCCTTTGTGATTTGGGCTGTTCTAGATCACTGTGGAATCATTTTGTCCACTATAAGGCCAATAAAAATTCAAGGGTTTGTTTTCCCCTGTTAAAGCTTTAATTGCTGGTTTGATGCATGAACGCAGTGGTTGGTCTTCGGACTGCATTGGAGTGGTGTTGAGGGCTTGATGTGCTTGAAAAACCTGGTGTGTTTGGGAACCACACAGATAGAGCTAGAGGGCTAGCTTTCTTCTCCACAACCCCTGAATAGAACTGGAAGGGAAATCAGGGTCTGAGGGATTATGTTGCAGAGAAAGGACTGATTTACTTGTGTTGGGTGTGTGTGTGGGTGTCATAGAGGCAAGGTTGGTTCTAGTGTAGGTGTCTTTAGCTCTTCAATGAGCTCACCAGCTTAGCATTTATCCTTTCCAAGCTCCTGGATGGCCTGATAAACCCAACTTTGTTGGCTTGGTTGTTTTGATGTTTGCCTGATAAACCCAACTGTGTTGGCTTGGCTGAACTGTGTACCCTTGTTGTGTTGTTATCCTTGGCTATGTGTAAGCCTGTTACTTCCTTATTCCTTGGGGAATCATGCCCAGCTCGAGGGTGACAGCTTTGCTGAGAGATTAAGGAGCACATGGGCCTATGGTTGGGTGGAACTTTGCAAGGACGTAGCTGGTTACGGGACAAGTTTTTATTAAGATAAGTATTCTTTCCGGACTTGTGTCTGAAATCATATTTACCATTTATGAATGATAATGTATATGTGAATGCTGAAATTGTATATCAATGCATGTTGTTTTGCTTTTGCTATGCATATGAATGATTAATGCATCATAGTATGTTTTATGTTTTTAAGTACCTTCCTTCAGCATTATATGTATGTATTTTCATGTTCATTGGGGGCTAGATGCTCATATGATTTGGTGTACAGTAGAATCCTCTTTCCTGGTCGGAGGGTCGAGGATGTTACAGTGTGGTATCAGAGCAAAGGTTGCAGCATGGGCCTATATGGACCGTGTTAGATGTAGTGACAGAGTTTATGTTGTAGCATTTGGGCCCTAGAGAGCCATGAAAGATTAGTTAGCAGAGGCAATTTGCTTATTTCCCAGAAGAAACCAAGAGGAAATGGGTGAATGACAGGAAAATTCATAAAATTTTATAAGTGCCGGAATTATCGGATCATTGCAAAACTTAGTGAGAAGTTACTTCTGATGCAGCAGAAGAGCTATTCTGAAGGTCACCCGACGTGGGACAAACAACCTTGGCTTCAGAAAATTCTCTAAGTGCTTAGCCATCGGCACTTCGGAAAACTTAGACAGATGGACCTCCAATGCAGACTGGATGGTGGTGAAATTAGTTAGATGGATCGACGACATCTAGTTGATTGACCACTCGATGCCAACCGTCAGTGATCGACGCCCCTAAGTTGAAGGGATTTCCAATGACATGTCGACAGAGGTTAGTAAATCGTTCGTCGACTTTTAGCCATTGGACCACCGACAGCGACAGAGAGGAAATTTTGGAGAAAACCTTGCGAAGTACTGAAACCATTGGCGATCAGTGATGATTAGTTGATCGCATCACCAATTCCTAGATGATCAAGTTTCTGACATGGTGAAAATTTTGAAAACTACATCAGAAGAGATTGGTTGATGGTGTGCTGCCATTGCAGCTAGCTAGAGGACTATCCTTTCGATAGATAGAGTCCCTGACCGTTGATGCCCCAGAGGATAGTTATTCTGACGACCGATACGGTGGAAGATAGAGGAGAACAATTTTCAAAAATTTCCCTAAGGCATGATATCATCGGCCATCAAAAAATCTTAGTGGTATGGGTCACCGATGAATATTGGAAGAAGTCAGTGGTTCGTGCGCCCAGTGTTGCGGAAATATAGAGCACTAATCTTTCAATGGGTAAAGTTTTTGACTGTCGATGCCAATTAAGTTGTGTTTTAGATGCCAATCAAAAGTTATTAGTTGATCAGATTGGCGATTGGAAAAGGTTCAACATGGAGGAACCACCATTGCAACCGCCTAAAGGACTACTCGTTCGATGAAATAAAGGATCTGATCGACGAGATATCAAAGATGTGTTGCCACCTAGTCGCTGCAACGATGGGGAATGTAGTAACTTGGATCGCCAATGTATAGGTGTTAGTCCTTTCTTCAGTCAATGGGGTATAACGTCTATGGGGACTGCAGTGGGAGTACCACCCCAGTTGCAGCTTCCTAGTTAACTATGCACCCGATGAGAAGTGCATCCAAGCATCGATGCCGCAAATATTAGTCGCTCCGATTTCCAACAAGTCGTGATCCACAAAAACCCTATAAGGTTTGTTGGCCATCGTTGCATAAGCCCTGATGACTAGCCATCTGATAGTGGATAAAGCATCCAACCTCTGATGTAGCATGCCATAGGGGTGAAACGTTTCGATCGCTAATACAGTGGTAAGAAGGAGGAAAAGATAACATGCAAGGTTTTTTGGAAATTTTCCTAAGTCCAAAAAAAGGAAATCAAAACTTTTCACTATCCTTTGGGAAGGGTTCTCCGAATCTTCATTGGAGATGATCGCTAAGACAGAGCCACAGTTCGGTGATGAACAATCGACAAGACCGCCGAAACATCGATGAAAATTAGAGGACGGAGTAGCCGATGCCGTCGGCAAAATCTAGATGATGGAATAGCCGACACAATGGCAACATGTAGAATAAATTCCTTGAAGTGTGAGGTCATCAGTCGAAAATAGATAATGGGATCGCTGACACAGCGGAAGAAATTAGTTTTTGGGTCCGCCAATGTGTTGGGAGATGTTATAGCTGATTTTACCACACCCAGTGAATCACACTTGTATGGCCTTCCCTTGTCCCTCTACAGACTCTTTGGACCCCATGGACCTTTTTTATACCTTTTATGTTTCCAATATCATCCCTAAAAACATGATTAAATTGCTATACGTGACTTTTAAACCCTTTCTCACGTATATATGTGGGTTTGACCCTTAAAACCGCATACATCGGGATGTGTGCAAAAGGCCAAATTCTTTTGGAGCTTTCCTTGACATGGATCTGACTGACTTGTCTCCTAGCCTTCCATATTCCTTGAGATCTCCGATTCGACCCTTCATTGCCCCATTGAAGAGCTATATAAGGAACCCTTTGGATACATTGAAGAATGTGTGAGAATTGAGAGAAAAGAAACTATAGTTTATTGTTCCCGGAACTTATGCTTAAGTCTGCATCCCTTTGTCCCTTGGAGCAATTTGGTGTTCTTCCCAAGTTTTCCTTTTTCTTGTGAGATTGCTTTAGAGAGATGGAGGATTGAGGTGGTGGAGGCCCAAGTGGGGGATTCAGTTTCTTCGATTCATAGACGTGCCGGCAGAGGTTGTATTCATTGTAATCTTTGATTTTATATTAATAGAAATATCTTTTCCTGTCCAATAATGTATTTTTGAATGAATATTTTATCCATGGATGATTTCAAATGCTTATACGTTGTTGATTATATATGCTAGAGTAGATCTAAAACCAATATATATAGCATGCTTCTCTTGTTTAATAATTGTTGAGGAAGTAATTTATCCATTCAAGATGGACTTGGAAATCTCAACAGGGATCTACTTCAACCGTCCGGAATAAGGTACAAGTTTTGATCCTTTAGTGTTAGATATTTGATTTCTCTTGCATATTGGAAAGGATTGATTTCTGGAGTCAAGCTGTCTATTGTGGTACCCCAAGCCATAGGAATTTATCTCCGTAATAGAATTGGTGACTCCGCTGGGGAGTTCCTAGTAGTTTTCCTTTGGGGGTTTTTATCGGCATTCAATGACTTTGAATTATTCTTATTTCTCTATTTCTGTGTCGGGTCTAGGGGCATGTATGCCTAGTAGTGTCTGATTGGTGTGAATTTTGTCTCAGCTTGTCTATTTGCCTTTGTTTTTATGCACTTTTCTTCCTGTACGCGAGTTTTTAACTCACAGTCGCGTATATACACGGTTTTCACTGATATATCCACGTACATATGTGGGTTTACTGCGAACAGTTGCATGTGCCCTTAGTTTTTCCTTCTAGAGGAATATTGATTGTTGTTGGGTGAATTTTGATAATTGTTGAGTCTCCTTTGACACTGCTAGAGTCTGTATACACCTCTGTTTCAGACCAGATACCTTTTTTTTAGGGTAATTTTTTTTTTAAGAATGTTCTTGTCATTGCATTTTCGATTTTTTGTTTTGGGATTAGTGCATTATATTTATTTTACCTTAGTACTTTGTGTGATTGTTGTTTGAGTGTGATTTCCAGGTCTGGGGGTAGTAGAATCATTCTTTTTCTTTAGTATCTCATTTTTTATTCAAAAAATCTGAAAATATTTTCTTATTTGCATCATTGTGCATTGCATTTATTCATTTCACATGGTACTTGCACTAGGTTTTGTTTTCAAGTATTAGTCAAGACTTCATATAGGAACAATTGGACTTATCATTTGAAGAAACATTTTTCATTTCATGTAGTAGCATACCCTGTTTTCATTGGACACAATGCATTTGCATTGATTGTTAGGTGTGCATTTTGCTTCATGTTGCATCATAACACCATTAGTTGCACGACCATATACCTCTTTTTAGTAATAAAGCCAAATAAAATCAATGCTTAATAAAAATTGATTACACCTTTTTATTTTATAGGGTTCACTAGCAAGATTAGGTTTTAGGGTCTTCGAATAGTTCATTGTAAGTAAATTCTCCAAGACCACTAAACAACAACATGTATGTGTCTGTTGAGGGGAGAGTGTGAAATTACTTGGTATAATTCATGTTTCTAAGGATCCTCCTCTCAAAAGGGAGTTAAGCACGAGGCAGTGTGAGTGGTTATTGATTGAGATGACCCCTAGTCATAATTGAGTAGCACCGAAGATATTTCCAGGATTGTATTTGTATATGGGGGCTCTTTCAAGAGTTTTGGGCTTTGCTACCCTACCCATACGGTCAATCCTGCCTGTGACTGTCTGCCTGAGCATTGATTATATTGAGGTGACCTTAGTTTCCTTTCCTAGGATATCAAGGGGGTACTTTGTACGAATTATTTTGCAGGTGTCCCGGCCAAGTTGGGGTCGGAAAGCACAGTTGCTTTACACGTTGAAGCTGAGGGCCACAATAATTGGTTACGTACCTCCACTTGTTGTGTATGGGATTCTCAAGCCTATTCTAGGAGAGACATACCTGCTTCATTTAGGAGCTCACTTATCCTACCCTTGATTGCTTGTGTTTGGCTTTAGATTTTATTGGTGTATGCTCTGTGCACGATTAGGGTTTGTGTAATTAGAGAGTCTTTTATATTTTTGAGTCATTGTGGATTCAGGTGCGGCTCCTTTCCCTTCTCATCATTTAGCAGGACTTTCACCTTCTACATATCCTCCTCCTTTGGGAGAGAGAAACAAACAGTCTAGGTGAACTACTTCCCACATTGATTCACACATGATGGGAGATCGTGAAGATGGTATTCCTGAGCTTTCTTCTCCACTTCGGGTGGATGACGGTGAGTTTACTCCTACCTATGACCCTTGACCAGATATGCCTATGATTTCTGTGTTAGGTCCTCTAATTTCTGAGATAGGTACTTTCCATGATAGACCTCTTACTCTAGCTATGATCCCATTATGGAATGCCAAACGACGAGATTGATTATGAACCTGTGAGCACTAGTTATGGTAGTTATGGTATGTCTGGTATTCCCATACATGATTTGGAATTTTATGTCGAATCAGAGTTTGAGCCTAACACTATGCTTGGGGGCACTCCTATTACTTACCATGTGGATAGGTTTGGGACAACGAGTCATATTGCACCTTCCATCCTGGCGGTGGAAGCTACATCACATATTCCTTGTAGAACTAGGGTTAGTGATCCTATTAGGATACCAGATCCAAGATGAGTGACTATAGGGAACACCACATACATAATTTCATAGGTCCCTTCATCCTCGGTTCCTTGTTCTTCGAATGTCATTCCTCCACCTCATTCATGTGGTCCTTCCGGACGGAATGTCACTATGAGTCATGTTCGTACTACTGCTACTTACACAGTTGTGTCTCAAGTTGAAGTACATCCTGATGTTTTGGGGGGTCGTATTGCTACTTACAGAGGTCATGTCATTACTTCCAGAGCCTACATTCCTACTTACGAAGTGTCTCATAGGACATCTCATGGGATGTCTTATAGACCTTATTATGGGACACATTATGGACACGGTTATTCACCTTATGGGTATGGGTATCAACAACCCACTTACTCTCCTAATTATGGCTTTATAGATCCACAAAGTCAAGGTACACCACATTATGGTGCTTCCATGCCACCCTACATGGGTCAAATGGGAGGAGGGAACTATGGCCAAGGACATGGTGGTTACGGTAATCAAACCTATGTGAACCAAAACTATCAGGGAGTGGGGAATCGACCTGCTCATCCTAGGCTCCATTTCCTTGCAACGCTAAATCTTCCTGACCTATCAAGACTGACGAACAATCATGTATCTCATGACCTGGCTTGGCCAGCTGTCCCTAATAAGCTTCCCTCGGACATACCTAAGTTCGAGGGCAAACCAGGAGAGGATTTGAGTGAACATGTTACTACATTTCACCTATGGTGCTATTCCAATTCCTTACATGAATATTAGATCTATTTAAGTCTGTTTCAATGCACCCTTACAGGGCCTACAGTGAAATGGTATATAGAGTTACCTAGTGGAGCATTTGCTTTGTTTGATGACCTAGTGATGAATTTTCTCAACCACTTCCAGCTACCCGTGCGTTATGACATTGGTACGAAACTCTTGTCAACATTTCGGTAGGATAAAGCCACACACATCTTGGACCATATCCAAGAGTGGCATAGATGAAAGAGGTTGATTAAATCCTTCATATTGCCAAAGTTTCTCTTCGAATGGTTCCTTAAGTTGTTATTTCCTTATATAGCGAAGGATGTTTCTACATCCGGAGTTCAAAATGAGGAACAAGCCATTTTTAGGGCACATGAATTGGACTTAATTTATGCTCAATTCGGTTTGTTATATGAGATCTTTCACAACGCTTCGCGTTCTAGTTTTGACCCCAAAGTTAAACCTGGACCACATGTCGATGGCATTGTTGGTTGTGCAAGTGATAAGTCTACGGATTCAGTTGTGCAATAGGTTAGTCAATTGTCGATCCACTAATATGCTTCAGGACAAACCATGGCTTTGTCTTAACCCACCCAAATGGCGAGTGTGCTTTCGGTGCAATCATCAGACCAAAAGGGTAACTAGCAACCCAGAAGCAATAAAAAGAAGGGTAAAAACAATTGTAAGGGTGGGAATAGGAATGAAAATGCTAATACTAATGACAAGAACACTCGAAATGTTGGGGGGGACAAGAAATCTAAATGTAAGGTTCAATTTCCTTGCAATTTATGTAAGGAGGATCACCTCGCTTACTTTTTCCCTCTAGATTCTTAGCATAGGACCCAACTGTGTTGACCAATCCTTTACCTCACAATAAAAACATGAACTTGAGTACCCATGATCAGTTTGGTGGTGATCAAGATCCACCGAAGGCTAGTGGTCATGGTTGCATAAACATAGTGCATGCTACAAAGGTTGTGACTCGTGTGAATGACTATGGTTTGTCACAACCTGACCCAGGAAAGGAACCTGATCCACCAGGGACTCCTTTGTGTATTAAAAAACCATTAGATAAACCTGAAGCTACACCTCAGATTCCTAAGGGAGTCCTTAAGCATTCGGGGCACAATCCTACTACCTGAGCTGCCCAGAACTATTCTGTTATCGAGGATTTGGGCCACACTCCTTGTGCGATGTCTGCACTAGCAGTACTTCAGAGTTGTCCTTCACAAAGGAAGGCTTTGCTTTCTGCCCTTGGTATGAATGATGACAATTCTTCCTCTGTGATTAAATTTGAAACCACTGGACTATAGCCTCATTTTCCTTATTATGTGTCTCTTTTGATTCATGTACAATGTCTTAACATGATCGTTAAGCGCACTGTGATTGACGAAGGTGCTACTACTTTTGTGATGTCTTTATCATGTTCTAAGGATTTAGGTTCCCTTGAGTTGTCTAAATTTGGTACTATGTTGACTGCTTTTGATGGGAGATCATTTAGGCCGCATGGATTCCTTCCTTCCCTTCAGGTCCATTTGCGAGGGAAGATCGTTGCGATAGAATTCAAGGTGGTTGATGTGCCCCTTCACTATAATCTCTTGCTGGGTAGGAATTGGATCATACAATATGCAAGCTGTATCTTCTTTTCTATTTCACATTGTATGCTTTCCATTTAATGGGAATATAGTTATGATTGATCAAATGTCATTCAAGAATCTATCGGTTACCACATCTTCAAGAGCTTTGATCTCGATTGTAGAGCACTCTTAGCTGGAACCTGGGAGTGTGGGTGTGGGCATGTATCCATCCCTTATTGGAATTGTCCTACACCTATCCTTATTATAGGGTCTAGTTTCGGTGAGGCTGCGACATATATGAGATCGGTGTATTTTCACACGAACCATATGGAAGATCCTTGGATTCTTCCCACACCAAATACTTCGATTGAGCCCATCGTGACGGACGTTCTGTTACATGCAACTATGGTAGATTATCAAGCTAATATTGGGTGTGTTGTAGAGCATAGTCCTTCCCCTTAACAAATAGAGGAGGATGACCTGTATGTGATGCCTACATGGGCAGTTCAATCTTCTCACATGCATGATCTCCTTGACAGTTTTTTTCCTTCAGATGAAGCGATTATTGAGGCCATGTTAGGGGTTGAGCCAACTTGGGAATAATTGCATCATAGATGTTATTTTCTTCCTAAGCTTGAATTCTTGGAGTGTGAGGACTTTAGGGAGGTTCTTTGTGAGAGAATTGGTAGTCCCATCGTTCCATTAAGCTCTCCTGGTCCGATGGCTAATAGGAACATGGAAAATATATCTCCTACCATTCCTATCAATATCTCTCGCGATCCTGGCAAGATTGAGAATGTCTATATTTAGGAAAAATGTTCCCATGCTAAGATTCAGGAATACACCGAACTGTTTAAATAATTTCCTGATATGTTTGCTTGGTATTACTATGAAATGCTAGATCTCAACCCTTGCATTGTTGAACATGAGATTAAAACTTATCCCAATGCTAAGCCTATTTGACAACGTTTGCGTGCAGTGAATCCTAGGAAATCACCCGCGATTAAGGCAGAGATAGAAAAGCTGTTGAAAGTCGGTTTTATCTATCCCGTTCCCTTGACGGAGTGGGTTTCAAATATTGTTCCAGTGGATAAGAAGTAGGGAGCAATCCGTATATGCATTGATTTCCATGATTTGAATCGTGCTTGTCCTAAAGACAATTTCTCCACACCATTTATTGATAAAATTTTGGATTAGTGTGTGGGTTGCGAGGTTTTTTCCTTTATGAACGACTTTTCTAGATACAATCAGATACAAATTAAACCTAAGGACCAACATAACACTGCCTTTATTTGTCCTTGGGGAACCTTTGGATATCAGAAGATACCTTTTGTCCTTAAGAACACCAGAGCCACTTTTCAGTGGTCTATGACCTTGATCTTCCATGATCTCAAATGAATTATTGAAGTATTTTTGGATGGCCTTCCTGCTCATTCTCGTATGAGAATGTGTCATTCCTATCATTTGATATTAGTGTTCGAAAGGTGTCGCCATTATTTGGTCAGGTTAAATCCGCATAAGTGCATCTTTTGCGTGAAGTCTAGTCGCTTATTAGGGTTCATTGTCTCTAGGGAGGGTATAAGAGTCGACCCTTTGAAGGTAGAGGCAATACTTCAGTTGTCTCCCCCGAAAAACATTAGACATATTCAATGTTTGCAAGGCATGACAAACTTCTTATGGAGATTCGTTGTCAACTTTGCCAATTTGACTAGAGGCTTTATTCGTCTTTTGAAAAAGGATACCACCTTTTGTTGGGATGAGTGAGCCCAAGATTCCTTTGATGCACTTAAACGAGCCTTAGTGTCGGCCTCGGTGATTAGTCCACCCGACTATAGCCATGAATTTCTACTTTATGTGGCCACGTCCATGGAGATGATTGGTATAGTTTTGGTTCAAGAGAATGAGGAGCTCCAAGAGCATGTCACATACTACTTGAGCTAGAACCTTATTGATGTGGAAGTCCGTTATTCCCATGTTGAGAAGATTTCCTTAGCTACCATACATGCGGTTCAACGGTTGAGACATTATATTCTCCTTCGCCAAACCTTGGTTGTAGCCCATGTCAATCCATTTCAATTCATCCTCACTCGAAGGATGATTTGGGGAAAGTATAATAAATGGATTGTCATATTTCAATAATTCAATGTAGAGTTTGTTTTGGAAAAATTGAAGAAATCGTTAATTTTTGTGGAGCTTATATCAGATTTCCCAAGTGAGGAGGAGGATATGGTTTGTGAAGATACATTTGTCGATGCTCACATATTCTTAATCTCAACTTTGGATCGATGGTATGGAGACATTATCATATATTTACAAACATTGAAGGTCCCTACTCACCTCTCACAGGATAAACGACGATGATTACATCACGTATCCAAGAATTACCTCATAGTGGATACACCTTGTACCACTGTGGGGTAGATTCCATTTTACGTCGTTGTTTAACTCATGAGGAGGCTGAGCTTGTGCTGAATGATTTCCATGGAGAGGCATGTGGTGGTCATTTATGTGGGCTTTCTACAGCCCAAAAAATCTTAAGAGTGGGTTAATTTTGGCTGTCGATCTTTAAAGATTGTGTAGATGTGGTCAAGAAGTGCCACCCTTGCCAGGTGTTTGTAGGGAATATGCGCTCGCGACCTGCCCTGTTACATCCCATCATCACCGCTGGTCCCTTCACTAAATGGGGGCTTGATTTCATGGATTGCAACCCAGCTTCAGCTAGGGGGCATCATCATATCATAGTGGCTATTGACTACTTCACGAAATGGGACGAGACTATGCCTACAGTTAAATATGACGGTGAGACATCCGTACACTTTGTATTCAACCATATTATTACTCGGTTCGGTTTTTCGAAGGATCTTGTCACTGACCATGACACAGACTTTTAGAATCGTATGATGGAAGAATTGGCCTCAAATTTAGGGTACAAGAAAGAGCATTCATCCTCTTACTACCCTCAAGCAAATGGACAGGTTGAAGCAGTGAACAAATCACTCAAATACATTCTCCAATGAACCATCACACAAAGCAAGACGAATTGGCACATTATGTTATATCCTGCTTTATGGGCTTATAGAACCGCTGTTAAGACTGCCATGGGTTTTTCTCCATATTAGCTTATACATGGAGTGGAATCGATATTGCCGGTTGAGTGCAAGATTCCTTCTTTGAAGCTAGCCATAGAGCTCTTACCAGACACTTCCCCATTGGAGGAGCATTTGGTCCACTTAGAGCAACTTGATGAGCAGCACCAAGATGCCTTGATGGCTCTAGAAGTGAATAAACATCATGTTAAGGTCTAGTACGATAAGTCTGGCTGTCCAAGGATATTTAGTGAGGGAGATTTGGTCCTTTTGTGGGATCAACCGAAAGAACCCTTGGGGGCAGGAAAGTTTAACTCCATGTGGCGTGGTCCTTACGTCCTTAAACATGTGTTAGAGAAGGGTGCTTATGAGCTAGTGGATTATGATGGAATGGCCTTCGTGGATCCTAGAAATGGGATTTATCTTAAAAAGTACTATGCATGATTTTCAGCCAAGGCTGACTATTGTATATTATTGTATAATTTTGAATAGGTAGGTCTTTTCTTATGGTGATCGGTTTTGTGATTAGTTTTCGTTTCTTTTGGCAGATGTCAATGGAATCTTCCACCTTCATAGGATTCGCGGATGGTGTGAGCCGTCACACTCAACACTCACGGTCTGCTGCTTGGGTGATCTATACTCCTACGGGTCAGGTATTGTCTTTACGAGGCGTATGTTTATTTCCCTCTTTGAACAATGTTGCTGAGTATAGTGTCGTTATTGAGCTTCTACCGGATGCCATGTCACATGGTGTTCTCTCTCTTGAGGTATGTCTTGATTCGGATTTAGTAGTGTCACAGCTTAATGGTTTGTACCATGTCAAGGATCTGACATTATTTATAAGATTCTTATGTGTGACATTGTTAGAATATAAATTTGACAATATAACATACATACATGTTCCAAGAATTAATAATCAAGTTGTTGAATCATATGCTAACTATGTGTTAGATTGGAATTTGTTTCATAGACAATAAGATCATCACAAACATAATTTTTTACACATGTAAATAAATAAATCAATCATCATAAAAAAATTTATAAACATCCAAAATGTGGTAATACATAGTGTCATAAAACAAAAATGGGGCTCTCAAGCCACCAAAATATAAATACATGGTACTACAAAATGTATCACTCCCAGGTATCTAAGGCTATGGAGGAGGAGGGGGGTTGTGATTGTGGAATGTCACCACGGCTCTAGCTAGCCATCGAAATGACCGCACCCATGCTCGTGGTACACCCACCACCTGGCGCTGCATGGCCTTAGGCAAGTCCTCAACTTGCACCATGGGTACTCTGTGTGTTAGCCTCATGAAGTTGGTATGAATGATTTGGAGCATTCGCTCCACATCCACACCCGTAATGTCATCCCCTCTTCCCCTCCGTCTATGACAAGGGAAGCCTTCAGGTTGCCATGGTCCTACATCTGCATGCATATGATAGGATGTCACTATGTGTTGTCACCCAAAAACATGTCTTTTGATTCCACATAATCAGAAAACACAAAAAAAATTAAATAACTCAAAATTTTTAAAGAGGGTCGAGATTCGTTACCAATGTCACCGTATGCCAATCCCGGTGGTAGCGGCATGTCAAGGTCTCCCTAAAAATCTATCCTCGCATAGGGGTAATCATCGATCACAACTATCTATCGTCACCACCATAGAAATAAATCAGCTGGATAGGGGTTGGACACCCTACCTCGACCCAGTCTGCGCATCGCATCTGCCCAATGCCATTGGGCCAGATCTCGAACCCCATGTAGAGGAACATCAAATCTAGGGCTCAATCCCTGATCATGCTTGAAGAAGAACGTGGTCAGTATGCTACTGAAACTGAAGTTTCACACCCTACCCATCTTGCTATCGCTGAGTCGTTGTTTCATGTTGCTCAACAATGTCATACTCTAGTCATAAACTATGGGCTTCATGTTCTCCATGGCATAGAACATCAATGGCCGTGAGGCCTGGTTGAGTGAGGCTAGCCCCGCTATCCTGCCCAAAGTCAATAGGATGGCCTTTAGGCCTAGCACCTGTATTGAGTTAGTTGGGATCTGACTCCCCACCTTCTCTATGTCTTGATAACAGTACACTACTATGTACTCATCTATAGTCAGGCCACCTCTGGGCCCGCGAGAGCGTAGGTTCACCACTTCCCCCCATCGGGAAAGTCCAGTAATAAAGTATATATCCTCCAATTCTATGGTGAGGGACATCCCATCTATCTAGAATGACTCTGAGTTGGGATCCCAGTAGTCTACTAGCATCTGCAGCATTCTTGGTTTGGCCCTTAACCCACCAAGACACCAAAACTTGTAGAGCCCGCATGACCGCAAAGCTTATTGAGCAGTTAGATCTGCCCTTACTGCCCCTTCTACATCACCATGCTCACCTTCTCTCCATTCTAGGACCATCCTGCACATAAAATTTAAGTTTGATCCATTAGAACACTTAAAAAACATTGAACGTGGCCGCATACGTGATTGTTTGCTAAACAACCGCATATGCACGCGACTTTGAGGTCTTTTTCCATGTATATCCAGCCCTGTATGCGGAAAAATCCTCGATTTCCATGTGGGATGAGGCGTGCATCTTAGATTGGCCTAGAATCCCAAATGAACCATGGAAAAAGATAAAATTTGCATGAAAATGAAAGAGCAGGGCATGGGTATGTACCTAGAAAAAATGGTAGTGGATACCTCCAGTTGAATCTCCTGGAATTCGCTATTGAAGTTCTAAGCTCAATTGGGTAAAAATTTCAAATGTTATATAATGTTTTGATTTTTTTACTAATTATAGAAATTTTCCAAATTTTTGAAAATGTTTACCCTGTTTTCTATAGTTTGGACCGTTTCTAATCCTTTTGGACCATTTTTGGACTAATTTATGATGTAGGAGACCATTTTGAGTGCCGTTTCGATCGTTACTTTCACCCGTTCATGCTCGTTACACGTATGATGTTTAAACTGACATATAGGTTAGGTTTTACTCCATTTTCGTTTTGCATGACCTTATGACTGTTTCATTATAACCTTAGTTACGATCCCATTCTATTATGTCACAAAACCTTCTCGTTGTTTTAGAAGTGGCATGATGTGAATGGTAGAGCTTGACCTTACATGGGTACCCTAGTTAGCGCCTTATTTGTATTTGGTGCCCATGCTAATATTATGTCCCTTAGGGTGTGGGATTCTGTTGTATAGTATTGCCATGACATTTTGCAAGAGCCCTATACTCCTCTTGATCTTTTGTTGGCCTATTTCCCTCAGGACTCCCTTATGTCAAGTTGTAATTGCATTATCATGAGCTTTTCCTGCCTTCTTGAGCCTTATGTTGGCTTCCCTAACTTTGAGTTCCAGCCATATAGCCTGAGCTTGTCTCATGTCTAGCCATGCAGAGCCATCTTTTATATCCTTTGTAGCTTGATTCCCTATTTTTACCATGAGGGGACTTTCCCCCAAGTGTCGCTATCCTACACATGTATCCTTGCATTGAGAATAGGTATGTTCTACTACTTGGAACTAGTTTGTTTTTCCATATGACACTCGTCTCCTCCTAGTCTGTAACTATACAGCAGTTTTATTCTTTTTCAAGATTTTTAAATATTTGAAAAAGTCCGAAAAAAAATTTAAAAACCAAAAATCTGGACAAGGAAAGATGTTATCTTTGGCAGTTATCGAGTCATGTTTCCTTTGAACAGATCACTGTATATCACATCCATTGGTTGGGTTTATAGTTTGACTTTAGGAGCTGTACTTGTTTATCTAAGTTTATCTCCATCGAATGGTTAAGCTTCCAGTCCCTATGGAGCCTCTGTCAATGCCTCCTGTGTCACAAAGATGTCCCAATTTTGTATATCGAGTCTATGCTGCCTACATTTAATCACAATTCTCCATTATTCTCTTGTTCAAAGGAATTTGAAACTTGAGTCGGCCATTCCTTAGTTATCTTGACTTTGCATGTCAACCATTCCCAGTATAGTTACTAGTTCATGCACCTTATGATCGACTCCTTCCACATCATATAGCTTTGCTGAGTACCTCATGTTGGATGATAGGGGATTCCTTAATTCCCTCCTTCCAGCGGATTTCATCCCATCAAATTCAGATCATTTATTCTAGGATTGGAATCTAGAGTCATTTTTTAGTGCCTTGAGACTTGCAGTCATCAATGGCAAGTTCTCTTGCCATTGACAGTTCTTTGGGAATACATCAATGTCCCATGATCGATGGATTCTCTCAAGTGTTTGAACTCAACACATTTATTCACACATGTTAGTTTGCACTCTAGTACCTTGATTCCCATTATCATTATCGGTGGGTGATCTCACGTCTGTTAACGTTATACATCAACGACCGGTAATTAGATGATGGACTACTATGTTCGACCTCGACACCTCTATTCACATAATAGGACTAGTACTGGTATCGATTTTTGTAGAAGACCTTCTAGATTGGTGGCATCTCATATATGCTACCTCCTTCATCATGCCAGTGTTCATGAGATTTCAGCTCTCGTGATTTGATTCCAGTATATGTCAGACATTTCCAACCATTATGGAGCTCTTGATCTATTATATATCTTCAACTTTCATCGAGATCATGATCCTTTCTATATATTCATCATGGAGATTCTGATCTATGTATATTGTACGTGGTGATGACCACATATGTCATATTGTATCATGCCTATTCATGGCCATTGTACTCTTATGTATCTGGGACTGCTATATGTATTTGCAGTTATATGCAGAGTTGTATCATTGTACTATGCTGATTGGGTGGCTAGTCTTCCACTGGTTTCTTCATCACTCCACTTCTGGGATGGACTTATAATGTATTTCGGCCATCGTATAACCCCTCTAACCTCACACATTAGGCGGCATCTGTTATAGGTGATTTTACAACACCTGGTGAATCACACTTGTATGGCCTTCCTTTGTCTCTCTGCAGACTCTTTGGACCCCATGGACCTTTTTTATAACTTCGATGTTTCCAAGATCATCCCTAAACACATGCTTAAATTGCTATTGCAACTTTTAAACCCTTTCTCATGTATATACACGGGTTTGACCCCTAAAACTGAGTACATCGGGATGTGTGCAAAAGGCCAAATTATTTTGGAGTTTTCCTTGACATGGATCCAACTCACTTGTCTCCTAGTCTTCCATATGCCTTGAGATTGCTCGTATTCGACCCTTCATTGCCCCATTGAAGAGATATATAAGGAACCCTTTGGATACATTGAAGAATGTGTGAGAATTGAGAGCAAAGAAACTATAGTCTATTGTTGCTGGAATTTATGCTTGTGTCTGCATCCCTTTGTCCCTTGGAACACTTTGGTGTTCTTCCCAAGCTTGCCTTTTGCTTGTGAGATTGCTATCGAGAGATGGAGGATTCGGGTGGTGTTGGACCAAGTGGGGGATTCAGTATCTCTGATTCCAGACATGCCAACAAAGGTTGTATTCATTGTAATCTCTGATTTTATATTAATAGAAATATCTTTTTTTGTCCAATAATGTATGTTTGAATGAATATTTTATTCATGGATGATTTCAAATGCTTATACGTTGTTGATTATTAATTCTAGAGTAGATCTAACACCAATATATATAACATGCTTGTCTTGTTTACTGATTGTTGAGGAAGTAATTTATAAATTCAAGCTGGAGTTGGAAATCTCAATGGGGATCTAATTCAACCGTCTGGAATAAGGTACGAGTTTTGATCCTTTAGTCTTAGATATTTGATTTCTCTTGCATATTGGAAAGGATTGATTTTTGGAGTCAAGATGTATGTTGTGGTACCCCAAGCCATAGGAATTTATCTCTGTAATAGGAGAAGTTAGTAGTCTTGAGCTCCATGGAGTATTAAGGTCTTTGGAACCTATAGTAGGATTGCTTCCCACCATTGCGGTTTCCTAGAATATTAACCATCTGACGCCATAGTAGTTAGTGCTTCCAACCGTCGATCGGAAAATTATAGTTGAAGAGACCGCCGATCGAAAAAGATTAAGGGTTGGTGAACCCGCCGTTGTGGAATCCTAGAGAAATAGCCATCCAATGAGTAGAGGATCCAATCACTGATGCATATTGAAATCCTAGACAACTACAGACCGGAAACGCTATAAGGTTAGTAAAGAAAGGACCTAATGAATAGTCCTTGGCATCACTGATGTCGATTGGAAGTTAGAATACTTTCTCGCTGAAACGATGGAAATTAGTAGGGAAGAGACCTGAGGAGGAGAAGGAAAATCTTGGGTTTCAAAGTGGAATTGTCTCAGCAAATTCCAACCATTTCAGTAGATTTCAGCAGACTGTCAGTGGATTACCAGGCTGAAAATGAGAGAGAGAAAATTTTTGTGTTTTAGCAAAATTGTTGTTTTATGAATTTCCAGAAAAAGGAAGGTAAGTAGTTCTGAATTACATTAATGATATGCATCTAACAGTTTGCTACTAACATGTTTGTAGAATTATAAACACCTCCAAGAGTAGTATTCCAAGAAGAACAGTGTGGTAAAGCAAGAGGTGGTTCAGTCATAAGAACCCATGATGGATATGATGCTCAAGATTCTTACGAGCATGTAGGAGATGCCATGGGAGAAAATGTCTTAAATAGAAATGATTACATAGAGTCTAATGGAAGGAGATTCCAAGAGACATCATCAAATATTGCAGCCACCATGAGAAGCTTGATTAAATCCCAAAAAGAGCAACATCAGTTGAATGCTGCCATGTTGCAGAGTTTGACAGAATTGCAAAGAAAGATATATTCTGGATGAGGTACAGCAAGACTAGAAGGAAGTAAGAGCAGCACTAGGAGGAGGAGAAGGACTTCCAGTGGATCATCTGACTTTGAAGAATATAGGGGAGATATAGGTTCATCTTATCGTAAAAGGAAAAGAAGAAGACACCTTAGGGATCGCTCGTGGGATGAATTTAAGAACGCTAAACCTCCTACATTTGATGGTGAGGTAAAGACTGGACAAGAGGCTGAAGCTTGGCTTCTTGGGAGAAAGAAGTACTTCCAAGTGTAGGATTATTCAGGAAACATGAAAGCAAGAGTTTCCATATTCAATCTGAATGGAAGAGCATCCATTTGGTGGGAACACTTCAAGCAAGTAAAGAGGATCAATGAAAGGAAACTGAAGTGGAAGCAGTTCAAGAAGTATTTCAGGTAGAAATACCTCTCCGACAGGTATTATGATGACAATATTAAGGAGTTCCATGAGCTGAGATTGGGACAGCAGACCATGGATGAATATGCAAATACGTTTTTCGAATTGTTGAGGTATGTTCGGTACATTAGAGATGAAAAAGTGAAGCTCCAGTGGTTCTTGAGTGGATTGCCTCAGTCTTACAAAGACATAATTGAGTTTTATGAACCTAGAACTCTTGAAGAAGAAATAAGGAAGGATAAGTATTGCTATGAGAAAAGAAAAGGTAAACCTGATTACCATAAGGCATGGAAGGACAAGAAAAATGAAAAGTTTGACCAAACAAAGAAAGGTTTCAAACCTTCTAGATTCAGGAATCAATAGAAGCAACCATCCCAAGCTGCGAGTAAGCCAGTTGGAGTGACAGGTGGAAAGCCTAAAGATCCACCACAGAATAAAGGTCCACTCAAATGATGGAAATGTGAAGGACCCCACTTGTGCATATATTGTCCACTTGAGAATGAAAGTGCAAGGCCATCTTATAACATTCAAGAAGTAGAAATAGTGGGTCAAGTAGCAAGAGAAGTCCCTAGAATTTATGCAGCACTGGAGGACCGCCAGGTAAATCACTAGTCAACGGTGGTTGAAATTGCAGGTAAGATTTTTGAACAATCTATTTCTATTTTGATTAACCCTAGTTCTACTCACAGTTATATCACTCCTAGGGTAGTGGATATTTGTGCTTTTAAGAAGGTAAATCATAGAAAATCTTGGTTAGTTCAGCTAGCCACTGGGACTAAGAGAAAGGTTATTGAAGTAGTGGAGAAATGTCCATTGGCCATGAATGGATTGATCACTTGTGTAGATCTAAATGTTCTATTGCTTGTTTCCTATGATGTTCTCATTGGAATGGATTGGCTAGAAGCTCACAGAGTAAAGCTTGACTATTACAACAAGACTTTTGAATGCACAGATGAAGAACGAAACCGAGTAGTTGTAAAAGGTATTCCAAAGGTCATTTCAGTAAGGTAGGTTTCAGCAATGCAGTTGAAGAAGTTCTGTAGGAAGAGTTTCCAGTTGAATGCAACTCATATTCCGGAACCAACAGGAGATGAAAATCCTAGATTGGAGGACTATCAGGTGTTAGAGGAATTCAAGGATGTGTTTCCTGATGAGATTCCAGGGATTCCTCCAAAGAGGGACATTGATTTCACCATTGAAATTGTGCCATGAGTGGCACCAGTGTCCAAGACACCCTACAGGATGAGTACACCAGAGATGCTAGAGTTGAAGATGCAACTGCAAGATTTGTTGGAAAATAAGTATATTAGATCGAGTGTGTTTCCTTGGGGAGCCCTGGTTCTATTTTTAAAGAAGAAAGATGGTACACTCATGTTATGCATTGATTACAGATAGTTGAACAAGGTTACTGTGAAGAATAAATATCCTTTTCCCAGGATTGATGACCTCTATGATCAAATGAGAGGATCAAAGGTATTTTCCAAGATTGACTTCAGGTCTGGTTATCATCAGGTGAGAGTCAAGGATGAAGACATTCATAAGAAATCCTTTAGGACAAGGTATGGGCATTATGAGTTTGTAGTGGTACCATTTGGTCTCATCAATGCACCAACTATATTTATATGCCTTATGAATAGTGTCTTCAGTAAGTATTTGGATAAGTTTTTTCTTGTTTTCCTTGATGACATTCTTGTTTATTCTAAGAATGAAGGAGAACATGAAGAGCATTTGAGATTGACATTTCAATTTCTCAGGGAGCATTGGTTGTATGAAAAACTGAGCAAGTGTGACTTCTACAGAGATAGAATAAATTATTTGGGTCACATTATTATAGAAGAGGGTATATCAGTAGACCCCCAAGAAGATTGAAGCCATTATGAATTGGCCTACTTTAGGAAATGTGACATATGTAAGATATTTTATGGGACTTGCAGGATACTACAAGAGATTCATTGAGGTATTTTCCAAGGTTGCACATGCCATCACTTCTTTGCAAAAGAAGGGAGTAAAGTTTGAATGGACTTATAAGTGTGAAGAAAGCTTCCATCGGTTGAAGAATATTCTCACCAGTGCACCAGTATTGAAAGTTGCAAATCCAGAGAAGGATTTTGTGGTATGTACTGATGCATGCAGACAAGTGCTTGGAGGAGTCATTATGTAGTGCAACCACATGATATGTTATAAGTCAAGAAAGTTGAAGGAGCATGAGAAGAACTATGCCACTCATGATCTCGAGCTTGTGGCCATAGTACATGCTCTCAAGATGTGGAGGAATTACTTGATGGGTAGAAGATTCGAACTCAGGACATACCATTGTGGTCTGAAGTATATATTTGATCATCCTACTTTGAATGCTAGGCAAGCAAGCTGGAATTTTTATGTGAGTTTGATTTTGAAATCAAGCACATAAAGGGGAAATAAAACATGGTAGCTAATGTGCTCAGCAGGAAGGTGTAGGAAATACATGTGGCATCTCTTAGTATTTTCCTATCAGATTTGAGACAACAGATTGTTAATCATACTGCTAGAGATGAATTGTATGAGCAGGTAAAAGACAAATTGCAACATCAAAGTCTTGAGAATAGGTATGAGGAATATAAATTGGAAGAAGATGGACTTCTCACTTATAAAGGTATAATTTATATTTCCAATGTAGTATATTTGAGGAGAGTTGTTATGGATGAGATCCATCAAGATCCGTATTCTGGTCCCCCGGGATACCAGAAGACAATTGCTATAGCTAGAAAATAGTACTTTTGGCTAGGAATGAAAAAGGACATGGCTAAATACATTTCAAGGTGCATGAAATGTCAACAGGTAAAGGTTGAGCATCAACATTCAGCATATTTGTTGCAGCCTTTGCCAGTTCCAGAATGGAAATGGGAAGTTATTTCCATGGATTTTATTATAGGATTGCCAATGACTTAGAGACAACCTGATTCCATCATGGTTGTAGTACACAAGTTGACAAAGGCAGCACATTTTATACCGGTTAAGTCTATGCATAAGACCAATGACATTGACAAGATATTCATGAAGGAGATTTTCAAATTGCATCGATTGCCGAAGGCAATAGTTTCTGACAGAGATGTCAAGTTCACTTCCAATTTTTGGAAGAGATTGTTTGTAGATCTGGGTACAAAGCTAAATTTCAACACTTCCTACCATCCTCAGACTAATGGATAGACAGAAAAATTTAATCAGGTTCTTGAAGACATGCTTCACATGTATGTGATGGAAAAACCAACCAAGTGGGAAGATTACTTACACTTGGTAGAGTTTGCTTATAACAATGGATAGGAGGCATCCTTGGGGATGAGTCCATATGAAGCTTTGTATGGAATAAGGTGTAGGACACTAGCAACTTGGGTTAATCCAGTGAACAGGATTGTGCTTGGACCAGAATTGCTCAAGGAAATGGAGCAAGAGGTTGTAGAGATTGGGCAGAATCTGAAAGCAGCACATGACAGACAGAAAAGCTATGCAGATAAGCATAGGATGAACAGAGAGTTCAGTGTTGGGGATCATGTCTACCTCAGAGTGAGGGCGAAGAAAAGTTCCTTGAATCTTGGAAGTTGTGCCAAGCTGTCACCTAGATATTGTGGGCCATTTGAAATGCTTGAAAGAATAGGACTTGTTGCATATAGACTTGCATTTCCTACTATTACTATAGCTCATAATGTTTTTCATGTTTCTTTTCTTAGTAAATACGTACATGATCCTAACCATGTGATAAATTGGGATGTGATTCAAGTGGAACCCGAGGGAGAGTTCCAAATTGAGCCAATGCGCATCCTCGACAGGAAAGTCACAATGTTCCAGAACCGACCCATAGGGTAGGTAAAGGTGAAATGGGAGCACTACGGACCTGAAGAGGCTATGTGGGAGCTGAAGGATTCCATGTGATTGGAACAACCATTTTTGTTCAATTCTACGGAACATTGAGGCGGTACCAATGTAGCATTTTGTTCAAATTTTGTAAAGCACTCAGGACAATGCTATTAAAGGGGGAGGGGAATGTAACACCCTGATTTTGACCCCATTTGCATTACATATACATGATACATATATTTTAAATAATCATGGTGTGGATCTGAAGGCAAAGGCCCCACCATTGATTTGGTTACGCTATGTTTCGGATTGGAATTATCACCGATGGTATATCGGGACATATGACATATATTAAGTTGTGGCATCATGTAACTATGCATTTTAATTAAATAACCCCAACCAGATATGTTCACTACAACCAAATTGAGAAGGGGCATGATTTCCTAAGGTTAAGGGGGGGATTGATAAACTTGGATTCTATGGAAAAATCCATGTGTCACCACTCTTTTGCGCACCTTCCCTTGTCTCATCCAACCACCACCTTAATTGTTCTGTTTTTAGTTGGGGCATCTATTTGTTGGCAGGAAAACCACTATGCTCATGCTTGCACTCTCTCCATGACGCGCCTTTTGGGTTGCGGATGGTCTATCCACTATCTCGATCATGAGCTGTTCATTTTCCCCATGCAAAGTGGAGTTAAAAGGGATTAAAATCCATTGTGTGGGGTTTTAGTTCTCCTCTTCCTCACCGACCATTGGCCTGAGGATCGATTCTTCCTCTTGTTCACATATAAATTCTATGTTTTGACTCCACCATTGTCGGACTATGAAATGTTGCCATGGTTTTTTACTATGGGATGTTTTTCGTGGTTTCCTTGGTGATATGTCTTCCTCCTGTCTATGTTGAGGATCTGTTTCCTACCCGCATTCATGTTGTAGTTGTCCAGATATTTCATTATTGATTGTCGACTGTGGTTTTCTTTTATGGTTCATTAGCTGTTGTTTCCCACACTTGTTGGCTAAGTTGCCTTTGTGATTTGGGATGTTGTAGATCACTGTGGAATCATTTTGGCAACTATAAGACCAAGAATGATTTAATGGTTTGTTTTCCCCTGTCAAAGCTTTAATTCCTGGTTTGCTGCATGAACGCAGTGGTTGGTCTTCAGACTACATTGGAGTGGTGATGAGGGCCTCATGTGCTTGAAAAACCTGGTGTGTTTGGGAACCACACAGACAGAGCTAGAGGGATAGCTTTCTTCTCCACAACCCATAAATAGCACTGGAAGGAAGATCAGGGTCTAAGGGACTGCGTTGCAGAGAAAGGACTGATTTCCTTGTGTTGGGTGTGTGTGTGGGTGTCATAGAAACCAAGCGGGTTTTGGTGTAGGTGTCTGAGCTCACCAGCTTAGCATTTATCCTTTCCCAGCTCCTAGATGACCTGATAAACCCAACTTTGTTGGCTTGGCTATTTCAATGTTGGCCTGATAAACCCAACTGTGTTGGCTTGGCTGAACTGTGTACCCTTGTTGTGTTGTTATCCTTGGATATGTGTAATATTGTTAGTTCCTTATTCCTTGGGGAATCATGCCCGGTTCGGGGGTGGCAGCGTTGCTAAGAGATTAAGGAGCACATGGGCCTATCTTTGGGTGGAATGTTGCAGTGATGTAGCTGGTTGCGAGACAAGTTCTTCTTAAGATAAGTATTGTTTCCTAACTTGTGTCTAAAATAATATTTACCATTGATGAATGATAATGTATATGTGAATGCTGGAATTATATATCAATGCATGTTGTTTTGCTTTCGCTATGCATATGAATGATTAATGCATCGTAGTGTGTTTTACGTTTTTAAGTATCTTCCTTCAGCATTATATGTATGTATGTTCATGTTCATTAGGGGGATAGATGCCTAGATGATTTGATGTACAGTATCGTCCTCTTGCTTGGTTAGAGGGTCGGGTACGTTACAGCACTGAGACTCGTTTCATCGATAGTTGCACTCCAATCTCTTCAAAATCATCTAACTATGCACTGCATCACTGCTTCCTTTCTCTTTCCTTTGCGACCCGCTGCTACAGCTCCTCTAGTTCTATGACCTTGGTGACCTGCATCGTAAATGACATTGCTTTGAACGGTGTCTTTAAGATTGCCAATTTCCCTTCTGCTTCTTGCAATTGTGCAGTCAATTTCTCTAGATGTTCATCCTGTACTATGCTACTCCAAAATTACGTAATGGTATCTATCACTTTCTGAGTGTCATGGTCTAACTCATCGAGGTGTGTTTCCATCTCTTCTATCTCACCCTTCCTCGTGGCTATTTGTTCTGGTGGCATGGAAGGGTGTATCAAAGCCTCCAAAATGCTGGTTTTTCTTTGTAGCTGCACAATAACAACTCCAAGTTTCTTCCCTTTGGCTACTGCATCCATTTTTGTGGTTCTCTCCAAGACATGCTAAAATGAATCTACTACTGCCATTTCCAATTCAACTCAGATATCAAAAAGATGCACCTTCTCAACAACAAGGAAATTGGTTTCCTTCTTCAACTCCCTTATCTCCTTTGCAATTTTTCACTTTAATTCCTTGTGCGCTTTCTTCAATACTTCTATCTCTTGTGCCTTGTCTTTCGTCGACTTCTCCTTGGTACGACGCAACTCTTCTACCTCTTTGTGCATTGCATCTTCTTTCTAATGTGACCACAAGTACTGTTCACTGATATCCTTCTGTTTATAAGCCAACTCTTGGTTGGTGACCTGCTCCATGTATACCAAATTTTGGGTAGACAACACGTTGATATCCAATGCAACATTTTGTAGCTGCTATAGGGAGTTATTCAAGTCCCCCCATCTGGCGTCAATCACAATTAGGGGAATTTGAACATTCCTGTGCCATGACTTGATGTTGATTGATGCGTACTCTTACGTAGCTATGCTCTCTCGTGTTCTTTTCAAAACAAAATTATAAATAGAATCCAATTTAGCTCTTACCTCGACGAATACTTCCTGTGTTCATTTATTCATTTCCTTTGCATCTGCATCAGTCACTTCATTAACAACCTTGACAACCCAGTGTATTTGTGATTCCACTGATGACACGGTGCTGCTACTCACATCCTAATCCATGCGCCTATTTGTTCTTATTTATTGGAGTATGCGTTTCACTTTCAGGTCAGTAGGTGTCTCTGTCAATGATTCATTAGATGATGGTTGGTCATCTTTGCACATGGAATCCTCCAGTGCATTCGCCAGGTTTTCTATCGAGACTTTTTCTATACTGACCAGTTCTCCCCATGCCACAAGACAACTATTAATCATTGCCTCTAGCTCCACATGAGTCACCTTGTACCTCATTGGAACCCATTTCTTGGTGGGGTCCCATTATGCTTGAACGTAAATAATAGGGGATCCAATTAAAAAATGGGCAATCCTTCGATATTTTGTCACGAATTCCTCTGTTAGTATTGGAACTTTTATTGCTACCGCCTACAACAATTCCTAGTATATTCGAAATTGGATCAAGCAGTCTACCATTCTCTCTACTTTTCTAACCCACCATAAATTATGATATCTCGCACCCTTGCATACCTCTATTTCTTTGACGTATATCCCATGGTAATCATTTGGTTCCATCCAAGCTACTAGCACAATCAAAATGAGGAACCCACTGCATGTGAATTGTCTTTCACCTTCCTATGCAGCCACTGCATCCTCCATTAATTGGTTCATAAGAAAAAGGGACCAATTCATTTGCATGCCTTGTGCACACAACTCAACACATGCAACCAACCCAGAATTACATTGAACCAGGCGGTTCTTCCTTATGAATTTACTAGCCAAAATCCTGGCACCAATATGTACAACGTGATCTTTAATGTTATCAATGTGGTATGACCTCCCACCACACTCTAGAGCATAGAGGTTCTTCAGAGTCATTTGCAACTTCCTATCATTATATTTTTCATAGATATATTGTGAGGGGTTTTTCCCATCCTTGGGTAGCCTCTTTATCTCCTAAATCTACCCCACCATGACTTCAACTATCTCATCTAACCACAAATACCCACCGTGAAAACATTCCAAAAGTTGTTTCACACATGCATTCATTTTAGTTGGCCTCCCAAAGCATGGCATATTGATCAACCCGAGCAATCTAGATTTATCCATTCCGCTCTCCCATTCATGGAGAATGCACTCTATCAAGGCACCTTCTATTGATACCATTGGAAGATATGCCTCCTTCATGACATCCTCGAATGCAAACAGGTTTTGTTATTCATACTTTATCTGCATCAGCAAAGAAACAATATCAAAAGTGCTTACCATCACTTGTGGTATCACCAGAATCATAATCTCATATCTCTAATTCTTTGTGGGTTTCTTGGCCTGTGCACCAGGCCGACTAAGAGGGATGTAGCCAGGGATGTCCTTGATAGACATCTATGATATTTATTCTCCTTGCACCCTTATGGCCATTCTAGTCTATCTCTTCTGTGATGCTGAAGAACTAGGCTTTTGCACCTTCCTCTACCCCTTTGAAACCGTCGATTAGCCAACTTGAATACTAGTAAATTCTTCTTCAATTCCAACTAGTATGAGTGGTGAATCTCGCTCACTCAAAATATTGATGGTGTCTTAGTTAATATGCATCCTACATTAGTTCCCCTCAATACTTAATAAGCTCACACCCTCTCTGGACTTAGCAAATTTCTTAATCTTATTATCTTTTCTTAAGAGCTCGCTCAACAACTTGGTAGCTATGCACCTCAATGTAATTCAACTGTGCACAATGGTGTCTTCCGACCGCATCAATATTCCTCTTATAGCACCAAATCAACTCATACTTCATCATTATGAAATCAATTCGATCAACATGACCAAATCATTCATTAACTAACCAAATCTGCCACTGATTCTACCAACCCAATAGTTTGATCTACCATCATTATGCGTCACTTCTACAAGTGCCACTAGTAAACTACTTTAACTTTCTTCATTTATTATTGATTTGACTTATGCTTGTAGCCCTATGTTTGTCACATCATGACCTCCTAATTGTGCTATTAACTCCTATTCCTACGTAGCCACCTCCTCTTGGTGTGCCTTCCATTCATCCATTATTTTTTTTCACAGTACCTCACACACCGCGTGGTTCCGGGCCTGTCCTATAGGGATTCAACCTAATACCATTCACTAGCTTTGGTAGTGTTGCACTATCTAACTATTGCAGCTAAATTGTGCCTCCTAAGGTAATGGAATTAACAATATATGGACCTAACCAATTCATTTGTAACTTACCTGGATGCTTCATGAACTTACTGTCGTACAACAGTACCGAATCTCCCTACCGAAACTATTTTTTCTTTATGTGGTGATCATGTCAAGCCTTCTGTTGATCCTTCTTGACGCGTTGATAAAAACCTGCTATAAATCAGTCCTATTCAAGATGTATCAACTGCTCCACATGCTCCTCTAGTGCTACTTCATTATCTAGGCCCATCGCTGCTGCAATTCACAGATTGGGAACAATGTATTCCATAGGCATGACTACCTCTTGTTCGCATACCAATTCGAACGGTGTCTATCTCGTCGACCTCTTGCAAGTTGTGAGATATTCCCACAACACTACTGGGATATTCAAGTCTCATTCATCATGGTTAGCATTACATGCCTTGATAAGAGCTTGCCCAAATATCTTGTTGAAAGCTTCTAGTGTTCCATTCACCTGTGGATGATATGGGGTTCTTTTCTTATGCTATATTTTCAACTCCTCTGTCAGCGCACTTACTGTGCTATTGATGAAGTGACTACCTTGGTCACTCATAAATATCCATGGACATCCAAACTGCATCACAATATTTTCAAACAGGAACCTTGCTGTTGTCACAATGGTGCAATCCATGACTGGTGCAGCCTGTTCCCACCTTGTCAAATAGTTTGTCACTATGACTATGTATCACACACCAGTTCTCTTCCTAGGTGGGTTGATTGGACCCACAAAATCCATGTCGCATTTATCAAAATTCTGAAAATTTACTTGTAGTGCTAGTGACATCTCATCCCGCAACAAGGGTTTTCCAGTGCTTTGACAGACATCACAACTCCGCGCATAATCTGTCGCGTCATTATGCAAAGTGGGCCACTAAATCCCTACGTGAAGCACCTTCCTTGTAGTAGCGTGACCTCTATAGTGTCCACCAATGACCCCCACATGTGCTTTCACCAAAATCTGCCCTTGTTCATGTGGTAGGACACAATTCCACAAAATCTCGTCTGGTCCAAGTTTTCATACATGTTCAACAATCAACTGGAAATCCAATGCCTTGACCACGAATTGCTTCTTCTGGCTTGTTTTGAAATATTCTAGCATAATTCCAATCACCAAAAAATGGATTATTTGATCATAGTATTCATCTTCCATGTTGAATCTGAACAAATTTGCATCAGGAAATCCTTCTTCATTATTTGTGGGCTCCTCACTTGTCTCAATTCAGAACAAATGATCAGGGCCAACATTCAAGAGACCCGGATTCATAAGTATCTCAAAATAAAACTCTTGAAAAAGACAAGTAGCCATCAACATATCTTTCCCCCAAACACAGGCTTATTGAGTAGGTGCTTCAAAGAAGAATGGTCTGTAAACATCTTGAAATTACCTCCTAAGAGGTAATACCTGAATTTATGTAGTGTATATAGAATCAACAGACTTTCTCTCTTTGTGGTTGTATCATTTTTCTCAGCAATGACAACTTTCAACTAGCAAAAATGTTTGGGTAATCTAGGTCCCATTCTCCTAGTTGCACGATAACCACTCCTAGTGCAATAGATGATGCATCCACATGGACATGAAACTCCTTATTCCAATATGGGAACACAAGTATTGGAGTCCAATCCATATTGGCCTTCTGTGTGTCAAAGCTTCCTTGAAACTCTTGACTCCATACAAATGTGACAAAGTTTCTTTAATAATTTCTCCATCAGATCTCTAATCACAACATAACATGTGATGAACTTGCGATAATATCCTGTCATAACCCCAAATTTAAAAAAAAATTAATTTTTTTTAACGGAACATAAATTGTCTATAGTCGCAGTTTGATAACTACTAGTGGCTAGCAGAAAAATGAAACAGTTAACAAAAGTAATGATTAACTTCAAACACAAAAACTAATACCACTTTAATTTTGATATGTTATGTATATGATCTCCATTCAGTTACTTCTAGCTGTACTGATGATTTGATTTTGTCGAGTAGGTGAGAAATTATGTTCTAAACTAGGGCTTACTTAGCAATTCTAAATCAGCTAGATTTCTGGATCTTACAAGTTCAACAGGTAAATTTTGAAGAAGTAGGATTTTATTAAAGCGTTAATTCCAGAATTACTTCTTTAGCATATATAAAATGCTAGAGTAAATTTTGTTTAATAGAGTTCAAGGATCCTATGAGGTAAAGCATATTTACTTTACTTGTTTTGTAACTATGATAGTATTTGTTGGGGCACGCACCTTAACGGTCCCTAATTTTGGTAACTCCGTGGTTTTTGTGGAAGTTTGTAAGAGGAGTTGCGACTCAAAATAGTCTTAGGGGTGTCAGGGTTGAGTAAAGGCCTTCTTTTTGTAATAAACCCATGGTTTAATTCCAGGGTTTAGGGTTCGGGATGCCCATGGTTTAAGCCCATGGTTTTGTAATAAGTGCACTATAGATAAGCACTCTTGTAAAGAAGTCAGTTTAGGATTTTGATGTAAGATGAATTGATGCGAAGCTAAGGCTTGTTGGTAAGAAAGGTTAAGTCCCAGCTGTGTGCATGGATGACCTCTGTAGCTGTGTGCGCAGAGGGTTTTGGGTGATTAAGGAAATCTGCAGCTGTGTGAGCGGCTTTGAGAACTTGAAGGGATCTACAGCTGAGTGTGCAGATCAGAACTATGGTTTTTCTAAAGAGTTGAATAAAACACAGTTCTGTGGATGTAACCCCTAAACTGGAGGTGAACCACGTTATATCGTGTGTTGTGGTTTTTGTTGTGTTTTTGTTATATTGTTTTATTCATTAATAAATATATAACCGATAAGTAAGATCACTGCTAAATACTAACTTCGCTGGAATTACCAGTAAAGGGTTAAGCAAGGCACTATTTGTTTATCTAACCGCGAAGCTAAATAAGTAACTATCAAAGCTCTGCATTTTATGATTATCATTTGTTAGAAGCTAAAGGTACAATAATATCTCTCTTCTTCTTGTAGAAACCTGATTCTGTGGCACCCCATAGTTGTTTAGGGTGAGACTGCAACCTGTTCGCAGGTTGTTGCCAAAAGGACCAACACTGTGGGTCTTTTGTTGGTGCGAAGACAAAAGTATAGAACTCGGGTCTACCCTAAGCCCAAAAAATTGGTTCCGTTGCCGGTTGAACTCAGTATCTGCTCAAGAGGTGTTTTACGTCATACCTTGAGGGCTCTGTTTTGGAGACCCTCAGTGAAAGAAATCAATGATTGGATTGAAGAGACTTATCTAAACTTTGCTGTACAAGAGAACAAAGATCCACGTCATAGTGCAAACAAATTTTTACAAAGGTATGTTTTTTTTTATGTTTATGAAATTTTCTTCGGTAGTATCCACATAGAGTTGCACCAGTGGTTATCCAGGTTAATAGAGAAAAGGACGAACTTCCAAGAACGTTAGTTTCCTGATTGGACCCCCGCAAGAATTAATATACTGAAAAGGGTGAACAACGAGATATCCTGTGCTGTTGATTTCTGGACAACACGAACCCTTGAAGCATTTGTGACGGAGTTCACCATTGACACAAGTACGTCCTTCACCGAAGCCGAATGACAGTTCTTCAAAGGACCAAGGGGTAAGTACTTGAATTCATTTAGTTTTAGAATTAAAATGATATTGGCTGAAAAAGGTATATTGCTCATTGAATCAGACTGTTAGATTTAGTATTACTAACCTATGTTTGCAAGTGAAAGTACCTTCGACGAGAAAAGTGGTTTGTTGCAAAGTGGCAAAAGGTACAAGAGAAATTTTGAGTCCTATACCCTAGGTCAGAATACCGAGTCTAACCCCATAAGTCCAGCAGCCTCAGAGCCCGAAGAAACCCCTTCTGTTGGAAACCCTTCGGTAACCCCACAGCGAAGACCTATGATCTCTAAGAATCCGTCCCAGTCTGAAAGTAACCCTAGCCTGAGTATTCCTGTTGTAGGTTAGTCTACCCCAGTAAGTTCCCCGCCGCCTACTACCAATCCCCCTCCCTCCCCCCCTAGATCCACGATGGCCCATATGAATGATGACATTAAGCTCCCTGTTTTCAAAGGAACTGGATCAGATGATCCCGGACAGTTCTGGTTCTTGTGCGAAGCAGCGTGGATTGCTAAGAACATTACGGATCAAGATACAAAAAGAGCGCAGCTGGTTACTTCTTTTAGAGACCGCACTCTGACCTTGTTCGTGAAGTTTTCCAGCACTCAAAACCATGTCTTGGCTGATATAAAAGCATAAATGATAAAGGAATTTAAGAAGCCTAAATCAGAGTTGTAGTGTATCACTGAGGTAAAGGAAATCCAACAGAGGCAAGGAGAATCAGTGTGGGACTTTGATCAAAGGCTCAAAGTTCTGCTAGATCAAGTCAGTTTCACTATTGGACCAGCGCAGCATAAGGAATGGTTCATCACAGCTCTGTTACCGCACATCAGGACTCCACTCATGCAACAGAAGGTTTTGGATCAGTAGGAGGCTTTGGAAATCGCTATGAAGCTTGAAAAACCCCCTATCGAAGATAATTCTGGTATCACTCAAATACAAGCGCAGTTGGCAGCGATGGCTCTGGAGCTTCGCGATATGAAAAAAGGAAAAGCTAGTCACAAAGAGGTTTGGTGTACATGATGTCAGACAGAGGTTCACGACAAGGAACATTGTCCTGCGGTAAGAAATTTCTTGAATTCTGGTGCACCAAACCTGTTCAACCCTAGTGTTCTATATTGTGAGATCTATAGGACAACTGGCCAGCATCGACCTGGAGACTGCTATCTTCTATAGCGGTATGTGCAAGTCCCTAAGAACCCTTATTGTAAGTTCTATAAATCAGTGGGACACAACGAAGATGAGTGTCGTAGCTTTGACCTCATGAGAGAACGAAATTACGATGCTTATCGGGTACAAAATGATGGCCAAGGTAATGATGGATATGGTTACTGCGGTAGTACATCAGGTCGTGGAGCTTCTGGAGGTCATGGTCGTGGTGGTATGTCTGGCAGAGGTTGAGGCTAGGTTGTGTGCTATAACTGTAACCAGGCAAGACATCTAGCTAGAGACTGTTGGAACCCAACTACGACATGTCAATATTGCAGAGTTGTCGACCATGTGATTGAGTAATGCCTCTAGTTGATAACAAATATTCAAGAAACAAATAGTGCCCCTACTCAGAATATTCAGCTGATTGCTATGGAGAAACGACCTATCCCATCCTGCCGAGGCTTGGGTTCGGAAGGCCCCAAAAAAAATCCTAGCATTTGATGTCAAAAGAGAAAAAGAGACATTTATGGAAGCCAAGAGAGACTTTGCTGACCCCCACACCTCAGTAGTACCTGCGCAACAACCTCAGCAACTGTCGCATCCACAAGAAGCTTTGACGGATAAAGTAAGTACATTGTCCTCCTTTTTACAGAGTTGTATGAAGCTCTTAAGAAATCAGAATGCTTTAAATGAGTTGCAGAAAGTTCTTGCTTCTTGTGAACCTCAGCAAAGTTCGAGTAAGGAAAAAACTGTTCATAGAGTCAGAAGAACTGGTAGGGAGATGAGATTGAATGCTCAGATAGGAGAATATGACATGATTGATGTCATCTTGGACCTAGGATTAGAAGTAAATGTCTTAACTAAGCAGACATGGGAACAAATGGGAAAACCTACTCTGGAATGGTCCCCTATATAGTTGAGATTAGCCAATCAGCAGAAGATTGTGCCCCTAGGAAGACTCCCTAGAGTATCAGTAGATATTGATGGAGTCACTACCTTAGCAGACTTTGAGGTAATTGAAATAGTTGATGACACCAACCCCTATCCAACACTGCTAGGAATTGAATGGGTAATAGATAATGCTGCAGTAATCAACTTGAAGAAGAGGCATATGACTTTCGAAGGGAAAGGACTGAGAGTCATAGTCCCATCGGATCCTTCGCAAGGAGAGAGATACATAGAGATAGTAAGAGATGAAGACCAGGATGTTTTGAACCATATCTACAATATTACAACGAAGGAAGAAGATTATGTTGATCCTACTACTGAAGGTATTATGGATTGGCAGTGTGACAACTCCTGCATGACAGATTCAGATGACGGCGTAGAGAATTGGAAAAATAGACTGTATGAGCTACATGGACATCGATGTGCAAGAATTACCAAGTCCTGTGGATGGCTTAGTTTACAGATAAGAACCGTACCTATTTTTGATGGTTCAACAGACCAATAAGAATTTATTTTGCAGTTCTCAGAGTAGGTACCAGACTCACAGAAAATGAAGACTCTGGATTCAGCATTCAGAGCCACAGCAGCTAGATGGTGGAATGATCACAAAAAGTACATTCATAGTTCGGAAGTGTGCCAGAAGTCCCTTTGACTAAGATTCAGGGACCAACCTCAGGAGGTGCGAAGCAGGTTTAATGGTACGACCAGTCCTCAGGGACATTTGGAGCAATGCTATGAAGCATGGAAGCATGTACCTCATGAAGAATGGGTACATAGGTTTGTGCACACCCTGGAACCTATAGCAAAGAACTAGTACGTAGAGGTTGAGCTTCGCCACGGTACTATAAGTTGGGATATTTTTGTTCTGACATTTTCTATTAATGAGGTTTCTCCTGCTTTGGACGTAGCTATTAGGTTGATCCATAATAAAGTATTTGATGATCAAGAAATAGCACAATACCAACCTGATTGGAAGGAACACGAAGCCAATGCAGTAGAATGTTATAACCTTGCAATTGATGAGGATGATGATCTGCGCAACATTAACATTCCTGAGTCAAAAGGACACTGTGAAGTACATGGACCAGCAGTTGAAGCACCTAAAGTGACTTAACCCCTGAAGACGCAGACTGTAAACATTGGGTCAGAAGAAAACCTAAGTATGCTACCATTGGAGATTATTGGGATGACGAAATGGTAAGCAAGGTGACCCAACTTCTTCATGAATATCAGGATCTATTTTCGATGAAGTTCTCAGAGATGAAAGGTATCCTTGGTGATATAGGAGTGATAAAGATCCCTTTGAAACCTGATGCAAAGCCTGTGAAATAGCGCCCTTATAGATTGAACCCTAAGTATAAGGAAAAAGTCCGAATGGAGCTGGATAAGATGCTTGCTGTAGGAATCATTGAGCCTATTGAAGAGTCCGAGTGTGTCAGTACTATGGTGGTGCAAGAAAAGAAGACTAAGGGGGAAATCAGAATCTGTGTTGATCTAAGGAAGCTAAATGATGCATGTTTGCATGATCCTTTCCCCACTCCCTTTATAGATGAAGTTTTATACAATGTTGGAGGTCAAGAAGTGTACTCTTTTACTGATGGATTTTCAGGTTACCATCAGATTAGAATTTCTCCAGAAGATCGACATAAGACAACATTTGCTACAGAAATGGGATCCTTCTAGTATACAGTTATGCCCTTTGGATTGAAGAATGCACCTGTCATTTTTTATAGAGTAGTCATCTTTGCTTTTAAGGAATTCATACATAAATTCTTAGAAGTTTATTTTGATGATTGGACTATCTTCGGGTTATTAAAAGACCACATAGCTAGTTTAAGACTTATGCTGGACAAATGTAGACAGCATCAGATTTCCTTGAACTTGAAAAAGTGTATATTTTGTGCCCCTTTTGGAATTTTGCTAGGTCACATTGTATGTAAGCAAGGATTGATGATGGATCCTACGAAGATAGCCATTATTGTGAACCTGCGACCTCCGAAGTCTGTTAAACAACTGCGCACTATGCTTGGTCATACTGGTTATTACAGGAAATTCATTAAAGGATATGCTCATATAATAGCCCCTATGGAAAAGTAGTTGAAGAAAGATATTAGGTTTGAATGGACACCTGAGTGTTAAGAAAGATTGGATATTTTGAAGGAAAAGATGGTAACTACCCCTATCTTAGTATTCTCTGACTGGAATAAGGAGTTTCATGTGCATATCGATGCATCCTCCATTGCTCTGGGAATAGTATTGGCTCAGTCAGGTGAAGGTAATATCGATCACCCTATTTCTTTTGCAAGTAGGAAACTGTCCACAGCAGAAAAAAATTATACTACTACAAAACGAGAAGGTTTAGCTATGGTTTATGCATTGCAGAAGTTTCGACATTATCTGTTAGGATCTCATTTTAAGATGTTCACTAACCACTCTGCTTTGATGAATTTGGTTAACAAGCCTATGCTAGCTGGAAGAATATGTAGATGATTGATTCTGTTTTAGGAATATGACTTTGAGATCATAGTCAAACCTGGAAGACTGAACCTAGGTCTTGACCACTTGTCGAGGCTCAAGTCAGGAGAAGAGCCCATTAGTTTGGATGAAGGTCTTCCTGATGCCTAGTTGTTTGCCATCCAGATGGTTGATGATTATTTCCAGGATATTGTTTAGTATTTGTCTACAGGTTTTGCACCCACCGAAATGACAACGCAGCAGAAGAAACAGCTGGTGGTTAGAGCAGCCAACTTTACCTTAATAGCAGGACAACTATATAAGATGGGACTAGATGAAATACTATGCAGATGTGTCCTAGAGCATGAAAAGCCATTAATTTTGGCTGAGGCACATTCTGGAGCAGCAGGAGGTCATTACGCAGGAAAAGCTACAGCACAGAAGATCCTGACAGCCGGATTGTGGTGGCCCACAATTCATAAGGATGCAAGAGAGTATTGCCACAGCTGCGACATCTGTTAGAGGACAGGAAAACCATCCAGGAGGGATGAGATGCCTCTAGTTCCGCAGGTAACTTTACAACCCTTTGACAAATGGGCTATTGATTTTGTTGGACCTATCAATCCCCCTGCGAAGAAATCCGGAGCAAGATACATTATTACAGCAACTGACTACCTTACTCATTGGGCCGAAGCTCAACCAGTCAAGACTTGTAGTGATGCTACAGCCACGAAGTTCATCTTCGATAACATGTTGTCAAGATTTGGGTGTCCTAGAATTCTTATGAGTGATCAAGGATCACATTTCTTAAATAAGACTATTGAAGTATTGACTGAAGAATTTCAGGTATATCATCAGAAGAGTACTGCCTATCATCTTCAAGCAAAATGGAACCGTCGAAGCCTTTAACAAGATCCTTGAACATGTTCTGATGAAGGTTTGCAATGCTAACAGAAATGATTAGGAACTTAGAATTCCAGCAGTACTATGGGCTTATAGAACCACCTGCAATAAGTTGACAGGCCATACACCTTTTAGGTTGGTTTATGGACAAGAAGCAGTCATTCCCATGGAGTACATTGTTCCTGGCCTCATAATATATGCTTTTACAGAGATGGATGACCCAGATATGATGAAAGAAAGGCTAGCAAAGATACTAGAACTTTAAGAGGACAGATTCATTGCAGGGTTCCAGTAGTAAGTACAGAAAGCTAGAGAAAAAGCATGGCATGATAGACACATTAAGAAGAAGTAGTTCCAGAATGGTGATCTTGTGCTTTTATATGATAGTAAATTCATGAAATTCCTGGGGAAGTTCAAGACACATTGGAAAGGACCATACATAGTGTATAGATTTACTTATGGTGGCGCAGTCAAGTTAGCTAAATTGAATGGAGAAATTTTACCTTCCATGGTGAATGGAAGTAGGTTAAGGAAGTACAGGGACAAACTAGGACCCCTTAATCAGAAGTAACAGCAAGGAGGACAGTTTAAGTACCAAGAACAGTTGGAATTGGGTACTAGAATCTAATGAAGTTGTTCTCAAAGCTATGAAGTGTTGAATACTGTCAAAGCCTGAAGGTTGAAGTTTGGTTGCCGTATAGTTCAGGATGAGTCGAAGGTGAATATTATGTTGAGGGTACTCATTGAGGCGAAGCTGAAGTTAGTGGTTATGTCGAAGAAGAAAGGTGTGTCACAGCCTAAAATGTGACTGACGGGACAAACTCAACTTTGCAGCATCGGCACGTGAACTGCCTGTCATGATGAGATTTTGGGGAAATCTAGCACTGTGTGGACCGGATTTACCCCTGTTCCATCAGATTTGGCATCATTAATGTACCATGATGACAAATTTTATTGCGGGATTTTATAAGAAGCTACACCGACCTCCGACTCCTGCATTGTGCACTTCTTTGAGTTTACAGTTAGCACCATGTCGAATGATCGTGAAGTCCAGGAATTGTTATGAGAGTTTAGGGAGAGAGGTCTACAAAACCTTATGAGCAATCCTCCTTGCGAGGAGGCGTCTCCAGCACCAAAGCAGCCAATGCAGATACGATCAACCAGAAAGAAATTTAAGGCAGAATTTTGCTCTAAGTGGAACGAAGAAAGGCACAACCCCTCAGGAAAGACTCAGGAGGATCCCGAAGAATGGAGGCATGCTGTTTGTCTTACGCAAAATTACAGTGGCATGCAATCACAAGGGCACCGGCTATTAACGACCCAAAGTTGTGGATGATCAAATGTTCAATAGGACATGAACGAGAGGCAGTTCGAAGGATGGGGTCATGGATAAAAGGCCCAATGACCCCCATGACCACCATAAATATGACGGAGGCAGAAAAAGGCATGAGAGATGGTTGTATTCTACTAAGGATGAAAGGATGAAGGACCAAGCAAGCCACGGCCATGGTAGCAGTAGCAGAAGCGATGATGATGCAGCCGTAGCAAGCTATTTTCTATCTTCGACAACAAGATTCTACCACCAGAAAAGTAGCCGAGTGTCCCGGGATGGGACAGTGGTGAGTCTTAGGGGCCTGTTGGGGTGCGCACCTTAACGGTCCCTAATTTTGGTAACTCCATGGTTTTTGTGGAAGTTTGTAAGTAGATTTGCGACTCAAAATAGTCTTAGGGGTGTCGGGGTTGAGTAAAAGCCTTCTTTTTGTAATAAACCCATGGTTTAAGTCGAGGGTTTAGGGTTCGGGGTGCCCATGGTTTAAGCCCATGGTTTTGTAATAAGTGCACTATAAATAAGCACTCTTGTAAAGAAGTCAGTTTAGGATTTTGATGTAAGATGAATTGATGCGAAGCTAAGGCTTGTTTGTAAGAAAGGTTAAGTCCCAGCTGTGTGCGTGGACAACCTCTGCAGCTGTGTGTGCAGAGGGTTTTGGGTGATTAAGAAAATCTATAGCTATGTGCGCAGAGGCCTTCAGCTGTGTGCGCGGCTTTGAGAACTTGAAGGGATCTGCAGCTGAGTGCGCAAATCAGAACTGTGGTTTTTGTAAAGAGTTGAATAAAACATAGTTATGTGGATGTAACCCCTAAAGTGGGGGTGAACCATGTTATATTGTGTGTTGTGGTTTTTGTTGTGTTGTTGTTATATTCTTTTATGCATTAATAAATATATAACTGGTAAGTAATATCACTGCTAAATACAAACTTCGCTGGAATTCCTAGTAAAGGGTTAAGCAAGGAACTGTTTGTTTATCTAACCGCGAAGCTAAATAAGTAACTATCAAAGCTCTGCATTTTATGATTATCATTTGTTAGAAGCTAAAGGTACAGTAATATCCCTCTTCTGCTTGCAGAAACCTGATTCTGCGGCACCCCATAGCTGTTTTGGGTGAGACTGCAACCTGTTCGCAGGTTGTTGCCGAAAGGGCCAACACTATGGGTCTTTTGCTGGTGCGAAGACAAAAGTATAGAACCCAGGTCTTCCCTAAGCCCAACAGGATTTTAAGTTTATGTCGTAATGACTAATATCCTTGCCATATTATATGTATTTCACCAGCATGACTTCTACTTCAGATATTTTTTCTTTCCAGTTATAATCTAAGTTACTTACAAGTTCTTCATAGAGCTCTTGATTCAATATAATGACACTTTTACGGAAACAATAGTTTCCTGCCATTGTTATTTTCTAATATCTAGAATATTGATTATAAGCATGACAAAATAAATATAAGGCCTTCAAAGCAAGGCTTACAATAGAACCCTTATCTCTACCGTTGATTCCGCCCTAGTAGAGATGAATTATCAGTTACAATTATAAATATGTACTTGCATAAAAAGTAATTGAACTTAAATTATGTCCTTCCAAGTTCATCATATTACAAGTAATGTAGTAAAAATTTCATTATCATATTTTTATCCTTAACTTTAAATAGTCTTACCACCTTGTAAAAATACCAAGTGTGATCTAACTATTAGTTTGGTTTAAGATGAGTTGGGTCCTTTATGGAAATAAAAAACATTACTAACTTCCAAGGAGTCTTCCCACCATAATGTTGTTTATATCACTGTCGACTTACAACAATTGTAGAGTCATGCTTGTGTAGAAGGTACTCCCTATATTTTTACTTACTAAAAGTGAATCTAGGATAATGCCCTTATCATATTTGTTTTTACATAAGCCTAACTTAAACATAGCATTGTTTTTATTTAATAAAAAGTTTGTAAGAAGACTCATTAGGAGTGCTAGCGACAAAGGTTAAAAGTATAACTCCAATCTTGATTTTCCACTTACATACTTTTACCAATAATGGATATTAATGTTATCCAATGTGATTGATAATAGTTTATATACGATTCCACCATTGAATGAATATAGTGATAATGAGAAGCAATTGCTAAGAATGATTTATTAAAGATCATACTAATGGATATAATGAATAGTTGACTTCACCGAGAGGTTGTTGTAAGTTAACCTAATTGACAATGATACGATGCCAAACATTATCATTGTGGTTAGTATAAAAATGATTGGCAATGATTTGTTTTCCCGACAGTGCAGGAGACTATAGTGATCGACCCACTGCAAACTAAATATTTTGGTGGGCACATGGAGCAGCCTCCACCATGCAAAGGTCGATTTATAAACTCAAATGAAAACCCTATCCTCCTGATTTCCTTCAAGAGTTTGGCTCTGCACTAACAGGTTTTGTTTGCAATCATGAGAGACTCGCTTGTTCATCATGTAACAAGCCTTAAATATGTATTTTTTAGTGCTATATCATAGTGCAGGGTTAAAGAGTTCACTGTTTGTAAACATCGTTTCTTTCTGGAAGTTTAGGAACACCATGAGTGTGGTTTACTTATCATTTCCAGTTGTTTGGAGATATAGCCGTAGTGTTCACACTGTCTCTGCTTGTGTCTTGATCCTTTGTCGGTGTAAACCATAATAAGAACCTCGATAGCTCTGTCACAGGTTTGGCATGAGGGTTTGATTCTCTGAAGTGCAGTCCTCGTACGGGTTTGGTTACCTCCTTGGCTCCAGTTTTCTTTGCTCATAGGTGAAGGTTTTTGCCTTGCTATTAATTTAGAAATTCAAATTACAGTTTAGTATTAGAATACCCAACTTCTAATTAAACTCTTCGGTCTTCTCTTGCAGGTTACAATTTTCCTTCAATCTTGGAGGAATCCACTCCAACGTTGAATTGGCTTCAAGGCCAAATGGGTAAGCCCTGGTTAAAATGTGGCATCTCCCTACTTCCAATGGTTAAGGGAAAAAGGGTTTTCAGTTGGAAAGGAAGCATGGCTTGGGTTGCACCATTATTTAGATGTGTAGTTTCAGTTATTACTTAGCTTTTGTTATTAAAACCCTTTCCTGTTACAGGGTAACTCCGGCTCCTATGGCGTGACTTATATTTAGCTTTTCTTGACTTGTAAAAAGGATTTACAGCCTTATGGCTAATTAATATCATGCTCTGTTTCTTAAAGTATGGAAGTTCTTCCTGTTCTTATGGTTTTTAATTAACCTCTGTTTCGAATACTCTGTTTTATAAAAGATATTACTGTAGATGAGGTTGTTCTTCTTTACTATCAGTGAATTAAATTTATTGTTAAGGAATTTTCTTGTGAATAATTAAGGTTATTGTGAATACTATAGCTAAGTCATAAGGTATAATTTATAAATTTATAATTATCAGTTAGGATGGCTTATCTAAGATTTATTGGGAGAGAACCCGTCTATAGAAGTATCAATGTTTTCTGTTTACTTCTATTTCATTATTAGAAGAGTTTTGATGTTATTTTAATATGTTTATAAAGTATTTTTAAGAAAAGTAAAATAATTTATAAATATACTATAAGTTCTTAAGATAAGACTCTAATGGTCTAATGCATAACTTATAGTCTTATAGATTAATTTGTTTATTCTGCTATTAGATACTACATTTATAAAAAGGTAAAAGAAGAACTAGGGTTTCGACCCTCAGGCTTAACTTGCACAGGTTATGAACTTCTCTCTTAAATAAATATTTCTTAAATAGGTAATTTCTTAATTTTATTCTATTTACTGTTTACCTTTATATTTATATTTGTTTACTGTTCTGTAACTTAGTAAAGGTTCAGAGTTCTATAAAGATTAAAATATTAACTTTATAACTTCGATTAATTTTTATTAATAAAGGTTTTGTAAACCTAATCCTATTCTAGTTCATATTAAATAATAGTTTAAGATAAAATAATTAAGTGTGGTTAACACCTTGTTTAGATACTTAACTATATCTTCTATAATTTTTATTGTATCAGTATATTTATTTATTATAACTCTATTGTAGTCTTACTATTTCTTTCCCAACATTTTTATCTAATTGTATTCAGTAAAACAACAAACATAAATAAACCATAACATTATTCTTTTCATAATAACTTAAACATTAAATAAATTACTTTGTTAACTACTGATACATAATCCTATATTTATTTTCATTCTCTTATGAATTTTGTTTCATCTATTTAAAGCATTCTAACTGTGCTAGAGTACGACCTAGTTTCCAGGTGTGGAAAAACACAGTCTAGAAATTTTATTTTCTTTCTAATACGTTACCTTTATAAATCAACTTCAATTGTTAAAACATATAATAAGAATACTAATTCTAACATTTTAAAAACTAAAATTTCACATTCATATACCAGTCAAACTAAGATTTATTTAACTAACATAGTAAAACAAAATAACATAGAACTTGTTTAGGACAAACAACAACAGCGTTAGGAGGCCGTTCCTCCCTACCAATCTCCTGGAGAGCACTCAAACAACGCTTCCCTAGGACCCCTGAGCCTTTTCCTAGTATTCTTGGTTGAGAACTGGTGGAGAATCCAAATAGTAGAACTCTCTTTTAACTGACTGGTTCAATATCTTAGTAAAATACTCTACTCTCAATAGTATGATCTTCAACTTAAAAGCTGCAACTAGATCAATCAGCAGTTATCCCCTCAAACACTTTCCATATTTCCCTTCCATTGAATTTCTCTAAAGTACATTCATTCAACCTAAATGATCACTTCTCTAGAATGAGCAGCCTCAGCTCTCTTCAATGGGAATTTTTATAAAGATTGCCTAGGTTTTTTCGGTCAATTTTCATTAATTGAGCCACCTAATCTGATTCCACTTTCTTGGTGAATCATGACCCCAAATGTAGGGAGGTTTCCACATGCAACAGCTGGAAGTGGTTTGAGGATGCTACCACATGTCAGTTTTCTCTCCACCTAGTCTCCTCCACCAATTTGACCAGTAAACACTCTTTTAACATCTCTCCTAAGTTGTCGGCTCCTCCTTTGTTTATTTATAAATAAAATATTTAGAATTTACATTAAATATCTTTTACCCTGCTGATTCATCAATTACAACTTAACATAAAATTTAACATATTGTCCTCAAATACTATAAAATTATTTTTGCAAAATTGGGGCATGTGACATACACACCCCTTTAAAGTATAACATCATCCTCGATGTTATTTATTATTCATCCTCATAATTCCCTTGGAACAAAATTTGATATGCATCCCGCATATTACTTTCCAATTCCCAGGTGGATTCCTCTAGAATAAGGTGCTTCCATTACACCTTCACCTAACCAATGGTGCGGTTCCTAAGTGTGATCTCCCTCTGCCCGAGGATACAGTTTGGTTCCACCAGAAAATATCCTTCTGGTTTCACCTGTACATCATTCTAGTTAACAACATGAGTAGCATCATGAAGATATTTCTTTAATATAGAAATGTGAAAAACATTATGCATTCTTAAATTCGGTGGTAATGCTAATTGATAAGCTACCTGTCCAATCCTAGACAGTATTTCAAATGGACCACAATAATGAGGTGCTAATTTTGCACAACTACCCAACCTCAAATATCTCTTTTTGGGTCTCACCTTGATGAACACATGTTCACCTGCCTGAAACTCCTTTGGAGTTCTTTTAAGGTCTGCTTTATTTTTCTGCCGATCCTGCGCAATTTTCAGATTACCTTGTACATGCTTTACAATTTCTTCCATTTCCTTCAATAGTTCAGGACCTAATAATAATCTATCCACTGGATTACTCCAAGAGATAGGATTATTACATTTCCTTCCATACAATATTTCGAAAGGATAAATTTGGCTGACGCTTGATAATTATTGTTATAAGAAAATTCTACTAGATGCAAATAATCCTCCCATTTACCTGGCTGGTCTTTCACATACGTTCTTAGTAAATATTCCAGTACTTTGTTTACTCTTTCAGTCTGCCCATCTGTTTGAGGATGGAATGAAGTACTAAAATTTAGTGTAGTGTTTAATCCTTTAAACAAATATTTCCAAAAGTTACCTATAAATTTAGGGTCTCTATCTGAGATTATAACTTTCGGTATTCCATGCAGTCAGAAAATTTGCTTTAAAAATATATCAGTTATGTTTGCAGCTTTATGCGTAGTTTTAACAGGTATAAAGTGGGATTCTTTACTTAATTTATCGATCACTACCATGATAGAATCATTTAAATTCTGATTTTTAGGTAGTCGAGTAACAAAATCAAGACTAATTATCTCCCATTTCCAGCTACGAATGGGCAACAACTGAAGTAAGCCAGCTGGGTGTTGATGTTTCGTTTTCACCTGCTGACATTCAAAACATCTAGCGATATATTCTTCCAGTTCAATCTTCATGTTTGGCCAAAAATATTATTTTCTTAACATAGTTATAGTCTTCTGATAACCTGGATGGCATGAGTATGGAGTTCTATGAATTTCATCTACAATCAATAATTTAGCTTTAGGTACATTAGGTACATACATTATGTCTTTATACAGTAAAAATCCTTTTCCATTCAAACTGTACCCTTTACTTAAGCTTTCTCTTAGATTTTCTTTCATTTTAGCTTGTAAATTTTGGTAAATTTCATCTTGTTCTACCCATACTTTAAGCTGTTCATCTAGATCTATTGTATAAGTGTTGATAATTGTTGTAAAGTTTGGCCTTGCATTTCTACTTAATGGATCAGCAACTTTATTTTCTTTCCCTTTAATGTGCTTAATTTCAAAATCATACTCACTTAGAAAATCTAGCCACCTAGCTTGTCTAGCATTTAGATTAAGTTGATCTAACATATATTTTAGTCCTTTATTATCAGTCATTAGAATAAATTTTCTGCCAATTAGGTGATGACGCCACATCTTTAGAGCATGTATAACAACAACTAATTCTAGATCATAAGTTGCATAATCATTTTCATGAATTTTTAATTTCCTAGACTCATAAGAAATAGCATGCCCTTCTTGAGTCAATACTCCACCTAAACCATCATTGTAGGAGTCACTACACACTACAAATTTTTTATTTGGATCAGCTATTCTTAAAATAGGTGCGCTGGTTAATAATGTTTTTAACTGTTTAAAGCTATCCTTGCATTTCTGGTTCCAATCAAATTTCTTTCCTTTCTTCTGCAAAGAAGTTATTGGATTTATGATTCTCAAAAAACCTTCAATAAACCTCCGGTAATAATCTATAATTCCCATGAAGGATCGAACATTAGTTACATCCTTAAGAACCGGCCAATCTTCAACCGCCTTTATCTTTTTGGGATCCACCGAAATCCATTCCTTAGTCACCACATGACTAAGTACTAAATTTTATCCTTAAAGAAATCACATTTACTAAACTTGACAAAGAGTTGATGATCTCCTAACTCTTGCAAAATAATATTTAAATGTTCTTTATGTTCTTATTTAGTTTTTGAATAGATTAATATGTCATCGATAAACACGACCACAAACTTATCTATATACTTATGCATAACGTTGTTCATTAAACAAATAAAAATAGTTGGGGCATTAGTAAGCCCGAATGGTATGACAATAAAATTGTAATGATCATATCGAGTACTGAAATCTATTTTAAATATTTCTTCATCTTTAATCCTAACTTGTTGATATTCAAACCTTAAATCAATTTTTGAAAACACCGTGGCTCCCCGTAGTTGATCAAACAGATCATCTATGCAAGGCAACAGATATCTATTTTTAATAGTCATCTTATTCAACTAACAATAATCTATGCAAAGTTGCATGGTTCCGTCCTTTTTCTTAATGAATATGATAGGTTCCCCCCATGGAGACACACTGGGTCGAATATACTTCTTGTCAATAAGTTCTTTTAATTGTGACTTTAGTTCATTAAGTTCAAGTATGTTCATTCGATAAGGGGCCTTTGAGCTGGGTACTGCACCAGGTACCAGCTCAATGGTAAAATCTAGTTCCCTTTTCAGAGGTAGTCCCGAAATTGCTTTCGAAAATACATCAGCATACTCTCTTAAAACTAGTATGTCCTCCAATTTTAATTTATCTATTTTATTTAGATTTTTCGCATCAGTTATTGTTACTGCATAAGCCTTACAACCTTTCCTAACAGCTCTCTTAAGATGTAGACTATAAATCTTCCTTATGGTTGTTTTTCTAGGGATTCCCTTTATGCTTATTGATTTTTCATCATTATTTATGCACGTAAAGGTTGTATCATAACAGTTTAAGATCACCCTATGTTACTCTAACCAATCCATACTGATTAGTATGTCATAAGAACTAAGAGGCAATACATTAATCTTTACAATAGTTTCAAACTGATCCATAACTACTGCACATTTATTTACAAAACAAGTTAGCTTCCTTTTTGCACTAGTGGATAATTGAACCAACCAAGAATTTTCAAAATTTTCAATAGGCAGCTTACATTTTTCTACCAATTTAGGTGAAATATAACTGAGACTAGCTCCTGGATCAATTAAAATAGATATAGGGGTTTGTTTTATCGTATCTTCTACCTCCACCATGGAAGTTTGATATTATGCTTTTCGATTTTCCAAGGGTGCATTGATTCTGGGCATAATCCTCGCTAAATCTCCAACAATCATTTCTTCCTGTATAGTATGAATATTACTGACAGTCTTTTTCCGATTAGGACATACTAAGGCATAATGTGGGCCATTACACTCTCACCACTTTATGGTTTTTTTGCATTCAAATTTATTTGTGTAATTACCATGATTATTAGTATACTCTCTCCCCTTTGAATTGTTCTAATTGCTTGGTAGATTATTCTTATTCCCTTTGAAATTATTGTTAGGAAAATTTCTGGCCTTATTATTTTTAGAATTTCGGTTGGGCACAAACTCTTTCTTCTTTTGATCATAATGATTGTTATTCTTTTTGGCCTTCCAATTGGCCATGCTCTCTTTCTTCTGATTCTGTTCATAACAGAAATTAGCTTTCCTTGTAGCTTCTTCCAGAGTTTTTGGATTGTCATACTCAATCCTATCCTTGATGTGATAAGGTAAATAGCTGAGGAATAATTGTACATTTTATTTTTCATCTACAAGGTATGGCACATACCCAACCAGACTTAAAAACTTGCTATTCAAATATTTCATAGTCATTGAACCAGGTTTAAGCTCATAGAATTCTTTTTCTCTCTCCTCGTAGTACTAATCAGATATAAATTTCTTTTTAAAGTACTTCTTGAAGGTGCTCCAATTTACATTCTTCTCTCTGATTCCCTTCACTCTCTTTAAGTCTTTCCACCATATATAAGCCTTCCATGAAATATTGTAGATAGCCATTCTAGCCTTTAATTGGTTAGAATAATTATAAATCTAGAAGTACTTCTTCATCCCAGATAACCAAGATTTTTCTTCCTCCCCCTTCTCAGTTTCTCCATTGAATGTTGGTGGTTTAATCTTTTTAAAATCCATAGAAATTTCCTCATAAGGTTTATATTTTCTCTTTTTAGTATAATGATTGTCATCACTACTATCGCTAGTGGAATGAAAATTATGTTGATCACCAAATACTTCTAAAGATGAGTTGCTTTTATTTTTAGTCTGTTTAATATTTTTATATTTATGTTGGAGACTTATATCTTCTGAATCAACTCTTTTACCCCTTCCCTCAATTTGAAATATTTCTATTAGGATCTAATTTAGTTCCTTCTGATCTCTCAGAATCCTTTCATTTTCTTGTTTAACATATTCCATCTAAGATTTTAAGTATTTTACTGTTTGTAAAAGTTCTGAGGAATTAGTGGTTATGTATTCTTGTATAGGGTCTCTTTGTAAGTTTTCTTGTCCAGTAAAGGGAGATTTCTCTTTTGCATATTCCTCCAGTCTTTCCATACCTGTTGTTAAACTTCAAAAACAATTTATCTGTTGAATAACATTAAAAGAAAATTACATCAGGAAAATAGTTTAAATTCATTATTTCATAAAAGCAAGTTGGGCTTCATCAAGGCCTAATGTTTGAACGTTTTTCTCTGATACCACATGTCATAACCCCAAATTTTCACAAAATATTAAATTTTTTAATATAACATAAGTTGTCTATAGTCGCAGTTTGATAACTACTAGTGGCTAGCGGGAAAATGAAACAATTAACAAAAGTAATGATTAAATTCAAACACATAAAAACTAATACCACTTTAATTTTGATATGTTATGTATATGATATGCATTCAGTTACTTCTAGCTATACTGATGATTTGATTTTTTCAAGTAGGTGAGAAACTATGTTCTAAACTAGGGCTTACTTAGCAATTGCTAACTCAGCTAGATTTCTGGATCTTACAGGTTCAATAGGTAAATTTTGAACAAGTAGGAGTTTATTAAAGTGTTAATTCCAGATGTACTTCTTTAGCATATATAAAATGTTAGAGTAAATTTTTCTTAATAGAGTTCAAGGATATTACAAGGTAAAGTAACTTTTCTTTACTTGTTTTGCAACTATGACAGTATTTTAAGTTTATGTCATAACGACCGATATCATTGCCATACTATATGTATTTCACCAGCATGAATTCTAGTTCAGATATTTTTCTTTCAAGCTATAAGCTAAGTTACTTACAAGTTCTTCATAGAGCTCATGATTCAATATAACGACACTTTTACTAAAACAATAGTTTCCTGCCATTGCTATTTTCTAATATCTAGAATATTGATTATAAGCATGAAAAAATAAATCTAAGGCCTTCAAAGAAAGGCTTACAATAGAACCCTTAGCTCTACCTTTGATTATGCCCTAGTAGATATGAATTATTAGTTACAATTATAAATATCTACTTGCATAAAAAGTAATTGAACTTAAATTATGTCCTTCCAAGTTCATCATATTACAAGTAATGCAGTAAAAATTTCATTATCATTTCACTTATAATACTACTAACTATTTTTATCCTTAACTTTAAATAGTCTTACCACCTTGTAAAAATACCAAGTGTTATCTAATTATTAGTTTGGTTTAAGATGAGTTGGGTCCTTTATGGAAATCAAAAAGATTACTAACTTCCAAGGAGTCTTCCCACCATAACGTTGTTTATATCACTGTCGACTTATGAAAATTGTAGATTCATGCTTGTGTATAAGGTACTACCTATATTTTTACTTACTAAAAGTGAATCTAGGATAATGCCCTTATCAAATTTGTTTTTACATAACCCTAACTTAAACATAGCATTGTTTTTATTTAATAAATTTTTTGTAAGAAGTCTCATTAGGAGTGCTAGCGACAAAGGTCAAAAGTATAACTCCAATCTTGATTTTCCACTTACATAATTTTATCAATAATGGATCTTAATGTTATCTAATAGAATTGATAATAGTTTATATACAATTCCACCATTGAATGAATATAGTGATAATGAGAAGCAATTGATAAGAATGATTTATTAAAGATCATACTAATGGATATAATGAATAGTTGACTTCACCGAGAGGTTGTTGCAAGTTAACCTAATTGACAATGATACGATGCTAAACATTATCATTGTGGTTACTATAAAAATTATTGGTAATAATTTGTTTTCCAAAAAGTGTAAGAGACTATAGTGATCGACCCACTGCAGACTAAATATTTCGGTTGGAACATGGAGCAGCCTCCACCATGCAAAGGTCAATTTATAAACTCAAATGAAAACTCTATCCTCCTCATTTCCTTCAAGGGTTTGGCTCTACACTAACTACTTTTATTTGCGTCCATGAGAGGCTCGTTGGTTCATCATGTAACAAGCCTTAAATCCATATTTTTTAGTGCTATATTGTAGTGCAGGATTAAAGAGTTCACTGTTTGTAAACGTGGTTTCATTCTGGAAGTTTAGGAACACCATGAGGGTGGCTTACTTATCGTTGTTAGTTGTTTAGAGAGTTGGGCATAGTGTTACCCCTGTCTCTACTCATGGCTTGATCCTTTGTCGGTGTAAACCATAACAATAACCTCGCTACCTCTGTCACAGGTTTGGCACGAGGGTTCGATTCTCTGAAGTGCAGTCCTCGTACGAGTTTGGTTACCTCCTCGGCTCCAGTTTTCTTTTCTCACAGCTGAAGTTTTTTACCTTGCTATTAATATAAAAATTCGAATTACAGTTTAGTATTAGAATACCCAGCTTATAATTAAAGTCTTTGGTCTTCGCTTGCAGGCTACAGTTTGCCTTTAAGCTTGGAGGAATCCTCTCCAACGTTGAATTGGCTTCAAGACCAAACGGGTGAGCCCCGATTAAAATGTGGCATCTTCCTGCTTGCAATGGTTAAGGGAAAAAGGGTTTTCAGTTGGAAAGGAAGCACGGCTTCAATTCCTCCATTATTTAGATGCTTAGTTTCATTTATTACTTAGCTTTTGTTATTAAAACCCTTACCTGTTGCAAGGTAACTCCAACTTATATGCCGTGACTTGTATTTATATTTTCTTGACTTGTAAAAAGGATTTACAGCCTTATGTCTAATTAATATCATGATCTCTTTCTTAAAGTATGGAGTTTCTTCCTCTTCTTATGGTTTTTAATTAACCTCTGTTTCGAATACTCTGTTTTATAAAAGATATTAATGTAAATGAGGTTGTTCTTCTTTACTGTCAGTGAATTAAATTTATTGTTATGTAATTTTCTTGTGAATAATTAAGGTTATTGTGAAGATGGTAGCTCATTCGTAAGGTATAATTTATAAATTTATAATTATCACTTAGGATGGTTTAGCTAGGGTTTATTGGGAGAGAACCCGTGTATAGAAGTATCAATGTTTTCTATTTACTTCTATTTCATTATTAGAAGAATATTGATGTTATTTTAATCTGTTTATAAAGTATTTTTAAGAAAAGTAAAAGAGTCTAGAAATATAGTATAAGTTCTTAAGATAAGACTGTAACCAGTCTAATGCATAACTTATAGTCTTAAATATTAACTTGTTTATTCTGTTATTAAAGACTACGTTTATAAAAAGGTAAAAGAAGAACTAGGGTTTTGACCCTCAAGCTTAACTTGCACAGGTTATGAACTTGTCTGTTAAATAAATATTTCTTAAATAGGTGATTTCTTAATTTTATTCTATTTATTGTTTACCTTTATATTCATATTTGTTTACTGTTCTGTAACTTAGTACATATTCAGAGTTTTATAAAGATTAAAATAATAACTTTGTAACTTTGATTACTTTTTATTAATAAAGGTTTTGTAAACCTAATTCTATTCTAGTTTATATTAAATAATAGTTTAAGATAAAAGAATTAAGTGTAGTTAATACCTTGTTTATATACTTAACTGTATCATCTATAATATTTATTGTATCGGTATATTTCTTTATTATAACTCTATTGTAGTCTTACTATTTCTTTTCCAACATTTTTATTTAATTATATTCAATAAAACAGTAAACATAAATAAACCATAATATTGTTCTTTTCATAATAACTTAAACATTAAATAAATTACTCTGTTAACTACAGATACAGAATCCTATATTTATTTTCATTCTCTTATGAATTTCTTTCATCTATTTAAAGCATTCTAACTGTGCTAGAGTACGACCTCGTTTCCAGGTGTGGAAAAACACATTCTAGAAATTTTATTTTCTTTCTAATACATTACTTTTCTAAATCAACTTCATTTCTTAAAAAATCTAATAAGAATAATAATTCTAACATTTCACAAACTAAAGTTTAGCATTCATATACCACTCAAACTAATATTTATTTAACTAACATAGTAAAACAAAATAACATAGAACCTGTTTAGGACAGACGACAATGGCATTAGGAGGCCGTTCCGCCCTACCAATCTCTTGGAGAGCGCTCAAAAAAAGCTTCCCCAGGACCCCTTAGCCTATTCCTAGTCTTCTTGGCTGAGAAATGGTGGAGAATGCAAACTGTAGAACCTTTTGTCAACTAACTGGTTCAATATCTCAGTAAAATACTCTGCTCTCAGTAGTATGATCTTCAACTTAAAATATGCAACTAGCTCAATCAGCAGTTATCCCCTCAAACACTTTCTAGATTTACCTTCCATTGAATTTCTATGAAGTACATTCATTCAACCTAAATGATCACTTCTCTAAAATGAGCAGCCTCAGCTCTCTTCAATGGCAATTTTTATAAAGATTGCCTAGGTCTTTTGGGTCAATTTTCATTAATTGAGCCACCTGCTCTGATTCCACTTTCTTGGGGAATCATTACCCCAAATGTAGGGATGTTGCCACCTGCAATAGTTGGAAATGGTTTGAGGATGCTGCCACATGTCAGTTTTCTCTCCACCCAGTCTCCTCCACCAATTTGACCAATAAACATGCTTTTAACAACTCTCCTAAGTTGTTGTCTCCTACTTTATTTATTTATAAATAAAATATTTAGAATTTACATTAAATATCCTTGAACCTGCCGAGTCATCAATTACAACTTAGCATAAAATTTAACATATTTTCCTCAAATAATATAAAATTGTTTTTGCAAAATTGGGGCATGTGACATATCCCATGTGCCCCACCATCGCTCTAAGCATCTTCACATTCATAGGTGGTGGCAAGCTCAAGATCAACACAATATTCATAGGGTTGACCAATAGTCCTTTCTTGCAAACAATGTGACCTAAAAACATCCCTAAAGGTGTGCAAAAGATAAAAAAATTTGGATTTCAACACAATCTAATGCTATCGAGATCTTTCCAGCATCAGTCGTAGGTTTTCCAGGTGATCCCTAATCAGACCATACATTGTCCAATCATCCATGTAAACTTGAAGAACTTCTGGATAAAATATTTGAATGCAACGATGACAACTTGAGAAAATATCGTAGATGCGTTCTTCAACCCAAAACGCATCATTGTGTACTAGAAGCATCCCCATTCAGTAACAAATGTCATTTTATGTCGATCTTATTTTGTGATCCTTATCTGGTGATAACCAGAAAATCCATCTGTAAAAGAGTACATCGCCTATCTGCTTAATCCTTTGAGTACTTCATCTTTGAATGGTGTTGGAAATGTATCATGCATACAAGCATCATTCAATTTTATTAGATAGACACAAATTCAAACTTCTCCTCTTTTCTTATCTTGGACCACCATAGGACTGATCCATTCTGATTCTTCGAGTGGCTCAATGATTCCGACATCCAACATCTTATCGAGCTCAACCTTGACTCTCTCTATGTATCTTAGATTCAGGTAATACGGTCTTTGCCTCACTGGTTTTGGATTTGGATTTAGTGGAGTCTTCATCTCCCCCAAATCCCCTATTATCTCCTTCATTTTAGAGAACTTCGTCAGAAACAGATCTTGAAATACATGCAAGAGATCTGTGATTTTTTCCATGGTTTCTTCATTCCAGTAATCCCCAACACTTGCAAAATTTGGGTTCTCTTCCGTCCCAATTTTGACTTTTCTAATATTCAACAGCTAATTCATGGGATCAGTTCGTATATATGGTGATGCGACATCACTACTCCCTTCTGTTTCCGGAATATTTATATTCTGTAGCTCATCATCATCCTCAGGTCTGTCAAACACATCATAAAATTCCATCATTTATTGCATGTGGCAATGTGCATGTGGATCCACTGGATATGCATCTGGTACTACCTTTAACACCACATTGTGGATGATCTAAAGTGCATTATGGACATTGGGATTGGCATCCTTGAAACTAAAGGTATTAGCAAAGCAAACTATCAACTCCTTCCACATGGTTATTTCTCTGTGCAAATTCGTTGATACGTACCATGAACTCAGCATTAGTTCCAAAGTGTGAACGAAGGAATGGACCCATTCATCTGTTGGTCATGATGCCCATAGAGTATGACATTCTATTAGATGACAGCTGGGGTCATTCCGCCCATCATACCTTCCAGCATGATATATTTCTGCATCTCTAAAGAAAGTTATTATCATTCATCGACACTGCTCCCATCCATTAATCATCTTCTTATGATTCTCCCACCAGCGTGTTGGGGTAGCCTTTAGCGCTTCCTCCAGCACCAACAATTGTTGAGGTTCGGATACCTTCTCCTCAAAATCCATGAGGAACGCAGATAGTTTGGGAAGTCCCTCATATATTGGTAATTCAACACTCTCAGTTGTGACACATTTCAGCGACTACGTGATTAAACCACACTTCCTGACTGACACCTCGTGCATGCGATTTTGCGAGTTTTCTAGGGAATCATCAGAATCGGAAGACGTGGAGGAGCATTGAGCTAGACAAGTTCTCCATCCATAGTTGGGTGGATATAATATTCTAAAATGTTGTAAGAATGATCCCATCCCTTGACAACTTCATATTTCATTGGTTCAATATATCGTCGCCCTTCATTTGGATCCATAAGAGAGATGACTCTGATTTCTTGATTCTCAAATGTCATCATCCACTTCTTAAAGTTAATCACTTCCATACTATCATTGGCCCATCTGATCCCCAGCAATACGGGATAGGATCCTCCACCATCAACAACTTCAATCACATCGAATTTAGCATAGGTATTCATAACTTCAACATCCACAAATAGGTTCGACACATGTCCGATTGGTTGTCTTTTAGCTTGATTATCCAAGTGCAGCTGCACATGGGACCAACGTAACCTCGACCTCCCCATTTTTTACGATGTCTATTTTTTCATAGTATTCACATCTGAGTGGAGATCCAAAATGAACGAATCTACTTCATAGTCCCCGATTTGAATGTTCATGCTCATCTCTTTTTCTTTCTTTTTCTTATGCAAGGAGTTCACCACAGAGTCCTTCTGCTCCTTACCTAGTCGATGAAACATATTCTCAATCTCGACAAGAGCATCAAGATCTATTTCCAACAACAAGAAGCTCGCAAAGAATTTTTTCAAGGTACCATGTTGCTGCTATGGTCCTGCCTCTAATGAAGAATCAAAAGCAGAGGGCATTTCATAAACAGGTGCCTTACCCAGGTTTCTCCCGATCACATCCCGAGATTAAAAGATTGTATCTATTTCAGTAGAGATATCAAATGGTTCCTTCTTCTTCCCATCCAATCAGACTTGTAGATGAGGGCCATCCTCTCCGGTCATCGCACCTCTGTGGATGATGATAGCAAAATCGACATACTCGGTTCGATGCTCTGCTGAGATCGTCGCAACTATTGACCCATAATTCCTATTCATTGACAGATTCTAGTTCAATGGCAGATTCATAGGTTGATTCATGTTCTGAATCTGAAGTGGAGTTTGACTTTGGGCCTGTAATTGGTTCTGGGTCTGGGCTTGCAACTAATTCTGAATCTGCAACTGTGGAATGTTGTTCACCTTCCATCTCGTGATCAATTGTGCAATGTGGACAGTTCTCAACTGTGTGATCAATTGAACTACAATTTGTACATGTACATTGTGCATGCAATAATGGATAGTCTCTCTTGTAGTGTCCAAATACCCCACAATTGGGAGCCCTTGACATGCTATGGAACCCCTGATGAAGACCTTGATACCCTTACAAATATAATGGAGCCCATTACTTGCACTTGACATGGTTATATGGCATGATGATGTGGGATTTGGTGACTTAATGAGGTCATGTAACCTTGTGAAGACCTTGATTCCCATTGCTTGCACTTAATGTGGTAAAGGAACCCAAACACGTATTGGATTGATGATGGTCCATTTAGTGACAAGCTTGAATCACATGATGGAACCTTGCACATGGCATGCCATTAAAATCACTAGTGAATTGATGAAACCCTATGAATATGTGGAGGACACACTCCCATGGATTTTAAATGATGTGGTTGATTTTGAAGGATGTTTTAATAAAAAATAATAATACATAAGGTTGACCATTGAGGTGGTAAGAAAAATAATAAAAATACATAATGTTGACCATTGAAGTGGTAAGAACTTTGAAATCCTTGGTCATACATATGGCTTATGTGGTGGATACCTTGTGGAAAATAAAATACACGCAATTCTTTGGTAATATTTGACCATTGAAGTAGTAAGAAGTTTGAAGTCCTTGGTCATACTGCTAGGCCCAAAAATGACTCCTTTTTTACCGCCTTTACCTACCTCTTTTTTCCTCATCCTACTCCATTATGTACACTAAACAGATGTTTTTCCTTCACTTGGTTCCTCAATTCATACAAGTATGGTTAATCATTGTCTTATTTTATTAATGTTTAGGATTGTTGTAATCAGGGCTCTATATCTTGAATTATGCTAACATATAGTGGTTTTATAAAGATAATTCAAGATGTAAAGGATATAGATGTAGCAGGATGAAAATGCCAAGAGAGGGATGAACATTCATTGCTGAGATAATCGCCATCCCTTCCATTGTTTCTCAACGAACGTGGTCAAAGGATACCATTCCATGCAAGTTGTACAAAGGTAGCTGCAACAGGTTGCAACAGATTCATATGCAACACTACACCACTACTCAAGAATAGCTGAAATCCAGGAAGTATCTTCTCGATTGATCATGATTCTCATTTCTGGCTCGAGTAATAGGCTTCCTATATTTTCTGCTTCCATCTTTCCACGGCTGTAAAAGCTTATCGTAATTGGGGCAGCCTGAGGATCAGAGATCTTAATGGATGCCCGATATTAGTGGGAAGAAGTTGTGATTGTAATTGTATAAATATTGGGAACTATTCCGAGCCAAGGGTTGGAAATTAATATAATATATTGTATAATCTATGATAGGGTTTGTGTGCTCATCTTTCCATTTTAATACAAGGAGTTTGTTTCTTCAGATCTCAGCATTCTAACATGTGTTATTTCCAGTATCTCTGTGCGAAGGCTAGGCACGCCTTCCAACAAGGATTGATGAGTTAATTAGGTATTTTATTTATTTTATTGTGTGGTTGTAATCTTATGATAAATTCATTTATTTACAGTAACCTACAACAGTCATTGATTTATCATGTGTTCCTTTGAATGATCAGTAATTGAATCCCTTGTAAATTGTAGTGGTGTGGTGTGATAGTCGATTGTGTAGGTTAACTTTCTCTTATGCAACTATGTGATAGCTGTGATAGCCTTTTTCATCCCTAGTTCTTTCAATTGTTGTTTTCTTTAGATATTTGCAATTGATCCCTTTACATTTATAATTGTAGAACTTAATTCCTACACTTTGAATTCCTAGATTAAGTTGAATTAAGATAGTTGAGATAGATCTTCCAATGGCTTGGTAATTAAGGATTTAACTTTCTGCAAAAGTAATCTAGATTTCTATTTCCTGAATATTTTAATTCAAGATTAAGGATTGTAAGAAGGTATTTGTGATTACATTCTTAAGAAGGTAAGCTAGATTAAATAGATTATGGGATAAGTTGGGATGAACAAGAAAGTAGGGTAATTCATTTATAGCATCAGCTACTTAGTTTTTAAAGCATATGCAGTGCATATTATCGTTGAAATAAAATATTTCCCTGGGTTGACAATTTATATTGAACACTCTATATGTTCGATTTAATTAACTTGCATATAGGGTGCCCAACATTTTGGCGCAATTGCTGGGGAGGATAATTATTAGACACCGTAGTAGTTGTATCCAGTAATTATATTTATTCATTTTTATTTATTTTTTATTTTTTCATGTTTTGGGTTGCATGAATATGAGAAGGTTACAATGTGACATTCCTATAAATCCGAGAACCCCACAGAACACTAGCATTGCGGGTGGTCGAGACCATGGGTGAAATATAGCATTGGGAAGAAGGAAATTCATTGACGATCTAATTGATAGGACCAATTATTCTACTTGGGATTGCCATCAAGAAACACTTATTAGAAGAATCCTAGTTACCCTTGGAGTGGCAGCATCAGTTTCCACAGTGGAGAACAAAGGAGGAGCTAGAACACCCTTGGATATCCCTGCGGAGGAAGATAGAGTTAGTAATGCGGGATCAGTTGAGCAAGATTTGATATATCACATTAATGGGAAGGTTGAGACAGAAGAGGAATGGACACAATTCCATAAAAAATTTAACGATCAGTGGAAGCACGAAGAGGATAAAGCAGAAGAACATACGAGCAACAGACGTGATGCTGAATATCACAAAGAAGCAATGGGTGAAAATAAGCATCACGAGGGTAAATCCCCTCCTGAAGGGACGGTTTCTACACTCCAGTTCCCAATTCAATAGCCATAGGGGATAGCCCCCATGAAAAATATATTGCCATCAGTGTAGCCTCATTTTTATGGAAAAGTGAGAGGATCAGGATGAAATTATTTTTTAATTTGACATCGTCTATCACAGCTATGACTACACCACCAATGCACATAAGATGAAACTTTTTCCTACCACTCTGAAGGAGAATGCATTACGTTGGTTCATGAGCCTGGGTGGGGGAACTGTCACTACCTAGGACCAGATGAAACAGGTGTTCCTAAATAAATATTAGGAGTATTGCAAAACCAAGGATAAGAGAGAAGAACTATTTAAAATGGTACAAAGGGACGATGAAAGTCTGGAAGATTTCATTGAAAGGATTTTATATAATGTGCAGAGAGTTGGGAAGACTAATATAGGGTTATATGTGCTCAAAATAATCCTACTTCATGGGATTAGGGATGACTTCCTAGACATGTTGAAACTGTTAGGAAAGGGGGATATCTCAAAGGATTCCTTTGAAAAGATCATTGATATTTGCAAAAGGTATTCCAGGGGATCTTCCAGGAACAACAAACGAGACAAATGGGACAAATTTGAACGTGATGTCTTTGACAGAACACAAAAGTCATCTAATGGAGGAGCCACCTAGGCAGAAATAAGAAATCTCCTCAAAAATTTAAAGATAGAAATGATGAGCTCCATCTCCTTGAAAATAGATGTCCTAAGGGAAAAGACGAAACAAGAAGTAGAGGATCTCACACTTGGTATATTCTGCCCTAAATGTAGGAAGAACCACCCTCTGAAGGAGTGCCCTCTAGATAAGGTAGAAGTGTGTCAACTATGTGAGCTGAACCATGACACAAAAGAATTCCCTTCACTACCTCAAGTGAAGGTATTTTTGTAGGCATCAACTCCAGATGTGGAACCAACCTACTTTATTGTACAAAAAAATCCCTAGCATCCTCGAAATCAAGGTATGGCTTCAGACTTGTTTCCATTTTTGAATAACATGAATAATTGGAATAATATGCAGCACATGAATACAAAAGTCCCTTCATATTATTCTAACCATCAATGGCATCCCTCTCAACCTTCGATGAAAATTTTTAACTCCTGGAACCCTTGGACATAGCCACCAAACCAACTATTGGAGTAGGGCCTGCAGCTACAGGAAAAGTTGCTATATCAGGAAAAGAAAGTCAAAAGAAATAGTACCTGAAGCGACCAAGAAGAGAGAGCTCAACCACTGCACTTATGGCAGCGGCGAAGATAGGAGGGATCAGCTACCCTCATAAAGGAAAAGGAGCAACGGGCCGAGGTATTGAAGACAAAGGACGAAAGGGGAACAACCAAGGAAGCGGTGCCCATACCCACAATCAGCGCCAGGAAGCGTGGAAGACTAGAGAGAGCTGTAGTATGACCAGTAAACGGTAGTTCAAAGTACAGATACGCCGACTGTCACATTTAGGGTTTTTTGGGTTACTGTTGGGATAGGCCCACAGTCTTGTATCAGGGTGAGACCTTCAGGCCACCTATTTAAGCATGTATTTTGTATTATGAAGGGTTATAAAGTTAGATGGTCAGTCAGTTAGTCAGTTAGATATTCTTTGAGTCGAGCTCTGGTTCTGTTATTCAATCTGTATTATCTTACTGCAACCAGTAGCTGGCTCCTTGAGTATGAATGTAACTATCTGTAGGGATTGAGAGAGAGAGAGAAAGAATAGAGTGTAAGAAGAAAGCAGAATAGAAAGAGAATAGATCTAAGAGAGAAGGGCTCCAGCTGAGATAGTGGAGTTTCCCAGAAGATCTCAAGCTGCATAATAGGTTGCAGCGGAACTATGTGTACTCTTCCCAGATATAATATAAACACAAGTTCCTGTGGACGTAGCTTCCGCGCTGGAAGTGAACCACATAAAATTTTTGTGTTGTGCGACTGTTTCATGTGATTTTGTTTACTTGTTTGCTATCTGTTACCTATTACATGAGCTTAGTTAACAGTTAATGAATGTGTTTATGTTATCGTTTAGTTTACAGTAACGTAGAAGGTTGAATGAGAGTTGCATGTGTTAAGTATTCTGCATATAATTTTATCAGTGTTTGATTCATACCGTAACAGTCACAGTGTTAAGTGATTCATGTATATTCAGTTCAGCAAGTTAAGCACAATAGATTTCAAGCATGTTAGACTATAGAGATTAAGTGAAGTTGTTTAAAACTCTTGTGAAGTAACTGAGCTAGTATAAATAGAAAGAGAGCCGTTGTACCTTGAGAGTTGGAGAGTCCTATTGATTCTTACCATAGAAGCTATCACAGCTCAGAAAGGTGATATCGCACTGTTGGAGGAGACGCGGTGTGGGATAGCACAGGTAAGGAGTCAAGTAGAAGAGAAGGGTTGTTCATCATCACGGAATCCACGATGCGATAAGAGTCAGTCTCGTATCAGAATCTGCTCAGGAGAGAGATACAGTGTTTCTAAGCAGAATCAACTCGTTAAGTAGAGAAAGGAGACCGTAGGATGCTACAGAACCTGGTTGAGGACATGTGAGTCTTCAGCCACCCAATCTAGGATCACTTCGGGTGAGACTTCAGGCTGTTCTGCGGTCTGTCGCCGAAAGGGCCAGTGAGCTAGGGGTTTTGTTGGTACATAACAGTAAACCTGGGTCTACCCAAGAGGAAAACCAACAAATGGTTTCGTTGCCGGTTTTTAACAAATTGAAGAGCTAATGTTCTGTTGGCAGCCTACTAAGGAAGAACTTAACCACTAGGTTGAGTCTACAGAAAGAGAATTCACTGAAAAAGAAAACAAGAGTCCTAGACTGAGTATAGAGGATTGGTTACAAAAACATATCTACATAGACCTGCATGTGATATTTTTGGTAACCTATGCAAATGAGTTGTGCTATTGGTTATCAAAGTTGACTGACAAGCACATATTCAAGAATAAAAGGAACATTGTCTGAACACTGGAGCTGATTCACACCATGAAGAGCGTTGATAATCCCATTTCACAAGTAGCAGAATTCTGGNAGTTGATCAAAGAAAGAGTTTCAGCGAAGCGGAGAGGTACTTCTTCAAAGGATATCGTGGTAAGTACTTGAACTCTTTAAATTTGTCCCTTAAGATGTTATCAAAGACTTTGATGAAGAATGGAAGAAGGCATTAGAAGATGCCACAGCAGGAAATGTAACAGCAAATACCGCAGCACTAGGCCCATTAGACAAAGGAAAATGTCAGGTGGGTGCAAAGAGGAAAGACCCAGTAGAAGTGCCACTAGCGGTACAAAAGAGGAAAGATGTAGAAGAGGCAGCCCCAGAGGCACCAAAGAAGAAAAAATCCAAATCCTCAAAGCCAACTACAGATACCGTACTAAAAGAGGATGACTATGAACTCATCGCAACAAGATTGTAGGAGGCACTGCAGGACTCATTTCAGGCAATACAGACATCGCAGGACAAGCTGCAGAGCACTGTAGATAAGAAACTCTTGGAATTGAAGGCACTAACTGAGAATACTACCACAATGTAGCTTCTTCCAGTCAAGGCGACAACAGGAGAATGCTCACAGCAATCAATTTCCCGCGAGGAAGTCTTTGCAAAGGATCGCATCAATATAGTGCTGATACCGCTAGGGAGCATCTGATTCCCTGCTTCAATGATTGATGTGTAGATACAAATTAGACACCCTGTTGAGGTTAATCTGGCACAATTCCCTATTGATCAACTACAGATGATCCAGCAACAGACAGCCACAGAGCTCAGGGATAGAGAGTTGGCGACCTATAAACAGAACACTCAGTTGAGACAACAGAATGCAGAGCTCACCGCAACCTTTTAGACAAAGGCATATGAGTTGATAGTATACGAAGAAAGAGAACAGGATCTCAGTCAGGTCCTGCAGAACATCGCACTGGAGTTACCCCAGTGTAATATAGAGTTTTCCTTACCTTTACTGCAGAAGGTAAGAAGAATTGCAGATAAAGCAAAGGCTCTAGAAGAGACAGTGGTCAAGATGGAGGAAGACCACAAAGCGCATATTGTCAAGCTCGAGGATCGACCACCAGGCACACCTCAGGAAGACAAGGAAGCAATGGCAGAGGCCTTTAGACTCACTTCAACACAAATGAAGAGTCGCATAGATGATGCAGAGTCATTGCTAGCTGATGCGACAAAGACATGGTCAGAGCTAGATGAGCTCCCAGCTAAACTGGAATTGCAGTAGAGCATCCAGAACATAGAGAAGGCCACAACAGCAATGAAGGAAGAATTCAAGAGCTTAGGAGCTCTTGCAAAGATGAAGAGGATGATAGAGATGAACCGGTTGCAACAAGAAGCGCAACGGTTAAGAGAAAAAGAGATACAATTTAATAATTTGCTTCAACAATATGAGGAACAAATTGTAGAGCTAGTCGATGCGGTTGAGCAGAAGGTCAAGGAGTTCACTACAAGCAAAAGTGAAATTGATGACATAGAAGACTCCATCATTAGTCAAGCTATGCTCGAAGCGGCACAAGACTGTGTCGAAGCTATGGAAAAAGAAGTCGCAGGACTTCGAGAAATATTTGCAAGGACTTCATAGGAAGCCAAGGAGAAGCTACAGCAAGAGAAGACAACTGTTAGTGGCTCGGGGATGAGCCACAAGTAAGTGTTAGGGGACTGTTGGAGTAGGGCCCACAGCTACAAGAAAAGATACTATATCGAGACAAGAAATTCAAAAGAAACAGTACTTGAAGCCGCTTAGAAGAGAGAGCTCAACCACTGCACTTAAGGCAGCAGTGAAGACAGGAGGGCTCAACTACCCTCATAAAGGAAAAGGAGCAATGGGCCAAGGTATTGAAGACAAAGGACACAAGGGGAGCGACAAAGGAAGCGGCACCCATACCCATGATCAGTACTAGGAAGCGTGGAATACTGTAGAGAGCTACAGTATGACCAGTAAGAGGCAGTTCAAGGTACAGATATGCCGATTGTCATAGTTAGGGTTTTTTGGGTTACTGTTGGGATAGGCCCACAGTGTTGTATCAGGGTGAGACCTTCAGGCCACCTATTTAAGCATGTATTTTGTATTATGAAGGCTTAGATAGTTAGACGATTAGTCAGTAAGTCAGTTAGATATTCTTTGAGTCGAGCTCTGGTTCTGTTATTCAGTCTGTATTATCTTACTACAACCAATAGTTGGCTCCTTGAGTATGAATGTAACAATCCATAGGGATTGAGAGAGAGAGAGAAAGAATAGAGTGTAATAAGAAAGCATAATAGAAAGAGAAGAGATCTAAGAGAGAAGGGCTCCAGTTGAGAACGCGAAGTTTCCCAAAAGATCTCGAGCTGCATAATAGGTTGCAGAGGAACTGTGTGTACTCTTTCCAGTTATAATATAAACACAAGTTCCTCTGGATGTAGCTTCCTCGTTGGAAGTGAACCACGTACAATTCATGTGTTGTGCGACTGTTTCATGTGATTGTGTTTACTTGTTTGCTATCTGTTACCTGTTTCATGAGATTAGTTAATAGTCAATGAATGTGTGTATGTTATCCTTCAGTTTACAGTAACGTAGAAGGTTGAATGAGAGTTGGATTTGTTAAGTATTCTGCATATAAGTTTATCAGTGTTTGATTTAGACCATAATAGTTACAGTGTTAAGTGATTCCTGTATATTCAGTTCAGCAAGTTAAGCGCAATAGATTTCAAGCATGTTAGACTGTAGAGCTCAAGTGAAGTTGTTTAACACCCTTGTGAAATTAACTGAGCTAGTATAAATAGAAAGAGAGTCATTGGACCTTGAGAGTTGGAGAGTCCTATTGAGTCTTACCATAGAAGCTATCGCAGTGCAGAACGATGATATCACACTGTTGGAGGAGCCGCGGTGTGGGATATCGTAGGTAAGGATTCAAGTAGAAGAGAAGGGTTGCGCATTGTCGGGGAAGCCGCAATGCGATAAGAGTCTGCTCGGGAGAGAGATACAGTGTTTCTAAAGAGACTCAACTAGTTATGTAGAGCAAGGAGAACGTAGGATGCTACAGAACTTTGTTGAGGACACGTGATTCTTTAGCCACCCCATCTAGGATCACTTCGAGTGAGACTTCAGGCCATTCTACGGTCTATCGCCGAAAGGGCCAGTGAGATAGGGGTTTTTTTGGTACATAATAGTAAACCCGGGTCTACCCAGGAGGAAAACCAACACCAACAAAATGCTTGGTCTCCTGGATGGAGGAACTTCCATCCACGGAAGCAGTTTACCAATAACCAAACTCCTTAATAGCTTCCACATCAAACATTTCCTCATCAAATGTACCCTACTCAATAATACCCTCTGCCTTATCAGCAGTCGCAATTCCAACTCTAGAATAATGCTATCTCCAATATGTCGATACGAGCACAGCTGCCTGCTCAACCTAACCCCAACCAAAATCCATCAGTTTGAGACTTCCAACATGCCTACTTACTCCATTACTCCAGTTCCATACAATGACATCCACTTATCATCAAGAAGGGTAGTGGAGCCTTTGGTCATTGAGGATGTGCCATCCTCTATGCCTGAAGAAAGGATGAACCAATAGTATTTATCTAATATAGTGACCCCCATTATTGAGGACGTTGAACATCCTACCAATATTTCAGATAAAACATAAGAAGACACATTCATCAACACACAACCGACACAATTGATTAGGGAACCAGCATACCCTGAAAGATTAATACTACTGAAGGCAATGGGACAACCTCAATTTAACCTCTTAGGAGAGTTAAAAAGTATCTATTTCAAATTTCCACTCCTTCAGGACCTTCACGATGTACCTATCTATTCCAGAACCGTTCAGGATCTGTGTACAAGGAAACTAGGAAGAAAACCCATGGATCCTCCCACTGTTCATGTCATAGGGAAATTATTTGAATTAATAATGGGAAAAACCCTCTTGGCCAAATATGATGATCCTAGGAATCCCACTGTCACTGTGCATATTGGAAGCATGCAGATACCCAACGTACTGGTATATTTAGGTGCAATAATCAACATCATGACCATTGGAAACTTGGGCTCACTAATCTCAAGCCAACTCCTACCATTTCATAACCGACGGATAGATCCACTATTAAACCTAAAGTAATCTTTGATGACCTAATGATCTCAGTTGATTCATGGGAATATCCTATTGAATTCTTGGTTTTACAACCTAAGTTGCAGCTAGGAGGACACCCATTGATCCTAGAAAGGCCCTGGTTAACTGCATATGATGCTTGCATTAGCTGTCGATCTCGGTCTATGACCATATCAGATGGAACTGAGATAAATAACCTCACTATCTATCATCCAGCTCAGCTGAGCCTTGAAGCTGAAACTCCATTATCGATGGAGCCAGAGGAATAAGAGGGTGTTCAACCATTATTAATGATAGGGAAGGCCTTGACTTTTAAAGATGAAACTGAAGAAGATGCTATTAATAATTTCATCAATGAACCCACTTCTGTTAATAAAAAAATTTATCAGATCCTGAATGCTACTCGAGGTGAAGAATAACAAGAAAATATCATAGAGAAGACATTATTCAGTGATACTCACATAGTTCTAGTATTGAAAAAATAAAAAAGTGTTCCTGTTGAGGTAGAGTTTGGAAAAACCTTAAATATCAATCCCAATCTTGCCCCAGATGAACAGGAATGCCTAATCACTCTCTTAAAAAAACATAAGGGGGCATTTTCATGGGAGTACATAGACATGAAGGGCATCCCTTCTAATCTATGCACCCATAATATTTATATCAAAAGTGACTCCCGACGTGTGTGCCAGCCTCAACGTAGAATGAATCCCAATCTTAGGGACATAGTGAAGGAACAAATTTAGAAACTCTTGGAAGAAGGATTTATATATCCCATTTCATAAAGCAAGTGGGTGTCTCCACTCATGAAAGTACCCAAGAAGAATGGTAAATGGAGATTCTATGTGGACTATAGAGACCTTAACAAGGAAACACAGAAAGATCACTTTCCCCTACCTTTCATCGATCAAGTACTTGACACCTTATCTGGGAAGAATTTTTTCTCCTTAGTATATGGGTCTAGCGGGTACAATCAAATCCAGATTGATCCTAAACACCAAGATAAAAATACATTCACCTGTCCCTGGGGGGATTTTGCATACAGAGTACTTCCCTTTGGCTTATGTAATGCACCAGCCACATTTCAAAGAGCTCTGACTAGAATCTTTTTAGAATTGGTTAATGACAGCATGGAAATTTTCATGGATGATTTTACTCCTTATGGAAAAGACTTTGAAGAAGCATTGAAAATTTTGGAAAAGGTTTTAACACGCTGCCAGTAGACCCAGCTATCTTTGAGCACTAGAAAGTGCCATATGATGATGAGTGAAGGGATAGTCTTGGGGAATTTTATGTCTTTTGATGGTATCTAGGTATACCCCTCTAAAATCAGGGTAATAAAAAATATACCTACCCCTGGAACTTAGATACAAGTGCATAGTCTCTTAGGGCATGTTGGTTATTACAGAAAATTTGTAGAAAACTTTTCCAAACTTGCCTCTCCTTTGTTTTCATTGTTAACGAAGGATGTGCAATTTAATTGGAATGAGGCATGCTAGACAATGTTTGCTAAACTTAAGGAGAAATTGTCCATAGCTCCCATCCTAAGGGGGGAAAATTGGGCCCTACCCTTCCACATTTCTTCAGATGCCTCTGATACGACCATTGGAGCAGGTTTAGGACAACAGGATGGTCAAGCACCTTATGTAGTTTATTATATTAGAAAAAACTTAGCCCCTGCTAAAATTAATTACTGTTACGAAAAAGGAGTTTTTATCCATTGTTTACTCCATTAACAAATTATGACATTATATCACTGGATATCCTACCTTTGTGCACACTGACTACTCATCCATCAAGTATCTAATGAATAAACCTATTACAAATGCTTGGATAACTAGACATTTGTTATTATTACAGGAATTTGATATCACTTTTATAGACATACCTGGAAGAGAAAATGTTTTCGCTGATTTCTTATCTCATTTTACTAACAGTGATGATAATCTTCCTGTTGAGGACTCTTTTCCATATGAACACTTATTTGCAATTTCAGCTCATTCCCCTTGGTATGTAGATGTCTCTAACTACTTGGCTATAGGGAAGCTTCTGGAACATTTGTCATAAAGAGAAAAGAGGAAAATCATTCAACAAAGTGCCAAGTTTTGTTGGATAGATGTTCATCTCTTCTATATAGGCCCGTATCTTGAGATCAGAAGATGTGTAAGCGAAGATGAAATATTCCATATTCTGAAGGCCTCCCATGATGAGCTTTGTGGGGGAAATTTTGTAGACCAGAGGAAAAGACACAAAGTGCTGAGAATGGGCTACTATTGTCCGAGACTTTTTAGGGATGAAAAAAAATATGTCCAGTCTTGTGGCAGCTGCCAGAGGATGGGCCAACCTAACAGATTGGATGAAATTCCTCTTCAACCATAACTGGTGGTTGAACCTTTTGACATATAGGGATTATATTTTGTTGGGCCTATCAACCCTCATTCTAGGAAGAAATCCTACATCATGGTTTGTACCGACTACATGACAAAATGGGTAGAAGCTGTGGCTTTGGTGAAATCCAATGACCATGCTATGACCAATTTCCTGTATGGTGAAGTCTTTACTCATTTTAGAGTACCCAAGGAAGTGGTTATAGATGGAGGATCTCATTTTGTGTCGCATCAATTTTAAGTTTTGCTACGGAAGTACCATATTCAGCAGTGGATAGCTTCACCATACCATCCCTAGGCCAATGGCCAGGTGGAAATCACTAACAAAATTATTGAATCCATCCTTACCAAAATAGTTAGGAACCATCGTAGAGACTGGGCTGATAGACTTCCAGAAGCATTTTGGGCATATCGTACTACTTGGAGCAATACTACAAGTTTTTGTCCTTATGAATTGGTGTATGGGAAAAGTGCTATATTCACCATTGAATTTGAAATCAATACTTTGAAGATAGCTACGGAGGTAAAATTAGATGTGATTGAAGCCTAGAACAGAATATTGAATTAGTTGAATGAACTTGATGAGAAATGTTTAGCTGATGTGGATCAGACAATATTAATCTAGCAACTGAGATCCAATTGGCATGACCGATTCATAAAAAATAAATTATTCTGTGAAGACTGGGCATTATTATACGATTCAAGATTCAAAAGGGACTTCAAGGGTAAGTTACGCACAAGATGGTTGGGCCCATACCTAGTAGACAGAGTATTTGATAATGGTACAGTCCGCCTGGTAACCATTGATGATAATCGTGCACCATTATTTGATATTTGTCACAGGTTGCAACTGCACCATAAGACCATTTTGAAGGACACATTCACTTCACATATTGTAGCTAATCTAGAATACCAGTTAGAACAAGGGAAAGAATCTTTCTCTGCCCCTATCAATATTTAGATAATCACTGTAAATCTTACATAATTTTTTGTACATAAATAAATTGATACTTTTACTATTATTTTTATCTTTTTCCTTTGCACTTGATCCATTTTTTTTAGAGAATATATGCAAGGATGTGCCAGAGGAGAAATGGTCATGATCAGGCCTAACAACTAGGGTCATCCTTTTGTAACTTCCTGCATCAGAAGAAAACTCCTTGAACAGTTAGTTGCAGCTACAACACTGTAAAACTTTGCCTATTTTTCCATTTTTCTACAGCTGCAACACCATAAAATACCACCCTTTACCCCGTTCATGCAACTACAACACCATAAAACTATGCCTATTTTTCTGTTTTCTACAGCTGGAACATCGTAAAGTATCACCCTTTATCCTATTCCGTGTAGTTGCAACACCGTAACTTAATGCCTTTTTTCCATCCCACGTGACTGCGACTTCGTTTAAATTCTACCCATTTTTTTTTTACCTTTTCCAGTAGTTGCGACACCATTTCACTCTTTTCCATTCCTACCTTTTTTGGCATCCGTGACACCATTTCAATCTTTCCCATTTTTACCATTTTTTCCTTTTCTGGCGGTTGCAACTCAGCCAAAACTGGCTGATTTTTCTATGATTCACGGCTGCAACTCCACCAAGCTGCTTGATTTCTCTATGGCCTGCGGCTGTGACTCCTTCAATATTGGCAGAACTCTTTGCAACCTTGGTTTGTGACTCCTCCAGATCTGGCCCTAATTCCTAATGCCAATGATTTCGATTTACTTCACAGCATTCATTATGTTTCCAACAATATTGACAAGATGGTTTTTGTACGTTGGGAGAAAAATTCATTACAGCACGCCTACAATAATGATCAAATTTAAATGGCTACACTTCACACGCTTTACTATTCTTAAAGGTCACCTTTCATCACATATTTCTGAAGGTATGGTTCTGATTATTTCCTTGATTAAGTGTTAACTAGAATTGACAACATTAATCATACCTTCCTTTCTACGCCCATTATTACACCCTCATACCATTAACTGTCCACTTGTACAACTTAATGGCCATTTAAGCTTATTTGATAACCACCACCTTTCCTAATTTGGGATAAATTTCCAAACATTTCCATGGTCTTAACTTTTTGAATTTACCCAACTCCACTCTCAGTTGTTCACGCATACTCTATGCTTTAACCTCCATTGTCGAGATCTATAATCTGTTGGACTAATATAGAATTCTGAAGTCAAACAACCATGGGTATCCCAGCTTAGCATGAACCTCCAAATACATGAGAACTGAGAATAAATGTTGAAGTTTTTCCTATTTTTGAAGCTATGGGCTAGACTGAATTCTTCCAATGCCTGAATGGGTTTCATCGAGAGACGGTTCTACAATTTTCCTTAAATCTTACAAAAACCCACTCAGAGGTTAGGTGGCTACATATAGAAGTCTCTAAAGCAATAGTGGCTGAAGTCACCGCCCTTCCTCAGGTGGGAAGAGCCTGGTTTGGTCGAAGAACCCCCAATGCTGCTACAGTACAGTATTTTCTTATAAAGGGGGAGAAAATTCGTCAGTCAAGGAGAGGGATAGCATTATAGTGACTACCTCATCCATGGGATCAAGTAACATCCTTCCTCAAGAAGTATATCACCTGTGAAGGTAGGTATCAAATTATTTATTATTCTGAACTTCCTCTATTATCTCATCTACACCATAGGGCCTTACTGAACATTCCATTTTATCTATTTAATGAACTACACCATTCACGCATACTCTGTGCTTTAATTTCCATTGTCGAGACCTATAATCTGTTGGACTAATATAGAATTCTGAAGTCAAACAACCATGGGTATCCCAGCTCAACATGAACCTCCAAATACATGAGAAATGAGAATAAATGCTGAAGTTTTTGCTATTTTTGAAGCTACAGGCTGGACTGAATTCTTCCAATGCCTAAATGGGTTTCATCGAGAGACAATTCTACAATTTTCCTTAAATCTTACAAAAACCCACTCATAGATTAGGTGGCTACATATAGAAGTCTCTGAAGCAATAGTGGTTGAATTCATCGTCCTTCCTCAGGTGGGAAGAGCCTGGTTTGGTCGAAGAACCCCCAATGCTGCTACAGTACAGTATTTTCTTATAAAGGGGGAGAAAATTCGTCAGTCAAGGAGAGGGATAGCATTATAGTCACTACCTCGTCCATGGGATCAATTAACATCCTTCCTCAAGAAGTATATCACTAGTGAAGGTAGGTATCAAACTATTTATTATTCTGAACTTCCTCTATTATCTCATCTACACCATAGGGCCTTATTGAACATTCCATTTTATCTATTTAATGAACTACACCATATGGAAGGGTTTTTTAGAACAACCAAGCATCCAAATGCCTCCCTTACCCACCACAGCCTAATCAAATTAATAAAATTAAGGGCCTTAGCTCAAAGGAACCAAACTTGGGAACAATTCATAGGCCAAATTCAGATAAACTAGGAACCCACCCTTTTTCCTAGCATTCCAATAGAGGCAGAAGTAGAAGTACCTATACTCTTGGGGGTTGTTCAAAACCAAGAGGAGCATGAAAATGTACAGTTGGGGGGAGATGAGGAGCAACAGGAGGATTGGATTCCCTCCAATTTAGTTGGGGGGGAGGTGAGACTAGATCAGATGATCAGTCTGATGACCAAGTAGAGGAATTGGAGGAAAATACAAGAGAAAGCCCTATGGGAAGATTAAATAATATGGAAGCTATGACAATAGAGGCTGAAGCTAGAGCAACATTGGATGCTACGACAGCTAAAGCCGAGGATGTTAGAGCCACGATAATAGAAGGAGACATAGAGGTATTGACCATTGAATCTTCCCCTGAATGGGGGGGAACTCTGATTGAGGAAGAACATGAAAACGATGATATAAAATATATCCCTTCCACATCAGCTGCAAATCTAGAGATTCCTGCACCACAAAATAAAATAAGGAGCTCAAAAGAAGAGATACAGGAATCACCACCAATAAGAAGAAAAAGAACCAGGTCGGTTGCAGCAGCATGGGAAAGATGGGAAACCATGGAAGCACAAATTGAATTCCCCATTATGAGACCCAAAGAAAATGATGCCCCATGGGAATTGGTTGCAGAAGAACCTCAAATTGAGGGACTTTTGTATGAAAATGGTCTATTAAATAAAGAAGTACAGTCACTTTGGAAATAACTATAAAATTGGAAGGAAGCATGCAGGAAGTAGGTAGAAAGGAAGTTGCACACACTGGTTGAAGCTGCAGACCAATTAGAAGGATCACCTCCTACAGAGGATGATGAGGAGTAAGAAAGGGTGGTCTTCCCTGTGTGTGGGGAAATATTTAACGAGTTAGGCTTCAAATTCATAGTTCGTTCCTTTGTGACACAACAACCTATACCAGCAGTTGTGGAAGAACAAGGACAAGAAGCACCTAATATAGAAGTGATGGATGCATAAATGATCCCTGGTACAAAAAAGGGGGAAAATGAACAGTTACAGTCATAGCCAACAGAAGGACAATCTGACTGGAAGGATGGTGAAGCTCCTTAAGAGAAACTTCAGCAAAGGGAAGTAGTAGATAAACATGGTGCTGATACACAAGAACCAGTATTTCTGAATATTCCTGTTGAAGTTGCCACCCAAATTGGGGCAGATGAACTAGAAGCTGAAATTATTCCTGATTTTAGTGAAGAAGTCTATGTTGTGACTCCTGAACCGTCTAAGGGAAAAGAACTAATAGAAATGGAACCCCAGTAGCAGGATGAATATGAAGTTGAATAAGGTGCTAATACACAAGAACCAACATCCCTGAATATTCTTGTTGAAGTTGCCACCCAAATTGGGGTAAATGAACCAGAGGCTGAAAATATTCCTTATTTTAACAAAGAAGTATGCGTTGTGACTCCTGAATCGTCTCAGGACACATAATTAATAGAAATGGAACCCGAGTAGTAGGAAAACGAGGAATTTAACTAGGATGTTGTCACACAAGAACCAACATCCCTAGAAATTTATGTGGAGATTCTCAGGAAGCAAGAATAAATCAATCCCAAAATGGATATAATTCTTGATTTGGATTTAGGAGAGGATGAACAAATTCAATCAAAATCCTTGAGGGATATTGAAATCCTTGAAGAACAGCTCCATATTGTAGAAGACATGGAAGTAACTCTGCAACCCCAACAACATGAAGAAATAGAAGGGAAGGGCTTTGTTACACAAGAACCAATGGCCTTGTATCCCCCTGTCAAAGCTGTAGCTGAAAATCAGGTAGATGGGGAGATCAAAATTCAGGAAGAGGTTTCCACACAAGAACCAACACCTTCACAAGCAGCTGCTGAGGTTTCTATAGGAGAACTCCAAGGAAAGGATGTTGTTACACAAGAACCAACATCCCTAAAAGTTGTTTCAAAGGCACCTATGGTTAAAGTTGTTGTAGGAGAACTCCAAGGAGGGGATGTTGTTACACAAGAACCAGGACCCCCAGAAGTGATTTCAAAAGTATCCATGTAGGTAGTACAGGATTTTCAAATTGGAACATCAGATGATAAGGTATGGACTCAACCTCCTCAAAATTTTGTCAATTTGGATTCTGATAATGAAGAACATGTTGAAGATGAAGAAATCAAAAGACTGAAAAAATAACTCTCGATCCTAAGAATAAAAGTGAGGAAGTGGAGGAGTCAGGTGGAGAGGTGTCAAGAAGGGATGGTTTTCCTTGATGAACATAGGAAGACCATCAGGGAATCGAAGGAAATATGGGAAGAAGAACTCATGTTCCAGAAACTTCATTGGGGAGAGATATAGAAGGAGCTAAAGGAGTTGAAAAAGTTCAAATCCATGCAGGTGGAAAAATATCAGCTTTATACTCTTCCCCAGGAATTGTTGGGTACTAGAGTACCATCCTCCTCTTACCCTGTGTTTTTATTTGAGCAATTCATTTGTTTTAAACTGAGGGATATAAAAAAAGGGAGACCGTATGAAATAGGAACCTCAGCTAAATTCCTAGAAACATTTCTTGGAAAGTGACTTTGAGGAGCAAAACTTGCTTTGTGATATTTATTTGAATGAGTTGGCTTGTCCCTTGGATCGCCATTTGAATCCTACCCCTTTATTAGGTGATGTTCAACTGAGGGATTTTTCCTCCTTTGTTAGAAATCATGTTCAGTGGGAAAAATCCTTCCAAACTTTCTCTCATAATGAGTCCCACTCAAACCTTTAGATTCAAAGTGAACCTCAAAACCCTCATATTCTCCTTGCTCATCATCAGAATGTACTCGCATGTCCCATCCAAACTCAATGGATTATAGAACTTCAAGAAAAGGTTGTCTCTACTTGTGTTAGCCAAATTTCCAATCATCAACAATTGGATTCAGAAGGTAGCCAACATAGATGGTAGGCTGCCTCTTTAAACTTGAGAAATAGAGATCACTACCATTACAGGAATTTTAAACATGCACTTCTTAGGGTTGAGGGATGTGTTGGATGCATGAAGGAATGTGGAGTTAATTGGATGGGACTCAACTTCAAATTCTTGCTCATCTGGTGGCCAGAAAAACCATACAGGGAAGACTTCTCACTAACAAATGTAGAAGAGAAGATGTGTTGGAGATATTGGGTTGTCCATAAGGGATTTCTGGAAAAAGAGGGAACGCTTGATTTCCCATATAACCTTTCTTCTCTCCATGAATGAAGTACAATTCTAGATTTAGATTCAAACTAATGGAGGTTGTCGCATGCGAACATGCAATAGGACAGCTGGGGGGAGATGTTGGGCCCATAAATAACCCCT